>VZRE01013801.1:432106-458878 GCA_013396775.1 Cephalopterus ornatus | reverse complement strand
AGCGGCGGCGGGCAGCGTCCCCTTGGCGCGGCCGGAGTTGGGACCGAAGTCCTCCCGGGCGCTCCGCTGTCTCTTCCAGGCGGCTCCTATCAGCACGGCTTCAACTCTTTCCATCGGAGACCGAGGGGAGGAGGAGGAGGCGGAGGAGGAGGAGGTAGGGAAGGAGGAGGGAGCTAGGGGCTGGCAGCCCCAACTCGCACTGATGTCAACTAATATATTCAAAGTTCATCAGGGCATTTCTTAGCGGGCGAATCGCCCTCGCCGCCCTCCCCGCTGCTCGCAGCCGGCCTCCCAGGGCCTGCGGGGGGTCTCGGGAACACGGCGGCTCCGCGGCCGGACCCCTGCGGAGGGGGGGGCGGCGGGGCTGATCCGGAGGGGAGGAGGTCGGAGATGGGGGATGGCGCACTTTTCAGGCGGGCAGGTTCAAGTGCCGCTGGCGTAGGGAAGGGCTGAGGATGGAGGAGAGGCACTAGCCGACAGCGAGAATAACAGCCAGCGGCGGAGCGATGTTTGCGTTTAAATCCAGCCTCTTCCCTCCCTGCTGGAAGGGGCAGGGCCGGCTGCGTTGCTGTGGCTGGGATGGGAGTGGGGCGCAGGGAAGACGCCGCGCTGGGACTCGGGCTCCCGAGCTCCGGACTGCCGTGCCTGGACACGCCGCCCAGGCGGAGCTTGCAACGAGCCCGGAGCGGAGCGCGGTCCCTGCCCGTGACTGCGCCCGTCACCCGGGCCCGGGGCTGTGGCCGCGCCTCCCCGTCGCGATGTCCCCTTGCTGGCCGGGGCGAATGGGGTCGAAATGAACCCGGGGAGGGAAGCAGAGGTTTTCTCACGCCGAAGCGCAGATAGCGGCGGAAAACCCGCGTACGCGGCGCGGAGCGCTCGGAAGAAGCAGCGCCGCCCCTCCGCGGCCCCTCCGCTGCCCGGGGACCGCCGAGGGGGATCGCGGCGATGCCGGGGGGCTGCATCAAATGTGTTTTGCGAGTGGCTGATGTGCCGCGCTGTCCCTGCGGTGATGAACAACGCCTGTACGCCGTCAGTGGCAACCGCATAAAACCATAGGATGGTGTCTGCTGATGGACAGGCAGCCTGGCAGTCAAGGGATAAAAACACATCTGGGCTGGGCTGGTGACATTTAAAAATCGCCAGATAAGAGCCGCGGTTATTTATCAGCTGAATCCCCAGGCAGAATGGCCTGCACTGCTGCCGTTGCATATGTATGTGTGCGTATATAATGAGACCGGGATTTTTTCCTTCTATAAACTGATCCTGTCATTCATGTTGACAGTATGTTATAGCTATATAAAAACAGTATAATTGTATGATGGCTCATCAATGCCATGACAGCCAATTGTGGTGGCAGTGGGTGTGCTCCCAATTCACGCCTCAGAGAAATAACAGTACAGATCCGCTGAGATGATCCTTATACAATATGTAATTATTTGCCTGTTCTTAATTTCTCTGTTCTTCCTTAATCAAGGAACTATATCACTACATCCGCTCATGCAGTAATGCATTTTTAGATACGCGTTGTATAAAATACTCAATACATTATTTATATGCATAACATTTTTTATCTGTTTTCCATTTTAAAACTCACGCTGGAAAGTGTATGACAGGTAACGGATACAAAATAATTGTGGTGTGGCTATGTATTCTCCTCAAAACTCAAACTCTGGGATAAGGCTTAAATCAGGCATAGTCTGGAAGGTGCTGAGCAAACTGCCCCATACACAGTGATATTGCATCTGTGACTCTTCTTCGTCCTCATCTTTCCTAAAACTGAATAAACGCCTCCCCTCTAGCTGAGTTTTTAGTGATAGCATCTTCTTAGAATATTGTCTTAATTTACACGTGAATAGTAAATAACTGCTCCTTCATTTCCTAAATATACCGGATGATATTTTCAGTTTAGTGAATTGAACTTTAAATAATGATGTACAACAGCCCGGTGGTCAGAGCAAGAACACAGTGAAGGGCTGTACTCTGTGCTGGGACACTATTTGCCTTCTTTTTCAGTTTTACTGTAGAACGGGTCATTTTATTGTCTAAGTGTCAAGGATAAAACATCTCACCAAATGCCACAACTGCACACGTAATTTCCAGAACACAGCTCAACCTTTCTTCTTCCTGAGACTTCCAGATGAGGCCCTGAGCATAGAACAGTAAGTAGCATATGACCACATAAACTAATTTTTTTCCCCCAGTGTCTGTCAACATTTGAAGACATAATGGATAGCACTTTTCTATTAAAAAAAGAGTGTCCTAAAATCTTCTAGCATTTTCCTGCTACTGTACTGCTGTTTCCCCCCCCAAAGCTGGGAGTAGTTGTGTTGGTCATATGTATGTATGCATTGCTCAAAGACTCACAAATAAAATGTACACATAAATAAAAGTTTTGTAATATTTCCATGGACAGTCTGGTCTTGACACTTTAATGCCATTTCACAGCATGATGTCTGCAAAATCACTGGCCAGACAGGGAAACTACTCCAATCCTTTTAGTAAAAGGCTTGTGACGCAAAGTGGTACAGTTCCGGTTCTTTGAAAAAAGAGACAGATGTCATGGGAAAAGTCAGGGTATTGCATGTGAAATTATCTATATCAAACAATTTGTTCCCAGTCTCCAAATCCTAAGCCTTGCTAGGGAAGAGGATGTACCGGGTTCCTGTTCTGGGCTTGGCACAGAGTCCGAGCTCTTGGCAAGACTCATCACTGTTGCCCGCGGAGGTGTTGAACTGCACCTTTTGTCCAGAGCCACAGCTGCTGGAGAAACGCCCTTTCCGCGGGACGGAGAGACGCGGAGGTGCCTGAGGGCAGATTCTGGGCAGCGCAAAGCGCAGTTTGAGACAGTGAAGTCTTCCCTTTCCCCGCTCGGCCCGGCTCTCACCGCTAGGTGCTGCTGGTGCCTCCCGGAGCGCCGGCCCCGCGCACGCCGCTCCCGCGGCACGGAGCCGCCCGGCCCGCAGGGCACCCGGTGAGCCGGGGGGACCGCTGGAGCAGGGCCTGCACACCGTGTGGGCTCGTGTGACACTCCTGTGAGCAGCCTGCCTGGCGGCTCGAGCAGCGGTGAGTCTGGCACAGGCTTTCCCAGGACGTGAAGACCGTAGGGAGAAGCAGCAAACCCACTGCGCCCACTGCCTGCAGGGAAGAGAGGCCGCCTTTGCTGCCTCCAAACACGGCGGTGCAGAGCACGGAGAGGAGACAAGCTGCAGGGAAGACGAACAGGACTCAGAGGGATGGGAGCACTTTAGGCTATAGGGCAGAAGGTGGCAGGATAACAGGTATTGCTGGGCTCTGCTGGGGACCAGGACCTACAAGTGTAGAACAGAGCTCTGCGGGGTAAAAAGAGACCAAACCTAGGCTGTGAGCCGGGTTATCCAAAGACATTCCCTCAAATCGCACTTAGCATCGCATTTTGAAGCCTACCCGGAGCAGGCTGCATTAGCCTGTGCTTGCACACAGCAGGTCAGTGTGGTTGTGGCTGAACTGGCTGTGCAGACCTGCTTGAGCTCAAGCTGTTCTGGGCATTCATAAAACTTCCCTGGTAGATGTTTTAGGGGGTGATCTAGAGCAAAATCAACCCTGGCCTCATCGTCTGAAAGCCAGGCAAGAACATTGACCCACACTGGATCTCTGGACCGTGAATCCACAATAGCAGCAGTCTCATTAGAAAAGTAATTTTGCTGTGGATGTCCAGACCATTTCATGTAAAGTGAGAAGGGGAAAGTGCATATGTCAGTGGCAAAAAATACAAATTATGCTGAAATTTAGAGCTGGGCACATATGTTCAGCCAATTACTACACTGGCCTACTACAAGTTTTTATTTCCCCAAGCAGAGTTGACATGAAAAAATACATGCAGTAGAATATCTTTATGCTGGTGTAAGTCACTAACCCAAGTGGAGCCCAAAATGCCCTTCTAGATGGTGTAGTTTTCTCAAAAAGGAGAAAAAAACCCACATTTTTAAATACAGCAAATAGTCAGAACCAATGGCATGCAGCAATAGTGATAGTAGGCATTATCCTGACTACTAAGATCTGGATCTGAAGCCAAATGGCAATTAGCCATAAAATATTTAGGTATATGGCTTTTTTCTTGAATTTAAAATAAATTGCTGAATAGTCACATTTGTGGTTTCCGGGCTCAGTTTGGTGGCGACAGTAACATTTTAATTTATACTATAGAGAAGTCAAATTTAAATCCATGACACAAACTAAGAGTCATATGACCTGAAAGCAAAAGAATACAAATGAGCTCCCTGGAGAAAAGAGGCTGTGATGAAACAAATAGAATAATATAGAGGGATGACTTGACACTGTCACCAGAGTAACTGTATTTAACTTCTTTAGAAGGAAATTAAATGAGCTTAAATTGGGACAACTGCTTTATTTTCAGAGAATTATATCTGAAGCCTACAGACAAGTGCTATACAGTTTTTTCTCCCCCAGAAGCCAGGTACTATAAGTTGCCAATTTTCATATGTCACTTCACAAAGTCAGCAAATGTCACCATGCTTCACAGAGGCAGGTCTGAGTATTCCCACTGAATCTCACAGAAGCAGAAAGTTCCCTCTCTGCAAAGACTCATGAAACGTAAAAGTTGTGTTAGCTACATGATATACCAGGAGGGAGGGAATGTTAAACTGAGACACCTGTTGTTGCCCAGTAAGCATCCACACTGAGGCAAGATATACAGCACCTAGCAGTCACCTATTTGTTGGCAAATAAAAAGAACAGTGAAAAATTAGTTTTTAACAACACCATTAGGAGGTTTAATACTACATCAGAAATTGCTTTCCACTTCCTCTAACTCAAGCTCTGAGCCTAGTGACTGTGTTTATTGGATATTACTTCTTCCTTGAGACTGGAAGTATAAAACCTAGCACTGAACACCTTTATGGTGCTCCTAGACACATATCCCCTGAGGGACTGAAAACTTCCTTGCTAAACACAAGTGAGATTTTTTTTTCCCTGGGAAGTATAAGTACCTTTACAATTAGCCTTAAGCTTTAATTTAAAGACATGTTGTTTGGCACATCAGACATCTCACTAAACACTCTGCAAGAACCACACTTGAATGGAAAGGGAATTCAGGACTGTTGACAGCTTATCTGCTGACTTCATACCCCACCTTAGGCAATTCAGCTGAAAGATGAGCTAAACACTGCAAGTTCCCATTACAGCCTTTGCAGTATCTTGCCCTGTTCTAATTTTCCTTTAAACAGCTATATTGAAAAGCTCTACAGGGTAGATCTTTTCTACACTTCTACACTTCTGCAACAAACTGTTATGTTCAATGTGCTGTGGTCTACTAAAAAGTCTGGGTCTAAATGTGAGTAGGCTTTAAAAGTATTCACTTTCCTTCCTCCATTCGCTTATGTGGTGATAAATGCCTTGATAATGCAACTTGCAGCTTCTGGTTTGGAAAATGCAATTCTCTCTGTGGTGGGAATGTGAACATGCTGGTAAAACTGAATATCTGTTCTGCAGATTGTAATTCTCTTGTAGTATTTGTAGCTCATGACCTGGAAAGCCATTCTGAGGACTTAAGAAGTTTGTAGCACTCAGTTAATACTGTGTCCTTCCACACCTGCATGTTTTTGACACACTTACTTAAAAAACATACTGTACCTACTCGGTCTGTGACATTCAGATACTTTTAACTCAAATCAAAACCAATCGACTTTCAAATCTCACCCACTTTGGCTGCAGGGCTGTTCAAACTAAAAGGTCAGGAGAAAAAAACATTTTTTAAATGAAACTTTTTTAGTCTTCTCAATCAAAATATGAAGTTCTTTCAAACTAATATTTTCATCTTTAAGCAGAGGCTGATTAGTTTAAATTTGAACCCTCCGTTTTGCAGATTTTCAGACCAGTATTGAAAATAAGGGCTTAGAAAAGAAACTGTATTGTAGCTTCACCTATGATGCTTGTAACTGAGTCACAAAGCCTTTTATCTCTTAAGAAAAAGGCCCATTGGAACTGATGCAGACAGATCCATGATTTTTGGGAAAACGTGGTTTCAAATCCTAGACAGGGTAACTACAATTTCACAGGTCAAAACATTTCCCAGCAACAAACCTGAAATGTAACCCTAAACCCAAAAACTGTGCCTGCAACTTTAGTGGAATGTAGCTTAGATCTGCACACTTGTAGCCACATTCCCTCTTGAACTGCAGTGTCTTGCTGTGTGATTTGGCAATGCAATGGAAGGCCCTGCCTTAGGGAAGAGCTGGAGGCCTCCCATAGAGAGCTCTCTCTGCCCTCTTCACTGTCTGATTCATTGAGGCAAGGTGGTTTCCCTCCCACAAAAAGACAAGGGTAGTGGAAGTAGTTGTGATGAAAGAGAACCTTAGGGCCTAGGCTGAGCTAGTAATATGTGAAATATGAATATTCCTTGTTATCATTGCTAAACCTAATCACCAGGAAGATGCTGGGCTGGATGTGGCCTGTTTTTGTCAAAGAAAAAAGTTGGAAGAGACAGCCACCTTTTTTTTTCTTGCAGTACCTCAGAAAAGAGATTGTGAGATACTGCAAACATTGCATTAACAGAGAGCTAAGCCCACTGTCCTGTTAAACTGTTAGCAGTACATGGCATTGCTTCCTAACAGAGAGTGCTTGCTTCCCTTCACTGGCACACCCGGGGATGTCAATAAGGAAAAATGATTGTAGCAGAGTGGGTTAGTGCACTGAGAGAAGCCTTCTGCTTTGCATTTTCAGCAATTAAAAACACTGTAACTTCATCTTCTTTCAGCTTGGCCATCACAATGTATAGTGGCAGCATCTCAAACATAAGGCACAACACAAAAGCAAGTAAGAGCTTCATCATGCCCTCTGTGCAGCCGCACAGATCAGGGGGGTTGGAGTGGGCAGGGTCAGGTATTGAGTCAGGTATTGGGTCACAGCTATTGAGCAGTGTGCCGTTGTAATTATTCAACTCAGATAATTCCAACTACTTCCTATATGTGTATATAACTGCATATTACTGATTATCTATTTTCCATTTCTTTTACATGCAGAGTTGTTCGTCAGAAATAACTTTACTAGTTAAAAATATATTTGGACATGTATAATCAAAATAAAATATCTCTATATATTTTAATTAGCGCAATATGTACTGCAAAGTATATTGTATATTCAGTCTAGTCTAGTGGCCAAAAATATTCCATGAATTCTGGTCAACAATTACCAAGAATTCTATTCCTGCCAGATAAGCTGAAAATTATCACTTGCTGACTAAGTCAATATGTTATCCTGCTGCTATGCCATATGGCCCTGGATGCTGAGACACAACACAACCTCGTCAAGTGACACCCAAACTGGAGGAGTGGTTGATGCACTGGAAAGCAGAGTTTCCATTCAGAAGGACCTCAACAAACCAGAAGAGCAAGCTACCAGGAACCTCACGAGGTTCAGCAGAGGCAAATGCAAAGTTGTGCATTAGAGGTCAGAAGTGCCCCATGTGCCAGGTCAGGCTGAGGGCTGAGAGAACAGCCCCGCCCGCAGCTGGAGTTTGGGGCTCTCAGAACAGCTACTGACAACCTGGAGAGATTCCAGAGGAGGGCTTCTAAGGCAATAAGGGGAGCAGAGCACCTGATATACCAGGAGAGGCAGGGGCAACTGGCTTGCTTAGTCTGGAGACAAGAAGGCCAAGGGGGGATGTAGTTACAGTCTTCCAATACCTTAATCCATTGGAGAAGACAGACACAGACTTTTCTCAGAGGGGCACAGCAAAAGAACAAAAGGCAACAGTCACAAGCTGCAACAAGGGAAATACTGATTGGAAAGATGGAAATAGATCATCTCAGCAGGACTAGGGCATCACTCAGACAGGGTGCCAAAGAGGCTATTCAATCTCTAGCCTTGGAGATTTTCAAAACTTGGCAAGACTTGGAGCAACCTGATCTGACTTTGAAGCCAGACCTGCTTTGAGCAGAAGCTTGGAATAAGACCTCCAGATGTTCCTTCCAACCTAAATTTTTCTATGAATGTATCTCACAAAATACAGTTCTATAAAATACTAAGTATCCCTTCCACCAGCCATAAAGGTGCCCAAGGTTTTGTCAGGGGTCAACTGAAATGGCTGAAATGAGCAGTGACCTATCCAAATCTCAGCTATGATTTTATATGGTGTATAGTCAGGTTTAAGTGCGATCAATTATTTGATTGCCTATATATTATATTCAGATTGTCATAACACAGTGAGATATACTAAGCTTGATTCTGCTCTTCCTTTCTTCAAAAATGTGAGATTCAACAGTGATAATGAAGGAAAAAAAGACAGAAAAAATGAGAATTGTTTTCCTCTGAACAATGAGTGCAACTGCTACATTTCATGTAAATATTATCACTGATCTATGATACAACTGTTTCTACAGTCAGCAGGCCAGACCTCATAATATTCCTTCCTCATCAAAACACATAAAGTTACTCATACAAGTAAAGGTTTGTAGGCATGTAAATTAATTTGTAGTATGATGGTTAAAGTTCTAAATCATGTATTAAATTACTTCTATTGTACAAGTTTAACTTCATTTTCCAAGCTAGTCACATGCAACAGAGATGCAGTAATGTAGGTATTCCAGCTGCAGGAGTGATTAGCCGCCAGTGCCTTCTAAAACTAGATTTGTAAGTCAGATCATTGGAAAGATCAGTGGTTGGTTTCCTGAATGTCATGAGACCAGCGAGGTGGAATATTGGCAGAAGATTAGGTTTATTTTTGTATATGTGTTTGAAATATTTAAACAGACTAGGATAGAAATTAACTTTTAGGGCTATAAACCCTGATCCAGCAAAGCAAAAAAAGTCATGAGCAAGCCCATCACAGGTGTACAAGGAACATAAATATAGATTTATCCTTGAACAGTGGCCCAAAGTCCCATTAAAGTTCAGGAGAGGACAGTGATACTCAAGCACTTGCATGTGGGCTTAAATGCATAATGATCTAGGGTGTTTTTACTTGTGTACCCTGTGTAAAACATGGGGAGTTTCCACCAATTTCGTTAACATTGCAGGCATTTCTGTATCTCCTTGTTTCTACACAGAAGCAATACTACTGGCACTTTTGATTTTGCCACAGAAGAAAATGAGTGTTCTAATATGGCTTGTCAGCCTGAGTCTGATTAAATCAGACAAGTTAGCCACCAGTTCCTGTAGGGTCAGACTGGGCCACAAATTTGGACCTTTGAGATACTTGAGTTGAAATGTGATGACCTCTGAACAATCTGATTGGGACCGATATAAGGAATCAGACAGAGATGCCAGTCAGTACCTTTCCCTCCCTCAGGAGCTGTTTGTAGGTTTACCTGTTAATGCTCATCACAGGGCTGTCATTAATCACTGCCTAAGAATACTGCATCAGGTAAGGAAATGTATCAGTTGCTGAGCTGAAGCAGCAGCACTCACTTCAAACTGTCATTTGCCCCTAACATAACAAGGGAGAAGATTATGCAGCCTAAGTACCAATAATTTTTCACTGCAAAATTGAAAGAAGCTTTGGAGATTGGCGCCACATTGCTACAAATGACGATGCTGAGGGTTCATGAAGTTCAATGATCAGCACTGAAACACACAACAGCATGGTACCTCACTGCGTGTCCCAGTTACACCCACTTGTAGTTACTCGAAGGTGATCGATTGATGAGCCTGAGTAACAATGTTAGAATGTGGATTCAGCTCCCAAGTTTAATAGCTAGGTCTGAATAATCACATCTTTCAACAGAGCTGGCCACATTTTATGAAAGTTCAGATTCACTTTAATCCAGATTTTCATCTGTAATCCATCCCTAATTCTTCTGAACAGCAGCAGGAAGCAAGGCAAGATCTTTGCATAGGTGTTTCAAGTATTTAGCAGTTTGGTTTCCAGGCAATCAGTTTTACTGATTCAGCAAATGCAGCAGTTCTCAAACTCCAAGAGTAGTAAAGCATCTGTCAGTCTCTGAGCTGTGATGTTTTTCTGCTGCTCGGAGCTCAGGTCAAGATTAATTTAAGATTTCCAAAACCTTTCCTTTTTTTTTTTTTCCTTGGAGTTTGGTGGGGGGGTTGCTTTGTTTTGGGGGTTTTTTGTTTGTTTGAGGGTTTTTTTGACCAGCTAGACTCCAAAAAAAGCATATTTCTTTGAACTCTTTCTGTGTCAGGTATCTCTGACAAAAATCCAGCTATGAGCAAACTTTCAGCCAATGCTGAAAACATGAGTGCAACCAACAAGTAAGAGGGAAGAGCAAACATGCTGAGGGACCTGGAGAGAAAATTGCATGTCTGCACGCAACAGAAAAAAAGTCCACAATAACAAGTGTCAATTCCCAACACTTCTGCCAAGAGAATGCTGAATGACAGGGTGCAGCAAAGCAGATGCACACCTCCTGTTGAAGGAAGCTTAGATTCACATTGTTGCCAACAGTCACTCTAATTTTGCTTCACTATTTTTATGGTAACTCCAGTGTATGTTAGAAAATATTGAGAAAAAGACTGTGACACTGGAAGGTAAAACAGAATCCATGAGAGATCTGAGGCACAGATCGTGACAATATAGTATTTGAAAATCATTCAATTCTTGCATTACTGTTCATATTTGCCACATGGTTTCAGTGAGAAATAGTATTCTTCACACACAGTGTTCAAACTGTTCAATAATGGATCTTGCAGCAGCTGCTGTTCTGCAGCCAAGGAATGACTGCACTTCAGTGGCAGGCAAAGGATCCCGGTAGCTCCCAAAGTGCTTGGGCATTTTGCTAGGTGGAGTTAAAAGTATATAAAGAAATATATTTCTAATTTATTAGAAATTTTACACAGATGTGTGCTTTATGGGGAAGTCTTTATACGACTAGTGCAACTTAATCTCTTTAAGGCTCACCCAGGAAATTGTTAAGGTCAATTTGTAGTCTGTATGCTTTGAAGAATCACATTTTGCTGCCCAAACTGGGAATGGCAGCAGGACAGCTGGTACGAATGGCAGCTTTCTTCCCATCTTCACATACTCTAACTTTTCTAAACTTGTATGTGAGTTGCCACAGGATTCCATGTTCTGCTTATTGTTTGCTTTGCTGATACACTGGCACATCCAGAGGTAATTTTTCACGTGTCATCAGAAATTTTGCAACACTGGATTGGTTTTGTAAATACAAGTGATTGCCTAAGTGATGGAGGATTTCTGTCTCCTGTGCATCCAAGAATAAAAAGGGAGGGCAGGGGAGAGAAAGAGAACCAAACACTATGTACCAGATAAAAGAGCAGGAAACCCGAATTAATTTGTGGAAGCAATAACATTTTTGTCAGTTATTGCTATTTCCTGAAGGATGGAACCTCACTGATTGAAAGATGCTCGGGTCAGATATGCTGTCATTTGTCAGCAGGTAGCCTTTGCAAAATCCAAAGTCACGCACCATTCACACACACGTTTGTTTTTCAGGGCTGCACTCAGAGTATAGGAATTGTCATATGTTATCAATTCGGCGATCTGTTCAGATTAGTATCCTCTCTAATTGTAGTTTAAGAGGGGAGTGACATAATCTGATACTTTTTTTTCTGCTTTAAATCTCAAGTTAATCTCTTGAGAGTCTCCATACTTCCCTGGAGCACATGCTTTAAAATCTCTCTGAAATCTGACATAAATAATGCTAAATCTGGGCAATCTTGCTGTAACATAACCGACCAAACCCTCTTCAATCTTTTTAAGGTCTTGGCCTTGATGGCTTCCTGTGACAATGTGTTCCATGCTGAGCAAAAGTGCTTATTTTTATCAGATGCTTCCTTTTGAAGAATTCTCTGCTATTTAATTTCACTTCTCACCCAGTTACTGCAGTAGCACAGAGCCCACTGCCAGGGCCCCGAGTACGCTTTTACACCTGAATACCCGGATCGACTCCAGGGCCTTCCCAGGCCTGCCCATGTCCCCAGGCACCCCTGTCTGCTGCCCCAGACCCCAGGGAGCCTCCAGTTCCTATGGCTCCCTGGCACACGTCCCCCGTGAAGCAGCACAACAAAGTTTGCTTTTTTCTTCCTCTCCCAAATATTTGTTATGAATCCACAGAGAAACCTACTGCAAATAATGCCCCCCGCCAGCTGGCAGCCCCCTCAGCGCTGAGTGCTGCCCTGCATGGAATGTTCCCAATAGCTGCTCTGTCAAGCAGAGCCAGTCCCCTCAGGACCTCCAGACTCCAGGGGCTGTCTACTTTGGAACTTCCAGCAGAACCCTAACACCATTCTGTCACTTCACAACTGGTGGAATCAACTCTGGGTCAGGCAAGTGGTGACAGCGACCCAGCACCCACCCAGAGAGCTCCTGTCATGCTAAAGAGGGACAGTCTCAAGTGTCCCCACCAAAACTCCAGGAAACCCTTTCATAGGTTCTCTAAATCAGTTATAGCAGTGAATGTGGAGCTCTGAACACCATGATCTGTCGTCACCCCAAAGATGACTGTACACATGCCTCCAGTCTTACCTCCTCCTGGGTTACAGACACCAAAGAGCTCCTGACATGGCAGCAGGACCCAGTTCTGCTGGCCCCGCTCATGGTCACCTCCCTTTATGCCCAGCATCACTAGGACACCACACCAAATCCTGAGGTGACACGCTCATGGTCACCTCCCTTCATGCCCAGCATCATTAGGGCACCACACCAAATCCTGAGGGAAGGGGGATGCCAGGCACAGCTGTAGCGGAACAGCCATTATCCAGGGCAACTGCCAGGATGGGTCTCTCCTCAGGGCCGGGCAGCTCTGCCCCTCCTGTGGAGCAGCTCCTGATAGGTCTGCTCATCCTCTCTCTTGGTCAGCACAGACAACAGCACCACTACATTCTTACCCTCAAAATTTAGCCACATTTTGGCTGATATGGCTGGAGCTGTCACCCAGGAAAATGCAGGGGTTGTTCTTCACACAGAAGAGGTGCACGGCTTTTGCTCTCCAAGTGGCAGATTGGTCTCACATGACAGCACAGCACATCTTCACTGAAGGTTTTCATGATGCAGAAAGGTAAAATAGGTTTATTTTACTCAGGGAACAGACCCGCAGAGAGGGGATGATTTTCGCAAGAAGTGGTCCCAGCCCTTCTCAGTCATGCACTAAAGCCATAGCTACCAGCTCATCCTTTATTTTTGGTGGCAGCTCTCTTAACAAAAAGTGTTTTCTCTGGTCTAATTCATTGCACTGTGCTGTGTGCCAAGGTTGTCAGCTCATGGTAACTGCTCACGTTTTGTTTTGTTTTTAAATAACAGTGAAACAAATTCATCTGTGAGCTATGGATTAATAGCTGGTAGGGATTTGGGCCAATGTTCTTGAATACATTCATGAAATTTCACTTTATCCCTGGTGTCTTTTCCTCAAGAATAATTTAAATTTTCAATTCTTTCTTTTATCTTTCTTATGTTTCACTTGCTTGTAAATAGACATAATACATCTTGATTTTGTTTGCATGTTGATTGTCTTTCTCAGGAAAATAGATAAATAATTTATTGGTGAATAAGATATGAACTGGTGTTGGAGTCATGCTAGATCTAACCTTGTGTCTTCTCTGTTTTTTTATCGTCTTTGAGAGAAAGAGAAATGAAACAAAGAAACAGGAATACTTAAAGCATGTGATAAATTATTACCCGTAAAGAAGAGCATTTAGGAAAACTTCTTTTCCAAGAGCTCTTTGGCTTGTTTGATACAATATTGTTTTCAGGTGCTTTGGGGTTGTTTTGAAAGGAGAATGATAAACCAGTGTTGTTTGTATGGTAATTAAATGTAGCTGTCTACAACTGCCAGTCAGGATCAAGTTCAAAAATTTCATCAGCAGAAGCACAGATTCCTAAACTGAAGGAGGAACTCCTTCACTTAGAAATAAGTAACAGGCTGTTACAGTCTCTGCAGCCAGCTATAAAAGGGAAACGTTCAGTACACTGCAATTATGCCATGCATCATAACCTCTACGGTTATGTGCAAAGTAAATGTAGATTGATCATTATTAACTTCCAATTTTTCAGAAGAATCAGCCTAAGTACCTCACATAAAAGAAAATAAACTTATTAGAAGATGATGACATTTGAAAAAAAGTCTAGGTTTCTTTTTTTTCCTTAACTAGATCTCTCATCTGTTATTTCCTCTATTGTCTCATTTTGGATACTTGGTTGGAGCTGCTTGGAAAATGGGCAGTTAAGGAGACTTTTTTTAGGTAGAATAGTCTGAAATGGCAGGGAGAAAGAAAAATATTTTGGTTCCTAAACACAGCTGCTCTGCTTCATGGGAACTGTAGTGTTGAAAATTATATTCTTCACTGAAGGTTGAGTTCCTTGTCATAAATAAGTAGATCAACATGCCCTCCTCTTTCACTTTATTTGTACAGGGAAATGGTGCATCACAGCAGTCACATGGCCACAACACACCAAGGAGATAATACAGCCTAAAAAGAAGACGAGTGTAAGACAATCAAAGTAAATATATGAAAGACTCAATAATAATATGAAATTGTAATAGCTAGGATTATTATCACTGCTTCAGCTGCAATTTTCTGCAGAGAACAAGCACCATTGACCAGAAATATTTTTTTAATTAAAATAGTTCTATCAAAAGCCTCAACTCTTCACCAAAACCAGACTAGAACTGTACATTTTTTGTGAGATTTCCAGTTGAAAAATTGAGCAGACGCTACTTCTG
This sequence comes from Cephalopterus ornatus, assembly GCA_013396775.1. Taxonomy (NCBI): domain Eukaryota; kingdom Metazoa; phylum Chordata; class Aves; order Passeriformes; family Cotingidae; genus Cephalopterus; species Cephalopterus ornatus. The sequence goes on along the minus strand of VZRE01013801.1, from coordinate 444,248 downwards.
CCTCCTTCTTTCTCAGCTCCCTGGGAATCAGATTAAATGACGGGGGCTGCTCTCTCTAATTCTCATACATGAATTGCGGTGTTGAGATGCCTTTATGATCATGATCATGCCTTCTAGAAGAGATTGCTTCTCCAAAAGCCTAATGGAAACAACCCTCTTAGAGAGAAAGGGAACAATATTTTCCTCAGAAGAAGTCTACAGGAAAAAACAGCTCTCTCTAGATTCTGGCACAGTAGGTTAAGTATCGTTTAGCAAGCATACAGAAAAAGACATGCCTGACTGCTTCCTGACATACTAATCCCAGTTTAAATAGGCACTCTGAAGGGAGAGGGGTTTTGTGGGAGGCTGTTGCTTCTGGAAAATTCAGTGGAACCCAGTGTATTGTGTTGGCTGCCTCAGAAACTGGCATAATACTGAAAATGAAGCAACAATAACGAATCAAATCTGCTGGAAACAGCAATGTGATAGGAGAAGGAAATGTAATCCAGTAATTAGAATGCTTGCCTGTAGTTTTACAGACTTCAGCATCTTGATATGCCGCACACTTCCTCCCTCAATCTCTTAAACCTATAACTTCTAAGGGATCTAACACCTACTGATGCTGCTTTTATTAATAACAGAAACACTTTCAAGTAGTTTTGGGTCCAAAATAAGTAGTATTTTTATAAGTTTAGATTGATGTAATGCTTCTAGATTGTAAGCTCTCTGCATCACTGTTATTTTAAATTTGATGAGTGAATCAAATGTGTGTTCATGTCCAGTTCTAAAAAGTTAAATAGGACTCAGGATTTTGAATGCAGTGGTCTCAACTTATTTAATGTCACAGCAACAAGGCCTGTGATCCCAGACAACTAATAAAAACCCTTACTTAAACAAAATCTGAAAAGAGAAAGATATAGAAGAAATAGACTGGAAAGAAAAAAGATCCAGAAGAAAGAGCAACAACAGGGCAGGCACTGATCTCTCTGGTGATCAGTGACAGGATACAAGGGAATGGCCTGAAGTTATGTCAGGGGAGGTTTAGGTTGGATATTAGGAAAAGGTTCCTCATCCAGAGGGTGGTTGGGCACTGGAACAGGCTCCCCAGGGAAGTGGCCACAGCATCAAGCCTGACAGAGTTCAAGAAGTGTTTGGACAATGCTCTCAGGCACATGGTGGGATTCCTGGAGTGTCCTGTGCAGGGCCAGATTTTGGACTTTGACAATCCTTGTCCCTTCCAATTCAGGATATTCTATGATTCTAGGAAGAGGAACTCAGTGCTCGTTTGGGTTTTAGCTAAAGCTGGCAAAAGTAATGAGTCATCTAGTTGTCCTCTAGAGCCTGCTCTGCTCTGACTTTGATGTTGCCGTAGTGCACTGGTGTATTTCAGCACGCAGAAGGTAATGTAGGAAGCAGCCATTAAAAAATGTCTCACTTTCCTTTCATGATCATCTTGATTCCTCTTTGGTCTTGTTTTTTTGATGGTCCTTCTGAAGAGTTGAATAGCTGATTCCTCTATTAACGGTAAACAGATGTGAGGTTAATGCAGCACATTCTTTTCTAGTTTTGTTTCCTTTTTCCTTACCACAAATGATTTTAGTAGTGCAATTAGGCTTTTTTGTTTGGATTAATCCAGGCCTTTTCCTGCTTTTTACAAACAAATCATTGTTACCTTAGGCAACTTAGCATACTGGGCATGAGAAATAGTCACAATTGTCTTTTTCATCTATGTTTGTATAACAGCTAACATAATAGAGCCATGCTCCATGATGGTGTCTCTGCAGAGCTATCACAATGTAAATAATTAATAATAACAGTTGTTTAACACTTGAATGGGAGTTCTTTGTTTGTAAACGAAGAACATTTATTTTCTCTGCATTGCTTATTACATAAACCATAAAATTACTCCAAAGGAAGGAAGCTGTCTTACTCATACACTTAGTGAAGTTCCTCAGAACTCTGCAAAAGTGAAAGGTCACCAAAAGTGAAAGGTCAAATGGATTTTTTAAATAATTTAAAATATTTTTTTACTAGCAAAGTGGGCAAAGAAATGTGATATTTATGTTAACAAATTCATCTGCCAAAATGCAATTATAAATCAAATAGGCCTTGTAGTAGTACTGTCAACATGATAAGTGAAAAACAATAAACAGATTTGAAAAGAAGGAAATTTAAAAGGGCATCTTACTAGATTATGTAAATCCAATTACAAAAGCAAAACTGTATCAGAAGTCAGCTGTGCTTTTCCCACACAACATGCTTTAAGAAAAGAACATGAGCTGACATTGCAGAGAAATTAACTTATTTTGCTGAGTCTCAATATGTAATCTTTCTTGCATGTATTGTAATATTTAAGTATTAATAGCATAAAGCAAACAGATTTTGATTAAAGTTGTGGTTTTGTAATTCCAGAAGATTTGAGAGTCATGATTTTCCATTGTATAAGTCATATCATCCCTCTTGTGGTACAGATGCTGAGTGTTTTGATTTATGTCACCCAAATATATCCATGTTCCTCATCACAGAATCACATTATATGTCAATTAGAGAAAAGGTCCTTGCCCTTAAACTCTTCCTGTAAGTACACAATATTAAAAACAAGTCCATTTCCACTTAAAAGTTTGCCATTTATGCATACACGACCAATCAGATATTAATGTGACGGGGAAAAGCACAAACCCAAGAGATCTGTGGTAACAAAGGATTCACAGGTTACGCAGAGCTGAACATTTCCATTTCTGTTTTTTCTGACCACCTCAAGACTGAATCAAGAGAAAATGGAAAATAGATATTACTATAACAAGGTTGCAATGCCACCATGGTGTGAAATGTTACCTAGAGAAAAGGGGATTTCTCTTCCAAAGATATGACAACAGAATAAAAGAGCTTATACCTTAGAGGTCTTGTCTTGAGAAGTTTACTAGAAGAACGTAAGTATTTGGTAATTCTTGGTTTGGACAAATTCACTAAATCAGGGATTGCTCACGTTCCCCTCAGAGCAGGCTTTTAGGATAAGCTACAGAAGAAAATATCTTGTGTCCCTTTACTAAGCTCTCAAGCCCCCACCTACATGGAGGAGCTGCAGCCCAGCTGTAGTAACAGTAAGTCCCTGTTATTTATGGCACTGATGGACATGTAGCCTTTTTCCACAGTGTGGTGTGGAATAAACCGGGGCTCAGGGAAACCATGTGCGAAGTGAGAGAAAAGCTTACACGTGAGAACTCACAGTGGAGAAGATCTTGTGCCAGTGACAGGCAGAAGCTTTTGGATCTTTCGCCTTTTAAGGAGTATTATGACAATGATGGGAACAGTATGTCCAGCTGACTTAGAGCAAGGCCTGGGAATTTGGCAACAGGATGGGCCTGGGAATTTGGCAAAAATGGCAAATCTGGTTCTTTTTATTTTACTGTGGTGGTAAGATTCCATTTCTAAATGATGCTTAGGACCTTGCATTTTCTGCCTTTCCTGGTAAAATCTCAGACATGTATGTGTCCTGTCATTGTTTCCCATGTGAGATGCCCAGATGCACTGCTTTCATAAACTTGGAGAGCTATGGAGTACTTCAGATCTGCAGCATTTTTCACTGTCAGCCTGTATTTCTCAGGTCACATTCGCTGCATTGGCTTGCACTTTTAGTGCTACCGTTCACTGCCTGTCATTGACAAGAGCCTTCAGCAGGTGCTCAGTTTTTCTGCTGGATAACTGACAGAAGGGAAGAAATCTGTCCATTTCAGCTATGTCCTTCTGCTGCATGTGTGGGGACAGGAGCTTCAGATGACCCTGTCAGCCTCAGCTAAACCTCCTTCTATTAGTTTTTTCTAGTTCAGTTGGTCAACCCCTTATTAGTGACTCAATGCTGCCCTCCTCTTATATTTCACAGACTTCAGTTGCTCTTTTATGACCATGCTGTTCTTTCTTTTATTATTTTTATGTATATTGCTTTTTCCCTGGGTTGCTGCCAAGACACAACTTGTTTAAAAAATAAACCAAACCCAGATCCTAGCTTATGTCACCCGAATAACCTCAACTCCATGGTTTTGTCTCTAGGGTCTATAGCTCATGACATCAAGTCACTTTGTAAAATGAAACTGGGTTTGATGGTTTGTGGATTTTGCTCCAAAACCCCTGAAAATAACTAACTTCCCACTGACTGCAATTGTCCTCAAATTCATTCTTTGTGCTATCCTGGAGTCACTTGGTGATGTCTTATAGTTCCTGTGAAAAGAAAAATGCATTAAGTCTTGTAGCAGATTTCACCAGCAATTCTCCAAGCACTTTGCTTGCAAGGAAAAGTATCGTTATCTCAGTTTTATAGGTCCTTAACACATTTTTACATAGGCTTGACAGAATGTTTTTGAACACATTCTTGTCTTGTCACTGCTCGTTTTCTCCAAAACTGTTTTCTTAGATAAACAGGCATCTGTTAATATTTGACCATATTTTCTTTTTCCCCAATCCCTTTCCTCTTTCAGTCTACAGCATAGATGGTGCTCTTCATATTTTGATTTAACCTCCATGATCCATATATGCCCCCCTGCCTCCCTACTGTATACTACTCAGACTTCCCTTTGATGTGAGTTACATTCTTTATCACAGAATTTTTTTATGTTGTTTATCACTAAAGAGCCTGAGTGGTTCATGCCTGTGATAAGTTTGTTCTTCTGTTACATAGTAGAACAAAAAAGAATGCCTTTCCATTTCATAGGCAGGGGAATCTAAGGTTGAGTTTCCTATTTCGAATGTACAGTCTAACTGTCAAAGATCTCCTATTTCAGAATAGTCAGCTGTACAGAGTGTTAAGTACTCACTGCACTGCTTTTATTCAATTCAGTTTCTCTTATGAGTGCTCAGCATTTCTACAAATCTGTTCAGATACCAAGTTGGATACTCAGAAACAGATATGAACATTTAGAGATAATGTGGGAGAATTTTCATTTAAGCAATTTGCCCAATGTTATAGAGGTCACATTGCATTAACGATAAGACCATCTTTTCCCTTTCAGTTATCTCCTGCCTTTAATTATATATCTCCCAACTATTGCAACAAACAGCTTAGGCAATCTGTGAGGAGAAAAATAATTGTGTCGTTAAAAACTCCATCCCACAAACCACGTTCAAGGGAGGCTACTACAATTTTTCAAGCATTCTTAATCTAGCAACTTCTGACTTTTGAGTGAGTGATTTTGTTCCCTCTGAACAGAGTTTTGTGTGCATGTGATTTCCTATTATTTTTTTTTTAAAAAGCAATCCAGACAAAGAAGATTTCCATTTTGCAGGTTATAGTCTGTCTTTGATATCAGTAAAATTCCACATCACCATCTTGGTAGTTAAGACACCAGAATTAACTCATAGAAATAGCAAATTGCCATCTGTAGATAAGAGTGTGTTGAGGCATTTACTGACTGAGAGCAGAAATCTAGGAATCTAATGGTTCTGGAGAGTTACCTGCTGTCCTGCTAGCTCCTGTCTTGTTACCTTAAACTTCATCCACCAGTTTTGAAAATTCAGTTGAGTTTTCCCCATTCAATCCTTAATTCAGTCCTAGACCCTGTCCCCAATTTCCTCGTGCAATCACAGACTCCTCATGCACCCAGGAGTTTTGCCCACCATCCCAACCTGTGTCTCTACACAGTTTCTTCTTAGATCTGCCCTTCACAGGTTCCTGGTCATGTTTCCTTTCTCATCCCGGTCTCCAACAGATTCATTCTAATCCTCGTCTTATCCCAGGGGTATTTTTCAGCCTATGGGCTCCCAAAAGGCCAAAGTCAAATCAAGTGTATGCATATTTCAAGAGAAGAAAGTAAGGAAAATAATACTTTACAGAGTTACTGATAGTTGCCAGAGTCTTGTGACAGGCAACAGGCAACATTCTTTGAAACAGAATTTAATTCTCCTGACTCCTGTTCTTGGTCTGAAAAACAATCTTGTGCGTATAAGATCTGTGATAAATGATTCATTCATTGGTGCAGTGGAAGCAAGAGGCAAGACTGTGCGTTACTCTAACAATGAGCTCCTTCCATTCCCACTGACTGCTGCATGAGCTTACCTCCATACTCAGGACCCAGATGTGCCCCAGACTGCCTCTTGTACAGGAAACCCGGAGGTGTACAGCACTTGGGAGCCATGGTGTTCTCCATGGAAGTGCTGGCCTGGATACCAGAGCAGCTGGGACGCAGGGCATGACACAAAGCACATTAACAGGCAAATGCAGTTACAGTCTCAGTCATGGCCATGTTGAGGTTGTGCTATGTGGACAAACAGCTTAAAAAACAGGAGTAAATCAGCTTCCTGCACAATCCATTTATTTTCCAGATTGTTCTTCCCTTGGCACTCTACCTTTACCCTTTCTGATTTCTTCCTTTTGTCTTCAGTATTTTTTCTTTCTGCCTCCTTTGTTTCCCTGTTGATTCTCAGCTGTTTTTCCTCCTTTCTTTACTGACTTTTCTCCCTGACAGCTGGGGATTGAGCCAAAGCCTGCTGAAGTCAATCCATTACCTTCAAAGAGTTTAGGATCAAGGTCTTATTCCCGCTTGCTTCCCTGCTTCTTCTACAATCTCTTTTCCCATGCAGCATTCTCTGTGGTGTTTTCCTACTAAAAGATGGGTTACTGCAATATGCAGGGAAGGAAGGAGGTTTATAGACAGAAAATCCTTAGGACCTAGTAAATTCCTTACAGGATTGCTAAATTGCTACTCTGAGTGAAGAACTGCAGAAAGCCAAGGGATTTGATCATAAGGTTGGGGGTTTTTATGCAAGCTTAATCACAGCACAGATTCTTTCATATGGCTGTGAGTAGTGGTCCTTGCAAAGACAAGATTTTCCAGGAAGAACATCCCTCTCATTAAACTTTGCTGTATTACATGTTGTAGCTAGTGACTGCATAGTCAGACACACCTGATATTGTCTGCTGATCTGGAGTTCAAACAAGCAGTGTTTAATCACAAAAACTAATTCCACAAAAACTGAAAATGGGGAAAAAAACCCATATTAACTGGATATTCACTAATGTATCATAAAATCATATAAATCCACACAAGGCATCTGTTTAATACATGCTATGTATATCACGTATATATGTGCAATAATGTATGTCTAATAAAAGTAGATTTAAAGTTATCTATCTACATATGGAGAGGGAGAAGTACTGAATATGTATATATTGGATATATTGGTTATATTCTCATAGGATAGATGTATGAAAAATATTTTGATAGAACATCATCTGCAGCAAATATATGCTGATGGTTGAATGTTAGCACATTTTTAGATAGAATATGGAGACAGATGCTTAGCTACTGTGAATGGATACAACTCCACTGAATACTGAGGCCGGTAGTGCAAACGTTGTTTTACACCAAATAGTATTTTGATTGCATACAGTGCATTTTGCCAGCAGAATAGTGACCTATATTGTTCTAAAATAACCAGCCAGGCCCCTCTTACTAGAGTGTGTAGGCCATCTCAATCCAAGAGGTGTTAGTTAAACTGCACTAATGCACCTATTTTTGATTTACAGGTGGAGATGCCAACCCCCTGTAGATCATATGACATGCAAATCCTCATGCAGAAAACCTGTGGTTGGACTCTTCATTGAATTCAGGTTCAGATCTCAGACCTTTTCACAAGGTCATTGTTCGGATACTTTCTTGATGATACAGTAATATTTTATATTTATAATATAATATTTATAAATATTTTATAAAGCTTCTGCAGATCACTGGAAAACTGTTGATCACAGTACTTGGGGAACATGCAGCAGTGCTGCAGTCAGTGCACTGACTAGCAACAGCTAGACTCCAATGGTTGTTTTAATCTTGTTTAAACTATTCTCTTGGCAGGTAACTGTGAGACATAAATTATCTACTACCTGCCAGCAAGGTGCCTGTACTGTAGAAGGTTTTTATGTTACTCAGGAACACATTATATCCAGCTTTGGAGACTCAGTGAAAGAAATGACAGTGTTTTTTACAGTAGGGCCTCTTAAATGTAAAGGGGCATGCAGACTCAGACTTAAAAAAAGCAATAAAAAGTGTAATGGAAAATATCTAGGAGGAAATATCTGGAAAATATCTGTACTCAACTTTTAACTGACTCCTGCAGTACTGACTGTTTCTTTTTCCTCTCATATATAAAGAGCATCTGTCTACCTGTGGTCCAAAAGTACTTTTATTCTAGAATGAAGGAAACAACAACCATAAAGTACAAAAGTAAAATTCCCATGAAAGTACATAGCATATGTGTATTTTTTCTTTGTGCTGTGCAAGGTCTGTACAAAAAGTCCACCATCCTTCTAGACCTCCGAAATATAAAGGGGTATGATGTAGGAAATGGAGGCCCTGAGTTCTATGCTGCATACGACAGTGTTGCAGAGCATTGCTATTAAAGCATTCACACTGAACTCCATCCCAACTTGCCTCCGTGCCATTCCCATTGACTGCAGTGAGCAAACCAGGAGAAAAGCATAAATATGTCATAGCTTGAATAACAGACAACTGTCCCTTGAGACTCATGATGTATTTTAAAATAGTGTTTAAAAGAGTCCATGCAAAAGCATAAAAACTGGAACGTGTGACCTAAAAACCAATACTTCATGTAACAGCTGCACCTTCGTATCCATTATTATGGTGGCTAATGGTATTCCGTGGAACTTGTTGGTTGATATGTATGAATATGCTGCATCTGCAGCCCTGCTGTCAGGTGCTGAGGAGGCTGCAGGAGCGGAAAGCTGCCTTCAGGCTCTCCCCTCTGACAGACATCAGCTGGAGAAAAGCAATGTACAGCTGTGCTTCTTCTCTGAGACCACTCCCACGTAAAGTCCTACAGGGGCTGGTCCTGTCTCTTTTCCTTTTCATCATGTGCTGAAGAGCTGTAGGAAAGGTCATGAGGAGCCGAGGGCTACGATACCATCAATCTGTTGATGGCAACCAGCTCGTATGTCTCTTTTTCAGCTGATGCAATCAGTGCCATGACACAGATGTCACAAAACTTAGGGGAGATAAGCCTGCAGATCAAAATCAGTTGGCTGAAACTGAACTAAAGAAGGAAGAGATATTGCTTGTAGGAAGGAAGGAGAACTTCATGTAGTTAAGGCAGTGAACAAATCCTGCTTTCATCCTGGGCAAATGCTGTGTAGTTTGGGGTCCCAGCACAGCCTGTGTTACCCCTGGATTCAGTATGGCTTGCAAATCTGGCTTGTATCTTTTTCAGTCTGCTCTGCTGTTATTTTTTGTGGTAAAGGTGACTCATTTTATCTTTTGTGAGAAGCCGCCAGAGACTTGTTCAGGTTAAAAAGAGACCAAAGAGTCAAGCTTGTCAAATAAAGCAGAAACATATAGGAAATGTGGAAGGTGTAATTCCTTACAGACATACTTACTGTCAGTCCAGTTTTGTATTTCATTCTTGGTAAAAGAGGTCTTTGAATATAGATAGACAAGTAAGGATTAGCAGACCCAGTGCAGACTTTGGAAATGAACATGATCTGAAACTGTCTGGTTTTATAGCCTTGAGCAAATCATATAATCTCTCTGCTACTGTTTTCTGATCTATAATCCAAGGGCAGTAGTGCTTTCTTGCTTCTCAGTGGTGAATTAATAAATGCTTTCACAGTGTTTTACCATGCCATATAAAAATATTACAATTACAAGGAAGCAAGCAGCATATGATATTAATGTCAAGCAGATACAGGGTAAACTTGGGACACCGGATAGCAGTGCACTGAGATACAACTGTAACGAGTTCATTAGTAATGCACGACTGGATTGATTAAGTAGTTGCCACTGTGTAAAGCCTTGTCTAGAGCTGATACTTGATATATTATTTTGACCTGTGACAGATGCTCAATGATCCTGTCTCTTAAGTTTTGGCAATGCCTGTCATGTCAATACAAATTATCGAGCCGAACTGCAAGAAAGAAGCTGTAGTTGCCACATGGATACCTTTTCTGTATTCTTCTATATATAAAAATTGCAGCTTTCCCAAACTGGATTTTTTATATAACCTTTCAGAAGCTGAGTTTGAAATAGCTTGTCTTCTTTTTTTCTTTCTTCCTGAGAATGTTTCTTCTTGCCATCATGATAAAAATGTACCGCTGTGACAAAACAACCATGTCCCATGATTTTATCCCTTCCTATCACAATGGCAGCACATCCTGTATGGTTATGACACAGCACAGATATTTCACCACATTGAGGTTACTTTTACATTGCCTGATACTGATAGCTGTCATGTGAAGCGTTAGAAGATATAACATTTTTCTACACAAAAGAGTCACAGGAGGATTCACACAGCCTTTGAGGATCTGGATATCCAACTGAGATTAGAGGTCTGGATGAGTCAGGGTAGTTGCATGCAGAAGCCTTTCAGCTCTAGGCTGGGGATGTGAAGGTGAACAGCATCTAGAAGAGGTTACCTATTCCCGGAGATTTTGTTAGCTTATTTGAACTGGGATTCAACTGGGGATCCAGAGCCTTTTACTAGCAGGCTGATTACAGACTGATATACAGACTGATATACAGACTGGGAAGTTGGCACCAGCAGTGGTGGTAACTAATGCAGCACCCCCTCCATCCAGCCAACCAACCAGTCAGCCGTCCGTCCATCCATCCCAGTGCAGTCAGTAGAGACTGCAGGTGAGAAGTGGCTGTGCAGGTAGCATATATGTAGGGTGTACAGATATTTAACAAAAATAATGTTCTGGTTTGGGACCTTTACCTTTAGAGTGAAAAGATTCCTACTTTTTTCTTGCTGAATTCTCTCTTCAGCCTTGTGTCCTTCCTAATCCCCAACTCCTTCTGATGGCTCCTGGGCTGTGCCTCATGTGTGCTTTCACTGTCATTTTAGTGTGAGCTGAGGATTGCTAACCCCGTTTTAAGGCAGGCTAACCGAGGCCTTCTGCAAATGGGAAGTGAGGCATAGCACTGTGAAATGATTTGCTGAAGGTTATCCAGCTGTGACTGAGAAAGCGCACTCTGGTTCTGCTGCAAAAGATGCCACAAAAGTGTAAAAGTTATTACTATTAACTTTCTCTATATGTGTTTCTGCTTTGCAAAATTATATCTGCACCAGGGGACTTGTTAATGTCAACGTCATTCAGTTTTCATGATCACCAGTTGAAGTGATCAGTCAGCTGTGTGGATCTACAAATTGCTCCCTTGCAGCCAGCCTCTTAGTCTAATGCTTGGGTGACAGTCAGCTGTAAGGATCAGACTCTAAAAGATGCCTTTGATTTTCCTTTGATGTTTCTGAGCCAATGAAGAATTTCACACAGCCACTGAGTGGTAGGAGAAGATCCCTTCTGTTTGTGGGAAGCCAATTATAACGCGGCTGACCCGCTTTGACCTTAAGATGACTAGCAGGACATCTGGGATGCCCTTGCGAGGCCTAGCTGGCTCACTGGATGTGCCTAACTAAGGGCAGAGACCAATTTGTTTGTCTGTATGCAGCAACCATTCCAATACTGTGATTATAATGGAAGCTGCGCAAATTGATCCTGATCAGACAGGGTGTATTTATTCGCTTGCACTTTGGCATCACTGTCGACATATGAGGATGAACAGAGTTCATCTTTAGGATTTACTGATAATGAGTGGGAACAACTTACAAGAAGAATAGGTGCTAGTTTCTGAGCCTCTCTACCAGTTCACTCTTTCTCCCCTTTCATTATTTGTTGTGATGAATAAGGGTATTCACCTCTTACTCCAGATGTAAGACCAGCTAAAGCTTTTAAAAACCCTGACAAACAAGCATCGAGAAGGAGGCTATATGCCATAACACGCTGTTAAGTGTAAGTAAGGTACATGCTGGGAGAGAAGGGGAGAGGCACAAAGAACGAATCCCGGAGGGCAGCCAGTGGGACGTGAGAGAAGAGCTGCAACTTTTTAATCTCTGTTAAAACGAATTGGACGGAGATTGCTTTGCGGTTGCCGGCAGTAGTTTGGCGGGTTGATGGAGGCGTTTACTGCCCCGCGCGGGCTCGCTGTGCCGCACACCGCTCGGGGGGCAGGGACGAGCATCCCGCGGGCCGGACGGGCGGACTACAGCCCCCGTCATGCCGCGGCGCGGGCGGGCGGTGGCGGCGGAGCGCGCTTGCGCCGCCAGACGTGGCAGCAGCCGCAGCGGGTCCGGAGCGGTGCGGGCGGCGGCGGGATGGCACAGCCGGGGCAGG
>VZRE01013801.1:319744-431688 GCA_013396775.1 Cephalopterus ornatus | reverse complement strand
CCCAAGTTTCGCGTGGAAGGCTTGTGCGGCGGCAGAGGGTTTCCCGAGGGTTTCCCCGGCGGCGGCTGTGCCGCAGCGGAGCCGCCTCGCTCGGCTTTGTGCACCTGTGCGCCCCCCGCCCCGGGCACCCCCTGCCACTGCGCCCCTCGCATGTGGCGCTCTCCGTCTCGGCGCATTCCGGAGGACCGGGGTATGTTGCATTGACATTACGCTAAGTAGAGCACTGCTTACCTCAGGGAGGCTCCTTGACTTCCAGAAATATTTTAAAGTCTGATTTTTTATTTTTTTTTTTTTTTAATCCACAGAATTTAGCATAAATAGCTCAAAAGATTGGCGAAGCCGTGCTTTAAAGCACTGCTTTATTCACATTATTGTCATGGATTACAGTTCATCCTTCTGCTGGACAAACGGACTTAATGAAAATTTACGTTAATTTTTTTATGCACAAGTGATCTGAAATGTATTTGGAAATGCATGACTGAGGAGTGCTCATCTTATTCATACAAATCAAGTGTGGAATTGCTAATTGCCCTATGCTTATTCTGTACTAATATTAGAATTGCTGTTGTGGGACAGAAAGTATCACCCCTGTCTGATGTAGCCTTTTGCCCCTGTCAGGGGCATAGCTGTTGGCTCCTTCAGGAGGAGGGAAAAGAAACGCTGTGTATCCTGAACAATTTTTGTTTTGTTTTAAGCTTCATCTAAAAGCACAGACGTCTGGTATATGCACTTTATTGATTTTAAGTGAAACTGAAGTCAGGATGAACTCTCTCTAAAATGTTGGAGAGGTCTTAACGTGGCTTTGTTTCCCCATGGCTCATCTTTAATATACACAGTACTTTTCTCAATGATACTTGTGGCAGTGCATTCCTCAGATTAAGTATATACTGTGGACCAAGCAGAGTTACAAGTAGACTGAATTTTCCCTTCATTCAAAATAACTAAACACATGGAGTTATTTCTGCTATTTCCTACTATAGCCACTGTGACTGTCAGACCTTATCTTACTGTAACATTCATTTCATATTAATGTAAATATTTTTCTGTGATTTCTTTTTGTAGATTAAAAGATACTTCTTTTCTAGCTTTCTTCATTCAAATCTGTTGTTCCTAACTATTCCAGTTGCCCTCTTTGGACCTGTCGTGTTGCAGAGCTGGTATCTTTGAGATGAGCAGAGTGGGCCTGCCGTTGTCAGTGAAATTATATGAAGCCATTTTAATTTATCCACGTTATTCTCTCTTACCTTTCTTAATTTACCACAGCATTTTATTTGCTCTGTGATGCTGCATGCTGAGCAGATGTCTTCATTGAGCTGTTGATTCAGCTAATTCTTTCCCCTTTGTTGTGTACAAGTAGTTTAAATTATTTCTTCCAATTTGCATTATCTTGCACTTGAAGGTGCGATTTTTCATCTTGAAATATGTAACTCGCTGTACTCCAGGATTGAAAAACTAGCCTACAGCTGTGACATTGCAAAACCTGCTTTTAAATTTTTCTTGAGTCATTGAGGCTGTTAAATCAGGACATTCTCAGTGTGTAAAGTTAAAGTGAAGGTAATGCCAGCTGCTTGGTAGGTCAGTGAGGATGTTCTTTCCTTCCAGACAGTCCTTTTTCATGCACCCAAATGTGTTTTGGTTTTTGTTTGTTTGGTTTGGTTCTTTCTTCTTGTTTGTTTTTTTCTGAAAGTGCTGAATACTTGCAGTGTACCTGAGACGGCAGCTAGAGTTGTGCGAGCGTTGCACTTCTGAAAAATAGGCCTTGTTTTTTGACCCAAAATTGGAGGTAGCTTCCAAGAATTGAAATCCTTATCTCTGTACGACTTCCTGCATATGGAAAAGGAAACCTACAAGGCTGGATGGAGAAAACATTTCAGTATCTTCTAACGGCAGATGTTAATTTCTTATATTTAGCATCACTGTGGATATGTGACACACACATGAGGAAGATGCTGCAGTGATCTCTGCCTGCTGTAAAGTCTTATTTCTTGAATGAATTGGAGAGTCATGAGGAAGTTGAAGGTTAACTTTACAGATACTTCCTTGTTTGGTATATCAAATGGTTGACTAGATTTTGTGCTCAAAGGACTGAATTTACTGTTCAAGGCATTGTGAAGGAGTTTTATGCTGCGGCAGATTTGCATTTCCTCTGATATATCAGGTACTGTCCTTGCCCTAGCGGAAAACAGCCATTGCTTTCATCAGGATCATGGGGTACGTTTGCTTTGCAAACACCGGTGAATATTATCTCGTGCCAGCATGGCAAAGATCAGTTTGTTTTCAGAGTGTTGGCTTAATGACAGAGAAACTGAGTCAAGAGTCTGACTGCCTGCCTTTGGGAAGCAGGCGTCTTGACCTGGTGCCATTCAAACCCAGTGCCTCCAAAGAAGAGCTTGGAGGGAACATTTGAGGCTTCCAGCTCCTCAAGTACTTTCTCTCTGCTAGCCAGTAAGGTACAGGAATGCACTGGTGAGCACTGACACTGACTTGTGAATCCAGGCCTGCAGGGAGGGTTCGGGCATGATTCACTCTGTGTTGCAGGTGGCTGTACGGCATGGCAGCAGTGGCTTTGCCTCCAGTGAGTTTGCAGGCAGGGTGTGAGCACTGCTTCTCCACTGCAGTGCTCTGATTTTGTTTCCTGTGGTGGCATTTGGGCTTGAATTCAGGAGTGTCTCTTCCCATCCAGTTACTGTTCGAACCACAGGAGCCTCTTTGGAAAGTGTCTTGTGGCGGTCAGAGGGTATTGCAGAGACAAATCCCTTACTTGCTGTCCTCCTGCCCCATTCCTACTTTGTCTGTTCCTTCTTCAAAATACTGATTTGTAAAATGGTGATGTGGGATATTCTCTGTCTCCTCAGATGCCCTTCCCAAATCAAACATTGGCTTTGTTCCTCAACTCCATACCTTGTGGAGTGATGTTTTCAATACATTGACTTTGGTGCCAAAGTGCCTGTTTACCTCAGATGCCCTAGGATATTGCCGCAAGGGTGGTGTGGTCATCAAAAATGGTGTTTCTGCCCAGCAGTGAGTTCATGGTGTCACGAGCAATTGGTGATGGTGATGGAAAACGTGCTTGTTCTGTTGTTGACCATTTCTTTTGGTTTTTTGGTGACGCAATTCCTCTGTTTCAGTAAAACAGAGGTACTGAGGCCTTTTTTCAGAGTTCTGGTTGGAGTTCTGGATGGAGAAGCTCGGTGATTCTGGTTGCAAATTGCATTACACAAACTAGCATTGCCTTAAATTTCTTCATGCAGAGAGAGTCACTTTGGAAGTGAGTTATTGTTTACCTTGATCCTACCACTTTTTCAAGCTTGTGAATGGCAAAAGATTGTGATCGCAGAACAAGTGTTTAGTTTTGGCACTGTGCTAGCTGGTAGCATTGGTGGAGGGTGCTGTGAATTGTATACTGCAGAACACAGATAACAAAGGTAATCTCATTTGTGACTGCATTGATGATGTCCTGTCTGTGGGTTTAGAGTCATGCAGCCTGTTTGCTGGGTGACTGCAAATAGACACTTTCTCTCCCCCTCCTCACTGTTCCAGGATATGGCACTCCATGACTGTGTGGTTGTGAGCTGCTCTAGGATCAGCTGCATGCCAGTTTGTTCTGATGCTGCCACCCTTTTGCCTCTTGCAGATCACTTCCTTTCTGTGTGAATCTCGCTCCAACTATTAAAATTAAGCTTCGTCTCCTAGCACCTGGCAGAAAAATGTGAGGATTAATTAGGTAACATTTGTGCAATGCTTTGAAGATAACAAATGCCATATAAAGTGCTAGGGATTTTCAGGTGTCATTTTTTGCCCTCTCTTCCTTATAAGACCCATTAATAGTGTTTTTGTCTTCTTTTTATAGTACCTCCTACGTGCTTCTTGAGTAGGTGGTACTTCTTTAAACTTCTTGAAAACCTAATTTTTAGTCGGGGATTATGTAGCATATGCTTTGCTCATGCCCTTAACTTCTGCAGTCAAATGTGCTCATTCAGAAGTGATATCTGAAACGTTGTTTCATCAACAGCTTCTTTAATATATATATTGCCAGTGCCTGGCTTGAAGAGAGAGAGAGCTTCATATTCATAATAAGGAGAAAGTTCTTTGTCAGCATTAGTAATTGACCCTATTACAGTCAATTGTTAATTAGTAAATAGTTGCACAGGTTTTCCTTCACAGAGCATTTGAAACCCACTGATAAACCATACAATTAATTTGCTACACAGAGCCCTTAAGAACATCCTTTAGTATAGACTATTATGCCTGTAGCTTAAAAGCCAGTGTTTAAGAACAATATGAACAGTAGAGTCTAGTCAAATCTTGACGTCTCCATGGTATTTTTCACTATATTCTATATTTGGAAAGTGAACATAGCAGGCACCACGTTAAGTGAAATGCCTTATTTGTAGCATTCTTCAGCCTAAGTTAAAGAGTACCAAGAAACTCTGTGTCAGGATTTTAATTTGCCTTTCTTTGAAAGCTAAAGAAAATATGGCTTGCCTCTTGCAGATATGACCCCCCACAACAAAATGTCGGTAGTGCTTCAGATTTTTTGTTCCTAGAATGCCTTGAGGTGAGAGTTAACTGATCTGGGTTATGTACAGAATAAGACCGTATTCTTCCACAGAGCTTGTGGGAAATGAACAAAACTCAAGAATTGTCCGGTGGGCATGTCTGCAAATGTAAATCTGCTGGGCAAAACCGTGATTTTCAAATGCTGTCAGTCTTCGAGTGCAGGAGTTGTTGATCTTCCAGTGTGTCTGCTGGAGCGTTCCTCACCTGGCCATCCCATGCTGCTGTAGGCATGGAAGTTGCTGCTCCCCACTGAGACTGTAGATGGCTTTTTGGATCTGTCACACACAGCGCTCTGCAGCCTTAGTGCTGGGGGTCCTCAGCGGGTTTCGGTTTGGGAACCCCTGAGGAGGTGGATGGGAGATGATGGTTGTGTGGTTTCAGTGGGATTGCAGGCTGCTGCAGCGGCCGCCTCAGTTGTGACCCCTGAAGTCTGAGACCCAAATGTTACCCTTTCTGTTCCCCTCTCATTCAAATAGTTTCTTACCAGGCTTCCTTGAGGTACCTTTGGGTAGCAGAGATAACTCTCATCTGATTTGATTAAAATGTTTCTACAGCTATTTTAGATATTAATCATGAATGAAAAAAGGGGACTGTCCTACTTATCACTATCCATCTCAGAAAGCATTTGTTACAAATGGCTCAGTGATCAAAGCAGTACAACCCTGAATCTAAATAGCAGCAGAGGAAGGGCTCCTGAGTGAAAAGCAAGCAATTATGGCACAAGGTCAAGAGTGGTTTGTATGATGAACAAGGAAGATAAAACATCTGCAGTCAAACTATGATTGTTGTAAACAAGGGGGCTTTGGATTTGAACGTCTTGTATTTTTAAGTGAGAACGAATTGAGGGGAAAGAAGCAACGGATCAGTTTCTCTTTGTGCTTGCCTGGAGATGACTTAGACCTGGTATTTTCAGTACGTGAACGCTGTCTGCACCATGGGACCTGGCTGTGCTGCCGGCTGATCTGCAGGTTTACAAACCTCCATCACCACAAACAGAGATGTTCTTTCAAATCTGCCTTATGAAGTTAAGTCTGCATTCCACCACAGGGCTCGTTTTGGGAACTGACTAGGAAAGGGAAGGTGAGATTCCTTCTTCTTGTTGGAATTTTTTGCCTGTTCTCCCCCGCCTCTCCACCCCACACTTTTAATGTGGCAGGTGAGACCCTTGTTTAGAATGTGAACTACTCCCCTCCTAAAGAAGTTAAAAATGAAATTAAATTCAGTCATCTCCATTACTGGTTGGAATTTTGAGGCAAGTTTCCTCTTCAGCTATAGTCCTATAAAATGCCTTGTCAGACACAATCTGTTTCATATGCACAGCGTTGCTCAATGATCATATTTACAGTGGGTTGAATGCTGTTGTCCCAAAATGAGAATGACACCAGTGGGCGGCAAAGCTAAGACAGAAATCAAGTCAATGTCTTGCTTAAAAGTGGGCTTTCAAAATTGTGGTCGAGTGTAAGACTGCATCCCTGCCAAGCAGCGGTTGTGCTGGAACCAGCGTTCTTTGCAAGTCAGCCCCAGCTATTCTTGATGAATAGTGTGCAAATTGTCTGCCTAATTATACATGTGTTAGTGTGCGCATAAAAATTGTATGTTGACATGTGGATTCGGGCACCTAAGCACTGTGTCAGCAGCATAACCATTTATATTTTTCATGCATAATTTGTGTCCAGGGAAATACATATTTCATGCTCTTGAGCTGGAAATAGGAGAAATAGGAAATAGTTTTTCTGTCCAATGTATAATGCTATGCATCTGATAGTTCTTCCTTATTTAATTTTGATTTCTATTTTCTTGTTGTTAAAAAAAGTGTGTTTTCATTGCCCTTGATGTAAAATAAATAAATAAGCAATTCTCCAGACATGCTGCTTATCCTTAGCAAAAGACCATGCTGTCATGAAGCTTTTGTGGGGAGCAACTCAAATTGAACTGGGTTCTGTGGGAACAGCAGTTAAGCATTTATCACATTTAATTTGAATAATAAATGTAAAATATGAAAATACATTCTTGTGGCTGTTTGAAAGGTATTCTCTTTTTTTCATTCTAAAATGAGATTCAGAGAAGAGTAAAATTTGAGAAATAAACTCTGCTTTCTCAGATCCTTGATGATTTTGAGAAAACATGGCCTGAGGGATGACCACATTTTTCAATAGTGTCAGTCCTGGAAGTATAATTAGCAAATAGTTATTTGCCTGTAACTCATTGCCTCTGGGTTTCTGAAAGCTCAGATGTTTCTTGGGTTCCAGTTCTAAAGGATTGGGGTTGTGGGGTGTTTACTGCTCTTTAGCACTTGCATGTGTTCAGCAGCTCTGCAAGGAATTGCTAAAGAATAGAGAAGAAAAAGAAAATTAAACCTTTTTGACTGATCAGACTTCTCCCACCTAGCTTGCAAGATCATATGTTTAAATACATACTTTGAAGAGCAGAGGCAGAGCTAGAACATGGGGAGTTTTTTTACCTTCTACTTGAATAGCAGTGTCTCAGCAGTTTTGAATTGACTGTCTTGAGGGTTTGGATTCACTTATGTTTTACTTGAGAATCTTTCATGCGTCTTAGACACTACAGTCACATGACTGATGTGCGACCAACACCATAAAAAATTCTGTGAAAATAAATTCAGATTGCGATCTTGAGCTGGGGGAAATCTGCAGACTGGAATTGCTGTGAGATTTGCATTTCATAGTCTGCCACGTGTAGTTTGCCTTTTTTCTGAATGTCTTTGCCAAAGTTTCCTGCGTCCGAGGACACCAGGTGACAGTGCTGTTAGTTCCAGCTCACCGAGCCAGCTGTGGATGAGGACCTGTTTTGCTAGGCACTGTGCAAATACAGCATGAAATAAAATAGACCTTCCTTCAGTTTTATTGCAATTTCTCATTGGCATAACTGGCAAGGGTGGCACAGATGTTGTACGTGATCGTGTTAATATGCCTTCTACTTTAGCAGGTACTGAGGTGGGCAGCTTCTTGAAAAAAATATTTGGAGTGTTTCTTAACTTTTCAGCAGTGGTTGTGAATAGATTTGAAAGCTTTAGGATGCTCAAGTGACAAGAGAGTTTAGCTTGTTTCTTATTTATAGACTTCCATATGTGTGAATGTAGCACTTCCTGACGCATATGAAAAGAGGCTTCCTGCCCAGGAGGGACTGTCACCTTTCTTGACCTTTTCTTTTTTTAATATGTGCTCATCTCCTCTTGTGCCCTGGATTTAAACAAGAAGCAATGTGCTTGATTGGGCAGTGCCTGGCTGGTGAGCTCTCCTGCAAAATGTCTGGAGTAAATCTACCTGACTCATATCTTAAAATTAAATTCATATAGCACAGTACATGCCAATTAGCTTCACCTATACTGCTGCTTTACCTGTGGGCTGTGCAGGAATGTGAGCCCGGTTTTCTGTGGAGAAGAAGAGTAAAACTGCCTCTCTAGGATTCTTTTCTCCCGTGCTCTTAGTTTCACGTTGTAGACAGAACTAGTGGCTGTAGCCCTAGGGAGGCCACAGCTGCTGGTACAGTCATCACAGCTTTGTCTGTGGAGCAGGGCAAAGCAGCCCTGTGGCTGGGACTGGCATCTGATGGAAATGACTCCTTGGCATCACTTGCCTTCACCGGAGCTGGTTCTTCCGGAGGTTTAACAATAAACCGGCCTCTCGTTTATTCCTGGATAGGGTCTTGATTAATTTCAGCAGGAGTAAGCTGCTGGAGACTTCGGAACTACTTAATTCTTATCGGTTTGCAAATACCATGTAGTGCAAACGCGACTGGGAGGCGGTGAACTTTCCTGCTCAGCCGATAACCTCCCAGTACTGCTGTGCCTGCCTTAGATGTGCAGGCAGGGCGTTTTTGTCCAGTTCTACCTTTGGCTTGGACCTTTTGGGTTTTATAACCAGGAAAGGCTGCCACATTGATCTTAATTAAAGGGAGATGATGATTTATTTGGCAGGGCTGACTGGTGTGCTCATATGCACAATGCCTTTCCCAGTGGGTTTTGGTCTAAACCATAGGAACAGAGAGAGCTGCTGTAGTAAAACTGTGGGAAAATGGGTAACATGTATTGATTTGATACCTGGAGAGGAATTGGGCAAAGTAGCACTGGATATATGCAGCGTGACATGTGTCTCCCTCCAAGCACCTGCTGTTCCAGCATTGCAGCGAGTTTTCTGTTAGTGGCAACACCGACAAGGCAGTAGTTACAGCTGTCATTGTTTCCAGAATCCAATTTTTCAAGAAGTTTATAGCTCTGCCATTATAAGGAAAGGGGGGAAAAAAGAAAAAGAAGAAAAGTCACTGAAATTGGCGAAACAGCCTTTCCATCTGGAAAATGCCTGTACTTAGAACCATAGAATGGTTTGGATTGAAAGGAGCCTTAAAGATCATCTAGTTCCAACGCCCCTCTTCTGACTTATCAGTAAAAACTGGACAGATGCTTTAAATAAAGAGCGTAATACCATTTGGTGCCTTGCTGAAAGTGGCTTTTATGACTTTTTTTACTCCAATTATTTCTTTTTAACAGATTTCATTAGACTAGAGTATCCTTAATGGAGTCTAGTTCCTTAAACTACAAGCAACCTGTAGTTTCTCTTTTTTCGCTGTGTTCAGCCTTAGTTCAGTTAAGTCAAGGCATAAATAAAAATCTAAGACGCTTGAATAGTTACAAAAAATTGAGGTGAAGAGAGAAGTTTTTAAATAAAGATTAAATTTATTATTATATGAATTATTTAGGATTAAATAGATCTGCCTAGAAGTCAAAGTTAGATTAATTCCTCGTGTGCCTGAAGTAGGAAGGCTGAGCTCTGGACATCTGGAGTTAGAAGAATGTGAGTCTTTTGGTAAAAGTAAAGCATCAAGGACGTTTATGCTGAAGGTAGGGGCTGACTTGCAGTTCTGTTCTTTTCCTTCCTGCAGTTAGACCGTTTAGTCAGCAAGGCTCAGTGGTGGGAACCCTGCCTGTGGAGTGGGGTAACTTGTTCACTCTGAGATTTTATGTTACAGGTGTATTTTCTAGTAACTTTAAATAACCAAATATGTCCTGGTTGCTTTGAGGATGACCTCCATTTCAGCTCAGCGTCTTTCCATTGCCATGTGTGTCCCAGGACTCCCCCATCTTGCTCTCTTTTCCACATGTAAAAACTTCTGGCACTTATAAAGTCTATTTCGTAGGTGAGGGTTTTGTTTCTGTGCCTCAGTGATTTTGGTGTTTGCAAATAGCTGTATCTGTAATGAAGTGTGTGCCTGGGGCTGCAGTGTCCTGACTTTGGTTGGCTTAGTCCCTCGTTTCAATGCTGCATATTGTAATATATGGGATGCAAGGAAAACAGCCTCTTACTTCTTCACATCCACCCTGGACACATTTTCCAGCCCATCTGGAGTGAGGCACGATCAAAATCAGTTCTGTAATTAAGAAAACGTTGAACCTCTTGTGTGTGTTAGGCAAATGAGCTAAAGCTTTTAGCCAAGCAATTAAGTGTTAAGGTTTTACTGTAAGGTGAATAGAAAGTAGATAATTTCTCCAGCTAAGCTTCCCCTAGTCATTCCATTAGCATGACTTCAGTACAGTGTGGAAGGGAGGCAGCATAGCCTGATGGATAAGATTATTATTATTATCATTATTATTGAATATTATTGCAGTACGAATGAGCAGTAGAAGCTCCAGCTGAGGTTATGGTCATAATTTGATAGGGGTTTTACTTTGTGACAGACAAACTTTGCACTGGAAGGGTCATGATTTAAATAGACCGAAAGATCCAGTAAAAAATAATCTGTTTGTATAGATACAGAACTGAGATGCAGAGAGATTAAATGCTGTGTCTTCCATGTGGCCAGTGGAAGCCAAACTTGATCTTGTGTCAAAGGCACTGCTGTGTGTGTGTGATACAGGATGGACACTGGGAAACATAAGCCCCGTTCCACTTTGGGAGAGTGTGTGGGAGAAGGTTGTGCTCAGTGCTATAATGTGGATGCTGGATTACTTGCATATTCTGTTCTCGTTTCTTTCATCTTCTCTGTGTCAGTGTGTTATTTTAGCTTCATGGCTCTCACTGTCTTTAGTGGGGTATCAGAGTACTCAATTGAGTTTGCAGCGTATTTCAAGATCTAGGGACAAGAGTGCTCTTGAAGTGTCAATTTGCTACCTGTTACAGTTATATAAGAATTTTTATCTGATTATCTGACTAGGGAACAAACTTCTAAAGGTGATGGCATCTTAACTAAAACTGCATTTCTTGATGTTGTGTTAATCTCTCTACTTAAGGATGTGTGTTAGGAATGGTCCAGTTTCAATAAATCATGTGTGTGGCTCTTTTTTTATTTTTTGGCTTTTGCTGATCAAATCAATATGATAGTTTATTTAAGGCAGCGTGTCTCAAGATTATAGAAAAACGTTGAGGCAATTTGCAAAAGCAGTTTGTCTTTGTATTTTGTTTCTCCGCATGGGAGCTGTTACTGATGTTTCTGGCTTTGTGTTTCTGTAGACATTCTTGCCAGCGTTTGTGTACTCCTTGAAGGTGTCTCCACTCATTGAAAAAATAAGTGATCACAAGGATTTTAAGAAGCTTCTCAGGACACGGAATAACATACTAGTGCTGTATTCCAAATCTGGTAAGTCCTCTTTTTTTTTTTTTTGATGTTTCAGCTTGTCGTGACACCAGCAAGGTGTGCACAAAGGGGCTTCTACATGACTGCAAGGGCTTCTTCAGGACTGGTGTCCTTTATTTTAACTCAGAGGCTCCTGGTGTTTCAGTATTGGAGTCATCTTGATTCGGCCCTCTAATTGCTCTGTCACATTGGCAAAAATGTCCTTTATTCTGGCTTTGTCTCCAGAAATGGCTCCCTGTAATAAGAGCTTTCTGGTGTTTATCACAGTAGTTTGCAAGTTTTGATTTCCCGGTGACACTGAAAGGCTTAATGAATAGTTGCAGTACTGAAATCAATCCATCTTTGCTTCTGACAGCTTTGAGTGTCCCATGGTTGTCTTTCAGCTTTAATTAACAAAATATAAAAATAAAAAATGAGCTGCTGTGTAAGAGGGAGAAATGACTCATCTCACGTTATACCACCTGTCCCCTTGAATCTTTTTGTTGTCTTGTCTTTCCTTCAGGCTCTCCTTTCTGGCTGTTTACTTACTTGTTTGCTCTTCCTTTTGCTCTGCTCTGCTCTGGCTGTACTGTTGCCTAGTTTGTTTTGGTGTTGTTTTGTGTGACACCATGTAAAATGAATAAACTATCTTTAAACTTCATACCCAAGAGCAGAATGCTATTGTGAAAGCGGAAGTCATTGGAGAGCAAGAAGTAAAATGTATCACTAAGATTATTTTCTTTAGTGCTGTATTGTTTTTGTTGTTGCTTCCTTTTCCTTCCTGTAGGCAAGCTGTACAAGATAATGCTTTGTTTGGGTATTGTGTCCTCCTTTTCTGACCTGTTGCAAAGGTCTTATCTAAATAAACATGATGGTAGAGTTACTCTGGGTTTATATTGTATCAAGTGGGAGCAGTATATGGTGACTAATATCTTCTAGTTCCCATAACCCAAATATCAGAGAATTTTGCAGACAAAGAGGTGCAGGGGCTGGAATAATTAACTTTGTTTCCTGAAGATTATTCTGAAACAGTTAAAATTATATATGTGACTTATTATTTTGTTAAAAGACTTGTGTTTTGCTATAGTGGAGAACTTTGAGCGCTTGAACTTGGCCAAATGGTTTTGTAGTAACAGGTTCAAAGTGAAAACCATAAAAGATTTTCTAATACCTTTTGATTTTGAAAGGAGCACTTTAGATAAAAAGACATCTGTATTATTCAGCTTCTTAAAGGAAAAATTTTCTTTTTACGCTTAATATTTTAAGTGGTGGTTGCTTTCATTTTTAGCAGCACAACCAGAACACTTCAGCTGTGACACTCATCTAATAAATGTTGCCCTATGGGCATTGTTCAAAGCCATGTTATGGAGATTTCTTTTTTTCTGTTTTTGTTATTTAATTGGTTGGTTTTTAGCAGTCTAAAGCATTGCATGCAGAGCTGACTGAGGGATTAATGTTTCTTCCTAGAACAGTGATCCTTGTACAATTAGAATTCTGTCACCCAGAAAGAGAGGAGGGGAAAAAAAGAGAGAGGAATTTGGAGATGCAATTCTTATCCCAGATATGCATCCCCCAGCTGTGATGAGATGTTGGCCAGCCTCTGATCATGCTGCTGGAACAAAGGCTTTGCTTCCCAGCTGAACAGAACTAGGTGACACTTTCTCATTCAGAGAACTCATTGGTTTCAGGAGGTGTCCTCATTTGTAGATGTTTAGTTCACCTTACCAGCTGGGTGTCCTGCCACGGCTGCTCAGCTATTTTTTCTGGGACAAGTGGGTCCCTGAATGTTTTTATTTTTAAAAGTGTGTTTGTCAAACTGTTCCACATGCTGAGAATTCCCCCACGTGTCCACGTCCCTGTTGGGGGCAGGTAGCAGTGGCATGTTATTGGTAGAGGGGATAGGAGGGTTGCTTGAGAGCTCATGTGCATGGGTTGGTGTCTCTGATGGCACCAGGCCTGAGCAAAGGCTGTCAAATACAAAGAAGCTGTTTTTGGCTCAGGGGATTGTTGAGGTAAAAATTGTGTAGATTTAGAGGTTACTTGAGGGGGTATCCCTCAAATATCCCAAGGGCTCTACTTGTCTACTCCGATATCTTCTTTCTCAAGTGCTGGAGGCAGGATATTGGTCTATAGAATCATTCGGTCTGACCCAATGCAGCCATTCTTACATTCAGTTTGTTGAAGCAGTTGTGGAGATCTGGAAGAGCCTTTGAGTTTCTATTTCCTGTTTATCAAGGAAGGAAACAGTTCCTGTTAGATTTTTGGAAGGATTGATACTTCTTTGTACCACTATATTTTTCTCTCTTCTGTTTATTTTTTATACCATTTATAAGACTCTTTTGGAATGGAAGTGTTTTGCAAAATCTACACATGTGGCATGGCATTATAAAAATCTCTGTTGGGTATCTGTAGTACAGCCAGTTCTTGGAAGTACCTTTTCAGGGTGCTCGTCAGGACTGTTGGCTTGGGTGTCTCCAAGGCTTATTTGAGAATAGTGTGTTATTTTCTGTGTATGACAGGGGTAGAAGTAGGGAGAGTTAGGCTGAATGCCTTGCCCTTACAGCTGATGAAAGTCCTAAATGAAATTGCTCTAATTAGCAGGCAGTGGCACAAACTGGTTCATGCCCAGCCACAGGGAAAAGGCAGTGTTGGGATGGAAACTGGTTTGCAGGAGAGGACACAGTATAGCTCTATAAATGTAGCTCAGGGAGCATGCCTGGAGGTATGAATTTCTGTGTTGTTTAAGGGGAGAAAGGAAAGGAACCACCCAGCTTCAGCTGCAGCCAGCTTTCCTTCTAGTTTACAGAAGATTTTACTGATCTCTGTCATACTGGTTTCTTCAAATTAGACAAAATGTTCTTCTGGTGCTTCAGAACAAAAAAGCACACCGTTGTGTTCTACTATGTGCAATAGTAATGCTGTTGTTCATTTATTTTTATTATTTGATTTTGTTTTCCAGCTGCTGCTGCGGAAAGCTCACTCAGGTTATTGTCCAGCGTGGCCCAGGAGGTGAAAGGACGAGGTACTATAGGCTGGATAGACTGTGGGTACGTGTCACATTCTTTTTCTTCTTTTTTC
Source organism: Cephalopterus ornatus (assembly GCA_013396775.1). Taxonomy (NCBI): domain Eukaryota; kingdom Metazoa; phylum Chordata; class Aves; order Passeriformes; family Cotingidae; genus Cephalopterus; species Cephalopterus ornatus. The sequence continues at coordinate 417,483 of VZRE01013801.1, read as the reverse complement.
CCCCTCTATTCTTTTGGCTTTTATTGCTGACTTAGCTTTTTTGATGTCTCTGAAACTTTTTGCCTTTAACTGAACCCACATCATTCTGTGCAGGTTCTTCTGTAGGGAGCCTGTATCTTATTACCCTCTCTTCCTTTGGACCAGTGGTGGGGAATAATTCTTTTCCTTATGGCTGTTGTCACTTCTCTGACAGAATGTTTTTCACCCTGAAGCTGGAGACCCCAGCTAGCATCCCCTGTCATAGGGGACACTGTGGAAACTGACTGCCCTGGCTTTTCCACAAGCCAAGGGAGGAGGAATCCCATATGTTGTGCCTCAGCTGGAGGGCGATGCAGTTCTGCTCCGACAGCAAATGTTGCCTGAGCAGTAAGGCTGTTTGCTTGGTTTTGAAGTGTCCACTCCTTTGTGTTTCTCAACAAGAAGTGCTTTCTTGTAAGGACTTTCCGCTGTGCTTGCATAAGTTCCTGGCAGTTTTTAATGTGAAGGCAGGGAAACTTGTTTTTGTAAGTGGTTGTGTGTGTGGGGAAGAATGAACAGGGGTGTGCTTTCTGGTTTGCAGATGTGAAAGCCTCCGCTGTGGTTCAGCTCAATAACACATTACTTTTGGGTTTAGCTTGTGTATCGTAGTGGCTCTGCCTCTGCAGCTTTGAGAGCTTTGCCTGCAGGTGGCAAGTTCCCCTTCCTATGCCGCAGAGGAACAGCTTGCTGCCTACCTGTGTGTTTGGGTGGATTGCCGTGATATGAACAGATTGTACGCTGTGCACAAATGTAAAGTCAGCTCTGCACATCGTGTGGCTCCCTTAAAACTGTACTTTTGAAACTAACCCTCATCCATCAAGCAGTGACCCAGAATAAGTCATTGGTAAATCAAAGTTAATGTGTTTTTGTGCTTGGCTAACCTGCCTTGCTCTCCTCGTGCCACCAGGCAGGTATCTCTCCCGTGGAGTCCTCTGCTTCTGCCTTCTGTTTGCCTTCTGCTGGGCTCGTCCAAGTGCACACACACTTTCATCTCTGCCCAACTGATGGGCAAAGCGTTCCAAGTCATCCTCTGGCAGAAAGCAGGACTGTTCCTTGGAGGTCAGTGAAGCCTGTACCGCTTCCCACCTGCTGAAAAGCCAGCAGGTAAATTGTATTGACCCTAGTGGGGTGAAAGTTGTGTGGAGATCTGGCATACCTCTGAAATCCATGAAAGCCAATCTCCTTTTCTGACAAAAGCACTGATTAATAATTTTTGGTTGTCAATAACGAGGGCTGACAAACAGGATACTGAGCCAGCCTCTTGACTTCAGTTTCTAGTCAGCCCCATTTCTGAGTACGGAGTGGTCGCCACCTTTTTGGGTTTTTGTCTGTGGTTTTAGGCTACTCTGTGTTGACGGACTTACTGTTCACTGTGTGCGTGTATGTGATGTGTGTATACAAGTGCTGGAATGATGAGACTGTCATCCGGCCCTTCAAAATGCTGCTTTAATATAACTAAGCAGTAACCATCTCCAGAATTTATTTTAGTTCTGCATTGGAGAAGGAAAGGTTCTGTGTTTAGGACTTCAGTTTGAAATCCGGGAAAGTTTTGGCATTTAGTTCAGTGGGTCAGTCTCCACTCCTGAGTTTGTAAGTGATGGTGAGGGGGAGAGAAATATATTCTTTGGTTTTGCTGTAAAATGAACTTCAATTCATTAAACCGTAATATGCTCTAAATTTCCAAATGTTGACACCTAGACCAAACTTTTGTTATGAAGTTACTTGCAAGAAACATATTTTCAAGTCTCCCCAGGTAGTGCTGTAATACATTCCAGAGGGATATTTGCAGTGCCTTTCCTCTGACCACAGTGGGGAAATATTTAAGTTAAGCTTCCTGTATCTAATGAAAGGTGAGTTAATCCCACGCCTGCCAGAGTGGCTCAAGCTATTCTCCCTCTGCAAGTGTGCTGGGAAGCTTATTTGCAAGTCTTCATGCCAAAACAAGCAGCCTGGTGACGGTCATGCCGTAAGAGGTTGGGAGACCAGAGAGTAGATTAGTAGGTTCCCAAAATTGGCTTTGATGCCAGTACAATCGGCTTGCCACTTGCTGAGTGGCAGGCAATGGCCAATATGCTGTAACATGGCAGTAGGTGTAGTTTGCTGTTGGAGGGTGAAGCAGTGCTTTCTTTCAGATCACTTGTTTGGGAAGAACCTGGAAAAAATAGCTGAGCATTTTTCAGAGATGTCCTTCTATGCCTGTTATTGTTCTGCAAAGGGATGTCATAATTTGTGAACTTGCCTCATGGTGCAAGGTGAGCTGGAAGACTGGCTTGTTGTGGTAAAGGAGGTCTTGGTGGATGCAAAAAAACCCCTCAAACAAATAGTTTGAGCCTGAACTAAGTTTTATGGTTGATTTTCTTGCTGAGCTTTTGAAGCATTCTGAAAGGAATCTGGAGCTGTTGAGGTCAATTTTAAACAATTTTTTTTTCTTGAAAGGTTTTTTCCTTTGCGTGTTGCTTTTTTTTTTTTTTTTAATTCTATACAGGTGGCTGCAAACTGCTGCCCACCTCGTTGCAGTGGTAATATCAGAGAGGCTGCAGCAGTGCTGTCTGTCACAGGTCACGACGGGCTGGTTGTATGGCCTGAACAGCTGAGTCCTGCCAGGGTGGCTCAAGCTATTCTCCTGCTGCAAGTGTGCTGGGAAGCTTATTTGCAAGCCTTCATGCTGAAACAAACAGCACACAGATGCAGGGATATTTACAGCACAGGCTCAATTTGTTTTACAAATACTGACAAGAAATGTCTTGTTTGGCAGCAATATTTAGCAGGAAATTTTGGCTTTGCTCTCCGCATCCCGCTGTACTGGGCTTCTTTGCCTTCAGATCCAAGCATTGGCAAGGCTGGCATACATGCAGAGTTGTGGTTTGTGTCTCTGCTTCCCTGTGGCGATGACAGCAGTCCGTGCCTTTTCTTTCTTTATCGATGGTGGTTTTTTTGTTTCTTGTCATTCTCCTTCCCGTGAGGAGAAAGGAAGAACACACTGCTCCACTGACGGAGATCATTATGGATTGCTAAGTCTCTGCAGTGTGTTCTGTATTTCACACAGCAGAGGGGAGCGTGCAGGTTTGTGGCTGGAAGGGGCTGCCTGAATGGCTGGCTTGCATGGAAACTGTCCTCCTTGGCCTTGGCTTCTGTGGTATGAGACAGAGGTTAGACCTGAGCTTTCAGTTCCAGGCTGAGTGGTCTCAGGGAGACCAGAGAAGTTAGTTTTTCAGTATAATGTAGCAAAATACTTGGGTTTTTTGCTGAGACAATTAGTGTGGACCAGAACAGGTTTGCCACTTATCTTGTCACTCTTGGGCAGGGTAGCCGAGCTCCCCGGAGTGCCTGGGCTTGGGAGATGTGGGGCTGAGAATGCCAGGTGCCTGCCTTTCCTGCTCAGTTAGGCTTGCTGGTGCTAATGCCACACTGGAGTGGGGCCATGTGAGCACATGCCCAGGGACACCTCTGCATGTGGCACTGCAGATAACGTCCTTGTTTCAGGAGATTTCAGTCCTTTCGACACCTCCTTCTAGACATGAAGGGGCAGCACAAGAATTGCTTGCAGCATTGAAGTGATCGTTGCTTGCTGCTGTGTTCTGAGATAGCTTATGTGGCTCTGTACACAGTTAGACATGAAGCTATTTCAGTTGTGAATAAAAGACCCACCAAATAAAGTACAAAAATACGTTTTGTTTTAGCCTTTCCGTGTTTTAATTAGGAACTCCTCACTGAGGTGTTTGATGTTCCATGAATGGAGGTGTGAGAGACAAAGGAATATTGAATTAATCATGCCTGGTGTCGGGGATAGAGCACAATGTTGCAGGTTGCTAAATCTCCAGTGTTCCAGAGATGGATCAGTCATCTTGGGAGCAGGAGTTTTGGGACTTGTGTCTGGGGAGACGCCACGTTAATAGGAGCTGAGAGTTACAGCTTCTGTTCCTGGCCCTGTGAATGAGTCACTTCTTGTTACTTTGTGCTGTTACAAAAGGTGTTTCTGTTTTCCAGGCAGCTGGGTAAATATTGCCTGATTCATTAGTCGATGTTTAGAGAGAGTTTGGAGAACTTTGAAAGGAAAAATTCTGCAGCAGCATGACAGGGTGCTCTTTAGGGTGTTCAGATGGAATGGGCATGTAAGAAAGCAGAAGGTTGGGCTATTTATTGAATTATTTTTTTAGTTGTAGGCTGATAGAAATTTGGAAAAATTAAGGGCATCATTAAGGGCATCATAGAGAGTTGAAAGCTTAAGATGTCTGCAAAAAAGAAAACATGGTATCCTTTTGTGAGAGACTGGCTGCTGCTAACTCTTAACAGTAGGTTGGAGTTCATGCTGCATCCCTCCATGTCTCCCAAAAACTCTGTCTTTTGAGGCGTGGTACAGCTGAGGGTAAAGCATTGATGTGGTCAAGTACAAGAGGAGTTTTGAGAAAAACAGAAACTCCTGGCAAATCCTTATGATGGCAAGTAAAAGATACAAAGTGATGTGCCTGGGAACACAAAAAGAATTGCCTCTTCAGTGAAAGTCAAAGGTTTTGTTGCTTATCTTTAAAGCGGACAAAGCTCAAGTCCCAATTTTTGATGTCCTGAGGTCTGGTTTTGAAGAATAATCCTTATAAAGTTACTCTCTAACCTTCTTGAGTGGGTTTTGTGATAGACAACGGTGTGGCCAAGGACTGATGTTACTTGGAAGAGTGTAACTAGTTTGGGTGAAGTGGAAAGAAAGTAAAATGGCTTTTTTTAAGAGAGGAAAATGTGTTTGGCAGGTTATAAAGCACACTGTGGTCATATGCGGCTTTGAAGAGGTTGTAAGTAGCTCTTTCCATACTGAATATGATTTAGTGAACACTCGTGGGTTTTCTTGGTAGTGAATTGTTTCGAGCTTTTTATTAACTGTAACTTCTGCCCAATTGTGGATTGGTATTTTCAAAAAAACACCCATTTCTTTGGCTCTGGGTAATTATTCTCTGCTCAAACTTGCATGGTTCCCCTTGCTGTAGGTCCCAAACATAAACAAAGCTGTGTGATTTCCATCTGCTGTCGTAGCGCGTGTGCTTGGCTTTAGCACATCAGACTGCTAGGAAGAGGAAATGCCATCTGGTTAAAATCTCTGACTAATTTTCATTTGGTTTTAATCCCGCTTTTTCTGCTTTAGTGTGTCATTCTTTTAGTCCGTTTTGTGCGTCATGTGCATCGTTCTTGTAGTCCCCATCCCCAATAATTACTTGCTGTTGTAGCAGTCCCATGACACTTAACATAAAGGTAGGACCATAGTTGGGCTGGTAAAGAAGTCCTTTCAAGGCTACACAGCTAAACGTGCCTGGTTCACGAGAGAGCCAAATCTCATGGCTAATTATCTTTTCTGGGGTTTCCCCCAATATCGGTGTTTATCTGCCTTTTAGATAAAATCTTGCCAAATTTCTAATTTCCTAATGCATTGATACAGAAAGGCTTTACCCATACACACAATCACAGAAGAATGTGTTTAATGCATTGACATAGCAGGGAGAAATTTCAGAAATAAGGCTGCTGGTACAGATGGCGTTAAGTGTCATTTTGCTCTCTAGTTTTTACCTTCACTCCTATAAAGCCACTCAGAAGTGGGTTTTATTTAAGAGAATAAGTCTACTCATCTGCCTTACTTGTAGCTGAATTTTAAAGCTGATGAAAAGCTTTGAAATTGTGAAGAAAAATGACCAGATCTAATTGAGAGGAAAAAAAAAAAAGAGTGCTGCTCTTGACCTGATGCAGTGCTTTCCATTCAAGTAGATTTGCAGTGTTTGGGATTTCTGCCTTTTTCTACAGTAGCTTTGAAGGTGAAGGGCAGTGTTAGCTCCAGAGTAGATGGCACATAGTTTTAGGTACCAGCCTGAGGGAGGTAGCAGGGACTCGGTTTGCAGCTGGTCCAGGGGAGGAATGCAAGCGTCCCTCAGGAATATTTTGCAAGTGAGTTGTACTGACAGTGTGGTCCTTGTGTGGATGCAATTTATATGGGCAAACTGCATTTACAGCATAGATTTTCGATGCCTTCCTCTTGTCTCTGTCATAACCTGTCTGCGTGGTTAATGCTCATTCACATTAAACCCCTTTTATTTTCCTGTAAGAGTGACCATGCAGGAAGTGTTATGCCAGTCTGGAAAAGGTTCCTTTTTTAAGTAGGCTCTCAGTTCCTAACATAAACCTGTTCAGTTTGGTGTATTGCCTTAGTTGACAAATGCAGACAATTTAACTAAAATCCACAGTAGTGGTTGGATGTATGAGCCTGGGCTCATGTCTGAGTTTCATCCTAACCATGAGTATTCCATGTGTTTTGCCTAGAATTGCTCATTAACTGAATCTTCAATGTTACTGCTTTTCAGACCAAAATGAAAAGTAAGCAAGCTAAGATTTAATGTAAACAAAGTTTCCTCCATTTTCCTGAATCCAGTACTTTATTGAAAGCATCCTCCAGCATCCATCCTCTCCAGGCCTTTAGTGCAGCTAAAAGTCATAGAATGGGCACCAAAGGAACAGTACAATGTGCTGCAGTGTCTGTGTATCTGTGGGTGACATGTTCAAAACCCGCTTTTGTAGGGTTCTTAGATTAATGTGAACTCAAAGACAGTGGTAGTCACCTTGTGTCCCAGGTTAGGGCAGTGTTCCCCTGTGCCAGGTTGTGTGAGTTAGTGGAGGCCTGATGAGGAAAGCTGCTGCTTTGCAAATGGTTTGAGTGTTCAGTGGTTTTAGAAGTATCTGCAAAGCCTTTGGTGGCTCCTGTGTTCACCTTATCTCTGTGCAGGTGCGTGGGCTGCCAAGTGCCTCTTGCTAATTTGTATTTCCGTGGAAAGTACCATTCATTAATAACTTCTTGACTTTCTGCAGGTCTGGAGCTTATAATTTTTCCCCTTAATTGTTTTTGCTTGATGATATGACAATACCTGTTACCTTTTTGTCTTGGTTTTCTTTCAGCTTTTTGGCTTGCTCTTGCTTGGCAGTGAGAATTCATCTCCTGGGTTTTAATTTTCAGAAAATACTTCTTTTTAATCTCATTCCTATAGATTTGTGGCCTCTCTAATTGACTAATGGGCACAGGGAGTCGTTTATATTGGGTGACAAGTGGTGCTGGGTCTCCACAGCACATGGATTATTCTGTTTGCATTCCTGGCACGTTCCAGGGGAGCATTTGGAGCAGAAGTCTGCAATCACCTTGCAGGTCACAGGGGGAATTTTTGCTGTATTCTAGGGGGTAAAATCAGCCCTAAATTCAGATGAGACTCTGTCCTGTTTGTCTGCTAATCCTTATCTTTAATTCTTTCCAGCAGTATGTTTTCTGGTTTTGGTTTTCATGCTCCCCTATCCCTTAAAAGATTCAAGCTTTTCATCTGCCGCACTATTTGAGTGGCTCCTTTGTTCTGTGCTATGGAAACCTGTTGCTATTGTTACTTCTTTTATAAGATAATTTCCATTAGGAACCTAGAACAGGAGCAAAATGTTGCTTTCTTTTCCAAGACAAATCTTGTATTTAAGCTTCCTGTGCTGATTACTTCTGCATCCGTTTCTCCTGGGTCCTGTTCCTATTTTGGTGCTTGCAGGTTCTTAAACCTCACTCAGGAGCTGAGTATCAAAGTGCCTGTCTGCACTAGTAGTTGAGTATGGGTTTTCTGTTCGAGTAGATGGAAGCCATTACCATCCAGCTCTTTGGAGAAGTGCTTTTGCAAGCCAGGCTGGTGGTTTGAGAAGTGATTTTTTTTTTCTTTTTGGTTTCTAATTTCAGATCTGTCTCAAGAGAGAGTGAGTACAGAAAGGTCTGGGATCGTTACAGAGTATGAGGAGTCTTACAAATCTTACATACTATCAGCATCAATAGCTGTGGCAGCTGCTGTCCTGGGATGGGAGGGAGCAGTGAGGATGATGGGGAGGCAGGCAATGCCTGCAGTCTGAGAGGAGGACAGTTGTGCAAGAGTCGATATTTTTTTGTTTGGTCAGCAAAGTACCCAGACTGCTGTATTGTAAATGGACCACACAGTCTTTGTTGGAGGGTGGGATCGATGGCTACAAGGAGCATAGTCAAAATCCCTTATTGTCCCCAACAATGGCTAATGAATTGCATTTTTGATTCTGAAACCTTGCAGGAACACATCTGACTACAACTGATTTCCTCTTTCAGATTAGATTTGCAAATGCAAATATGTTTTTTATTTTTAGGTGGCTTGAGGACATTTTTGCTGCTGACACCCCTTTTGCTGCTCTTTTTGGGTCACAAGCTCAATTAATTGTTTGGCAGGATCTCAACTCTATGCTTTTTCAGGATGTTCATCAGTCTGTTGTCTGGAGAGGGTATCCTATGGAAGGTAGCCAGAGGGTATTGCAGAGACTGTGCATTGGGCTGGGAAACCCTCTTTGATAGTTCACTTCTGATGGCTGGGCTGAAATTGCAGTTGAAATTCCCTGAAGTTATAACTGGAGTTGTTCTCTGTATGATGGTTTTCACTGTGACATAAAAGAATGAAAGCACTTAAATGATAGAGACAAGAATGAGAGATTGTGATGGTAAGAAGATGACAGCTTTGACTAGTACCTTCCAAAGCTTTTCCAGTGTTGGGAGGCTTGCTGGGTAAGCAATCACGTTTCTACTCTGCCATATTACCATGCTCTTGAAGCCTGTTCCTCTTCCTTACCTGTTCAGTTTTGCCTCTTCCAGCTATTAGGACAGTGACAGTGTTTGTTCAGCCACTGATACAGCAGAGCCTCCGTTGCATTAGAGTCTACAGGCACAACTGTGATATGAGGGACTGCTAAAGCATAATTTACATGATTTTTGAGCCCTGTTTCAGATGGGCAGATGTATAGATAAAAGAGAAAATCTGTTTCGAGATTGTGAGGTCTGTGGTTCGCATGTGGTTACATGATACGCTGATAGAGGAATGAGATAGTTCTTGTGCAGGCAGATTTACTGACCTCATTGCTTAAATTAGTTCTGTCAGCGTTTTTATTATTACTTCTCTTGTGCCTGGAAACACTGTAGGTGTGGGTGAAAAAGAAAGCTGGGTGCAGTCTGCATTGCCAAGTGTTGGAGATGCCAGCAACAGTGGCAGTGAAGTGACATGGCCACACAGCACGTGCACACGCTGCTGTTACGTTGGCAGCTGGAGACCTGGATGTTTTCCCAAAGAGGGGATTTGACAGTCATTGCAGATCCTTCCTCTCCAGGGTCTGATGTGGTCGTGGGGCTGTTTCCCCTTCTTCGTGAGAAGCCAATGGGCAGCATTACATGCTAAGGGAAATAATTAGGAAGCTGCAAAAGGTTTTATTTGTGCTTATGAAAGAGAATGTTGCTGAGGTTGTTTGGTCTTACCATGCTCCTTCAGGACCTGTCAGGACAATATTTGAATTCGCCCCGAGGAGGGGTTTTTGCACTGCCACCTCCATGTACCATTTCTAACTGGGGATCCATCTGGCTTGGACTTGCTTTATTTTTAGAAACCACTGTGGATTTAACTGCAGCCAAACTTTTGGGTCTTATTTTGTGTTCTTCCTGTCTAGTTTTATCCTCTGTTCTTTCTCTCTCCAAATTACCTTGACACATTGCTGCAAAAGCCTTTTTCTGTGTTGCTCCTGCCACTGGGGACTGCCATCAGTATCTGATCTGTTTCTCCATCATTATGACCATGAGCTTCCAGGCTTGTGGGCAGCCCTGCACAGGCAGAGCATCTTGTGCCGCTCCTAAGGAATGCCTGTGACATGTCCCCATCAGGTGCTGGTGAGCCAAAGGAGGCCAGATCTCCTTCACAAGTCCCTCACCCTCCTCCTGCCCTGGTAACAGCTGGCTGCCTGTGCTAAGGGATTATTCATGCATGCTAACGCTGACAGGGGACCCCAGAGGTTTACAGGGAGTGCTCCAGTCGGGTTTCCTGCCAGCTCCATCGTAACCCCAAATGACAGAAATGTGTCCCAGTAGAGATGGGCATGTGAATGGAAAGGGCTGAAGTATTCCTGCGATGCACGCTATCTTTTTTGTTATTTAGAGTTCTTGCTTAGTTAGGTTGACTTGGATCTTTCATTTTATTGTTCTTTTTACCAAGCTACCATATGTTTTCGCTCCTCCAGCAAAGGCACGTGTTGGAGCCCTGCTTTGGTTTTGTGGGAAGGGGAGCGTGGAAGACATGCCTGTGGGAGTGGAAAGAAGCCGTGCTATCATGCCACTTAAGGTTTGACCTTATTACCGCATAGACAGCTGCTGGTTAGGTCCTTTGTGATATTGAAAATAGGTTGATGTTTTGGATTATTTTCCAGGGAGATAATGCTGGATGATTGTAGGACTGCCTGCAGGGGTCCCTTCAGCAGTAGCACAGCAGGGACCTGCAGAGGTTCGAATTGCTCTGGACGGAAACAGCATGGGATGGCTGCTGGGGGTACATTACTGACCTCATCCTCAAACCAGTATTTCCTGAGCCTGGTGCCTTGTCTGGAGTGGCTTGGCCTGGCTGGTAGAGTGAGGATTTTGGGGGTCGTTTTTGGCTTTTTTGGGTTGTGGGAGTTTTTTCTTTTTTTTTCTTTTTTAATTCCTTTTTTTTTTACTTTTAGTCATTATAACTAACTCTTACACTGCTTCTTCAAGTGATATAATTAAATTGCAAGAACCGGAGTCCTAATTACCCTCTCCCATGTGAGAGTTGAAGAGCTCATCTTCAGAGAGAGGCTGTTGGCTGAGATTCAAAAGAGGCAAATCTCAGAGCAGGCTGCATCTGTGTTGATATTTACTCTTATTAAGAATAATGGTCATTAGCAAGTGATATCAGAGCAGGTTGCTCTTTGCAGGTTATTTTTGTCTGTCTGGAAGGGAAGGCAGAAGGGAAAGCAGAATGAGTCCATCTCTGCCATTTCTGTACATCTCCTTTTCTGCTTTTTCCAAAGAATTGTTAGTATAGTATCTGAGCTGGTGGGTCTGGCATGTGCAAAAATCTTCACTGATGCATGAAAAAATTACTGATACATATTTAGACATTTCCTATTCTGGGAATTTGCTCCTCATCCATCCCTTGCATCAGTGCAGATAGCTTGCATAAACAGACTAAACTCTCAATGCAGCGGTGCAGAGTCTGCCTCCTAAATGGTAGGAGATACACTGGAGCAAACTGCTGCTTTCTTTCCTGTGATAATGGCTGTGCATTCAGTCAGCTGTGTGAATCTCTGCAAATGTAGAAATCCTGAAAGCAGGGCAGACTCAGATTCCAATGAAACAGCTATTCTTATCTTTTTTTAATAGAAACGCATGCAAACAGAAGATGAATTGTTAGGAGTTGGAGTGGTAGGAGTTGCTATCTGCTTGCTTACAGGTGTAGCTCAGTAATGTTTTGTAGTCTTTTTCCAGTATAAACCTTGCAGAACTTTCCTAACACGACTATCCATCCAGATCTCTAATGATATATAAGGGAAAATTACACTTTCTTGACCACATGGTTTGAAGTTGCAGTAAATAGGTGGTAGAACTGGCAACAGAATTCTCTTGATACCCACTTTAATCCTCTGCTGATGACAGAACAATTGGTCTGCACATCTTGGGGGTTGGCAGACCCTGTTGCTTTAAGTGGGTTTCAGCATTACACTTGTTTGCATCAGCCACCTCACATTTGTCTTGGCAAAGCTGAGATAGCCACCAATACCTGTGTATACTGGAAACATTTGTAAGTGTCTAGAAGAGCATTTACCGATGTTGACTGTGGTGTGGGCTGACTTTAGTTACCTGTCTGGCAGTGAGCTGCGGCAGGGCCCCAGGAGCTGCTCGGTGCCTCTAAATCTGTCTGGGATAACACAAGAGGATGATGTGAAAATGGTGTCTCCTCCAGAGATGTCCTGACCTTCAAGTCACTTAGGTTTAGTGCATGGGACCACTGGAGGACTGCAAGTGAGAGAAGGCAGGATATTTCTGACCCTTGGGTTTGATGTTGCTCCTAAGTTTCAGGACGAACTCGATGTGGCAAATGTGTTCTTTGGCATAACTCCAAATCCAGGGTATTTGTTCTATTAACTAGTTTTGTTACAAGGAGACATGGACACATTTTTCAGTTCTCAGGCTCAGATCTCCAGCTTCCTGGAGAAGCAAAAGAAGTGTTTACAGGTTACAGTGACTAGCTTTGACTATGATCCGAAAATGTAAAACTCACATGAATTCAGTAGGACTCTTCAGATAAACATGCTTCTATACAGGTGCTCCTTCCAGGTGTGGTAGTTGCTTTGTTAGTTCCTTAAAATGCTCATTTCCACCTTCAGCATAATACTCTGATTTTGCTGCCTGTGCCCATACCACACCTCTCCTCATTTTCACCTACCATAAATGTTTGGGAAGTTTCACATAAGTTGCACTCTCACCTGCAGCACACTCCGAATTTAGTGTTCCTTATTCCTCACATTTGTAGAAAGGCAGCTGGAGAACATGAGGAAAATTAGCACCAGTTCTGGCAGCAGCACTTAATTTGGTGGGGCTCTTGCAAGCCCTGCATCTTGTCGTCTCTAATCAGTTTAAACTTGATGGGTTTTCAGTGTTTTCATTTTCTAAATTGATTTATCTGTGTAAAAGGTACAAGTTGTCCTCTGTGGGAACAGGTTTCCAAGCTGTTTAATCTTACTGTTTGTCAATGCAAAGAACAGTCTTGTCAATGTGAATCACCCTCTTTTCTTTGTAGTTGTACTGTTTCACTCTTCTCCCCAGGTCTTTGACCAACTTCTCATTCACTTCAGCTTGAAATCTCTTTATGGCTTCACTTCACTTTGCTTAGATCAGTAGTTAGGCCACAAAGACCCTTTACCTGCCCACCAAAACAAATGTATATGCAGTTTTCTCCTGTGACTTTCTCTCTTCTTAAGCTCAGCCTAATCTGGTGCTGAAAGTGATTCGTTCTTGTTCAGTTTGAAGAGCACCTGCAGCAGATCTGTCTGCTGTTACATCCTCCTTCAGGAGCTGTGGCAGATGGTCTTTACCTCTGCTTGCCAGGTATGGCTCCAGGACACATCCTTCATGCCTAAAATGAATGGGGTTGCTAGGCTTGGGGCTCCGGAATTTCAACTGGTCTTTGTTTTCTGCAGGACCTTTTTAAGGATAAACACTTGTGATTTGGGCTTGAACATACCAGGGACATTGTTTTTTCTGGTTTTGTATTATCTTCTGCCAGATGTAAAAGCTGACCTGCTCTTTCCCTTTGAATCTTTTCACAAACAGTGCTCTTTGACCATCACCCTAACAGTAGGATGGGCTTATTGGAAACTGACTTCCTAAATTTTATGTTAATCCCATGGACAGAAGATCTGCTGAGGTACTTGGACATGTTGGAATGAGCTGCTTTTCTATTGGTTAGGGCCTGGCTTTGGAATGTGATTTTAACACAGTTCACTGACCAAGCAAACAGAGAAATTAAATTGACTAGTGCAGCTTTTCACAATGCTTGTTCTACAAACTTAGCTAAACAGCTTCCAAATTACTGTTAGTTGGAATTAATTGCTGATAAGGAAGCACAGCAGTGAGTTCTCAGAACTGAATGCATTTGATTTTCTTTTCTGGTAACCTTTCTTCCAATATGTGTTTTTTGCAGTGATACTGAAAGCCGAAAATTATGCAAGAAGATGAAGGTAGATCCTAATACAAAGGAGAAAGGAGTGGATTTACTCCATTATAAGTGAGTTCTGGGATGGGATTTGTAGTTCCTAATTGTTGATTCCCCCATTAGAACTGTTCATTCTCCTTTCAGCTCCATGTTGCTGCAGCATTAAGATGACTTATTTTTTATCCTTTGATGTGGGAAATTAGTTGCCATTTCTTCAGTTTGCAAGTATGCATTGTGACAGAAGTTGAGATAAATTTATTCTTTGTTGAATTGAGGTCACTAAAAGCACAAGCAGGGTCAGGGAGAGATGTTCAATGGACTAAAACTGCCCAGTGCACAGGACTGATGCCTGAGATTTGATCTGTCTTACTTTCTCTGTCACTTGCCTGCTGGCAGTGCCTGCTTGGCCTGGGACAAGTCGCTTCACCTCTCTGTGCTTTTCTGGCTCAAGATAGTGCTTCGTAAAGTAAGTGGAGAAAGACAAGTGTAGTGAGACCGCAAGAGATTTTCCTCCTGAAAATAATAGGAGTGGGAATACATTTAGGTACACCAAGAAGCTGCGTCTTCATTTCCAAAAATCATGCCTTAGTAACTATTCTTGTTAAAGTGTCAGGGAGGAGGTGGTTTACTAGAAACCTGTTTGCTTTACACTCTGTTTTGCACCCTACCTTTTTCCTTACTCTTGTTTTTCACCACCCTTAAATTTCTGTACTGTAAATTCTGCTTAGTTCTGTGGCTTTGGTGGGATAATGTTATTCTGATTAGTGGGAAGTGAGGAAGAGCAGCCGTATGATTTGTAGTAAAGTTACTGTAACTTAACACTATTCCCCACTCCTTGTTCAACAGGGACGGTGCATTTCATACTCCATATAACAGAGCAGTCACATTGAAGGTAAATTTAAATATTTCATTATTATTCTTTTGGGTTTGCTAGATATGGGTGAGACATTTGTGGATTAAAAAAAACAGGTGTTGGTATTTTTTCATGCTGAAAAGGGAGGGGTTTAATCCTTATAAACAGCTGTCAGAATGGCCTAAGGGTTTTTATGTGTAAACATGTCTGCCAACCACAGATCCAGGAGAATTGTGGATTATTTCAAAGACTGAGCCCATGTTGAATTGTAAGGTAAATTGTAAGTTAACCTGCATACTGGTAACAAATAAGGATTTTCTTGTTTTGATTACAAGATGCTCTTAGTGGCAGTATAACTAAAAGTATTAGCTGATACTGCATTTTGATAAGCAGTTCTCTGGGGTTCTTAGATTGTGTGTTTATAAACTTTAAAGGGAGCTGAGTGGCCTTATCTTTTATTGGATTGTGGAACTGTAGTTCCTATGGATGTGCTGAGTGCATCAGGGATAAAATGACCTTTCTTCTTCTCCAGTGAATCTTGACAAAAAGCAACAGAAAGCAATGTTCTCTGGGCAAGGGAGGAGAGAAGGCATGGAACATGAAATGAATGTGGAGATATTGATAATTGTGGAAATAGTGAACTAAAAGCACAGTGAGCAGGCCAAAAGTATGCAACTTTCCTTTGCAAAGCCCTGGTGAAGCACTGAGATTGTCTTTATGTGAGACTACAGCCCTGCAATGACTTGGCTTCCAGAAATCATTGCTGTCCAGCTCTGATGCCAGTTTCTCTTCCTCCTCCAGCAAACCCGGGCTCTGCACCATCCTGGGTCTTGTGGAGGCGTGATGACATCACCCCAGGTTGACATAATTCCCTGTACATCCCCTTCCTGGCTTGTTCAGGGGGTTGCCCTGGGATGGAGGAAAGGCTTTGTGAGATGCTGTGTGAACCTGAGTCTGCCAGAGAGGCTGTTCCTAAGCGCAGTTGCTCTGGACCTCGGTTTTACAGCCAGAGTTGTAGGGTAGCTAATGGGGGACTGTCTTGGAAGTGTACTCTGGCTTGAATTAATTCTACCTTCACTTGGGGCTGTCAAGGCGGGATTTGCCTGAGGTGGGGAGAATAGGACTGTGTATCTTCCCATCTCCTGCAGTAGAAATCTTGCCTGGAACTAGGAAGGGCAGTGTTAGATACCCAGCCTAGTCAGCAACTGCCTGAAGCTGCTTCTGTACTTAGTGAGGAAATGCAGCTGGTGATTTTTTTCTTTTTTCCTTGGTGAGTGGTGGGCAGAGGGAGACTTGCTAGTTGCCTAAATTTAGGTCGTTTGAACAATACATGATGTGCCTTTCCTGCCCTCCATAAAGTGCTACAACCAGGGCTTAGTGCTGTGACTCTTACAGATCAGATCAAGTGGAAAGCACCTGCAGCACTCCAGGGAGTGATGGGCTGAGAGGCAATCATAGCACAACAGGAATCTGATTGTTTATTTCTTCAGTTGCTGTTTTGTGATGAGCATTTCTCCTTTCCCTTTTGCTCAGCCTGCTGGGGAGAAGGAAGCAGCATCTCATGGACAGGGAATGGGGGATTCTGTTGGGGTTTTAAGAGGGATTTTGAGGCTCCATCACTCTAGGGGCTGTAGTCTTTCTTAATTTAACTGCCACTGTGAAAACAGCCACTAATGATTTACAGGTTGGGCAGTGGGTCAGAGCTGGGCAGTGGTCAAATAGCTCAGTGTTTACTTGTTCCACTGCTGGCAGCTGCCTGAATATTTTCTGTATTTCTCCTTCCATTCCACTTCTTCTCCCTGTTTTCTTCTGTTGAGCCACTGACCTTTGTTTCTCCCTCTCAGCTGTGTTTGTCAGGAATCTCCCAGTACATACAAACAGCGAGAAGCAGAGCAACACAGTTACTTAGGGTATCATACTCATTTTACAGACAGGTGGACACACTGAAGAACAGGGAGATTAAAGGATTTGTTTCACATCATTCAACAAACGTGTGGCAATAAAACTCAGATCTTCTTTCCAGGCATCCAGTAGACATATTAATATATGTATGACATTTGGGAGAATGATGTACACAGCTCTGAAGAACTGTAAAAGGATTTTTCTGAAGTAATCAGCAATTTCATAGATGTGGCTGATCTGGCTGATAGTGTGCTCAGGTTTTTAAGAAGAGCTTTTCATTTCTCAAAGTAACTAAATTCTTATGTAATTAGCAGAGATGCCCTTGTGGGTTTACTGTTAGAAAAATGAGGAATAAAGAATAGCTCGGTGTTCACAGTGGGGGGGAAGTTACTTAGCAGTCAGAACCTCCTGCTTCTGAGACCTATGTTAGGATCTGAGCTGTTTTGGATATCTAGTAAAGGGGGATGGAATGCAAGAGAACAAAGCTCAGTGATTCAGAATTATTAGGAAAAGTTTTAAAAAATATTTCCAGTTCTTTGCAGAAGGGCTTAGGTTCTCGCAGTACTAAGTGGCTTGTCAGTGTGAAAGTTGGAACTTGTGGGGGACAATGAACATGAGGGGGAAGGAAACTCCAGCTATGCTGGAGTAATGTGGATTATTATAGTGGGTTTTGAATTGCCAGCTGGACAGTGATTGCCTTGAAAATATTGGCCTTGTGCTTAACAGTACTTTCTGTCAAATGATTAGGAAAGGAACAGAGAACAAAAAAAGGAAATGTTATTTCACCTTGAGTCTTGAGTCTGTTTGGTTCCTTCATCTTTTATCCGGTATGAGATTCTGGTTGCCACATCGAGTGAGAGGTGTAGAAGTACTGCAGGAGGGCAGAGAGGCTGATCAGAGGCACAAATGGCTTGAATATTTCCGTGAAGATCCTTGCACTTGGAGAAAAAGGAGAAGATTCTGATAGATATTTGTGTAACTGAGTAGCTTGAAAAAGAGAGTGATTACTTCTTTTTTTCTCCAAACTTGTGTGCAAACAATGGCATTTGGGGAAAGTCTTGGAACTTGTAGCTGCATATTGCAAAAGCCAAGAATTTAGGAGTTTTAAAAACAGTTCTAGTCATAAGAGATACATGCATTGATAGTTAGCAAGCACAGAGGTCCATGTACAGTAGCTGGTGCAGAGTCCATAAATTTAATCACTTTTGGCCAGAAATTGAGAACGTATACCAGTGTATGCTATATAAGAATGGTACTAGTATGTCTTTTCCCCAAGTATCTGCAGTCATCTGCCGTTGGAAACCTAAGCTTAGATTAGTCTTTGATGTAACCTGGAATGTCTGTTCATATGCTGCTTTAGCCACACCATGTCCTAATCCTCAATAGGGCCATAAGGCCAGAACCCAGGCTATGTTTATTACATGATGAAACCTTTTCTGGAGTATAAACTACAGGGAGAGTTTTACCCTCCTCCTAAAATGGAGAAAACTCATTAAAGTACAAATTTGCTCAGGACTAGCAAAGGGAATAGACTAACCCAATAAATTGGTCCTGCTCTAAACTCTGAATCTGTTTCAAGTTTGCTGTTGTAAGGAGTGTGTGTCTGAAATCGAGGCAAGTCTTTTTATTAGCATCCCTACTGTATGACACTTCAAACGAGTGAAGAGTACAGCGATGTGTTTCTGTATACTTTTTGTCAGGTTAACACTTAGGTCTATGTATATGATCACCACTTCTCCTGTTAAAACTTGCTTGCTTTTAGCAGCTGTAGGCTGGATGAAGCCATGTCCTGTGTTCTGCTGTGCTGATGTTTAAGGTTGAAAGCTGTCACAGCAGTTTGGGCAGCAGGTTACAGCCCACTGTGGCTCTGTGGGGTCAAAACAAGTCCTGACCATATCACTGCAGGACAGGAATGTAGCTGGTTCTACAGCACGAGGGTTGCTGTGCCCTGGACTTTGCTGTGGTCTCTAACCCAGCAGCCTGGGGAGCAATGCTTTTCTGTGATTAAAAAGTGCTGTGGTTTGTTTGGGTGTTGTTCTTCCCTATTTAAAGCAATATGGGAAGTTCTCTTTGCCACATGGAGAAATGAGGGCAAGGCAATGTACTGCCCGCTCCTGCCAGAAGACATTACACATCTAATTTTTTTCTGTCTTGGCTGAGAGGGAGAGGCTGGATGAATTAAATCTCTTTAATCCCCCATCCTCTAACTGCATCTGTTTCTACATGACTGAGCTTGGCATACAGGAATTCTTGAAACTAGCAGAGTCAATTACACTCATTAACTGTTTAAAATGTTGACCCCTCTCCCCTCCCCTCCAGTGTATAGTTGAGGTCTGTGCAGACGGACAGTGAGCAGAACCTGATGCAGCTGTCCTAAAGGTCACTGCTGTTTTGTCCTCTTCTTTCCTTTCCCCACATATTATTAGTCTTCTTAGGACGTCGTTTGGGATGTTAATGCCTCTAGGTTTAGAGCTTTTTACGCTGTAACTCCATTGTAAATTACTTAATTCTTTTTTTTTTTCCCCTAGCTAGCTCTTCTCTCTGCTAATGCCATTTTAAAACAAATTTCTTCTGGAAGTGTTTGTGGCCCTAACACTACTACCTCGCCCCTTAGGTCTTCTAACTGTGTACACTAAGTGCTTTGCTTGCTGTCTGGTGACTGATGTATGCTGCCTCTTGTGATAAGACAAATCTCTTCAATAGTAGCTGTGCAAGTAGACAGAAACATAAATGCAATAAATGGATCCTGCCGTAAGCTCTGAATCCTCACGAGCTTTGCAGTACCAACTGAGATGCAGGAAAATGAGCTGAACTCCCCTCCCTGTTGATAAGATGCTGGGATGTTGTACAAGAACAGCCCCACCAAAGGCAGAGAAGCAGCAAAAGTGTCTCTGAGACAGTTCCAGCAGTGGCATGTGTCACCAGGAGTGCTGTTCACCTGCTCTTAGGAAGGCGGAATACCACACCCAGGTTTTTAGGTCGATATTTTTGGTGTGCGATAGCATGTTGCACTCAGCTCTGCTCTTCAGTCATGGGCTGTTTTGGCAAAATATCACGTGGGCTGAAAAAGCTTTATTGAAGCTTTTCTTTGCTCCAGCTCCATGTGAGCTTCCTTAGTGCTGTTGGCAGCATCATCCACTCACTCTTACATCAAAGGAAGTTCTGAGAGACCTCACTACATTACTGGTGTGGCAGAGATCCTGTCTGGGAGTGAATACACACGTAGAGTCAATGCCATAGAGGAAGAAATGGTGTCAATATGAGTGGTGAATGAACATGGAATACCAGGTATTGTTTCCTAGAGCAGAGACACCAGAAGATAACAGTGATAACCCTGTGCTTCCATATACAGCTGGAAACAGGGAGCAGTGTGAGTCTGCAAGAATCCATGGAAAGCATCTCATTGACTTAGGACTGGAGTTTCCTTCAGGCTCAGGCTGAAATCAGAACCATCAGAGAGTATTTCTTTATGATAAAGAGAGTATCTGTGGTCTGGGATTGTTGGTTGCATGTCAGTTGGGTAAAGCAATTACAGAGTACATGTGCAAATGTACTTAGCTTGTTGCATGTGGGAGCTGCAAAATCATAGAGTCTGGTACTTCCTAATTCTCCTGTCACATTTGCTTTTTACTCTCCTACATAAAAATCCATTGAGTGCAGTTTCTAGGTAGATGGGTCACAGAGGGAACTGTTGGTGGATTATTCTTCCTTTGACCAAATAAGTTTGATCTGTAAGTGTGGAGTTCATGTCTTTTGCTCACAGCAAGTAGTAGTGTGCCCTCCAGCTAGTCCTATTGGATTCAAAGGTTACCTGGATATGGTGAAGGGCATGGGAACCTGACCTCTGCATAAAGAGAAATCTTTCCTGCTAACCCAGGGAGTAGCTGTGGAAGATCCAGTACCATTCAAAGAGCTCTCTGAAGGATGCCTGAAGCTACTCTCTGTGTTTTGGTCCACTGCCACTCTGTTTTCCCCATTTTTATAGTGGAAGCGGGAACTTGTAAGTTGGAATATCAGTTATGAGGAAGGTACACACCCACATAGCACTTGGTTCTGCAAACAGGAGATTGCATTAGAGCAGATGAGTATATGAGCAGAAAAGCAAAAGGCACTAATTGGCTGGGGTTTGCATTACAGCATGGATTTGAGATTGGATGTCTCATGGTTTCCTTTAGTTTTTCTTTAAAAGCTTTTTTCCCTATTTATTACAGTCTATGGTGGCCTTTCTCAAGGATCCAGAAGGTGCTCCGCTATGGGAGGAAGATCCCGAAGCCAAAGATATTGTGCATGTCGACAGTGAAAAGGTACATTAGCTTGGATACTCTGTTGTTTTATAAATATATGGGATGAAGGGAGTGTGTGTGCTTGTATTAACTCATAGTGAAACACCACTATTTCCTTTCTTTGGAAGGGAGGTTTAAAGCACTCAAACTGTTTTAAGTGATTTGACAAAGTTTGTGGGTTGTGGTAACTGTAAAGCCCTCTGCTCCCCTCCTTCCTCTCCCCTGCATGTGATCATGATATTAGTGTGCCAGCCACAGAGCAAGTACCAGCTCTTGTGGATGGTGTGGTGGAAGAGCCCTGTTTGTCTCAGGGAAGTGTAGAAGCTTGCAAGATGCAGTCACTGCAGAGTGCCAGTAGGAGGTAAAATGCTGCTCTTAAAACTGCAGGTTGTCGTTAAACCTTGGGTTCCCTCGTGCGTCTGAGGTCAGGAAGAGTGGAGCAGGAAGAAAAACATGATCCAGATCTTGAGGGATTTAACTTCATACAGTAACTGTCCTCTCTCAGTGTTAAGTGGGAAAGCAGCGAATACGATGAAACTACCTTAAAAAGCCAGTGCCACCACAGGGTTACCCATTATATTCTTTCTAATATAATCAGCTTGGTCTTTTGTATTACTTTTCTAGTCTATAGATTTTTTAAACTTTAATTGATTGGACTCGAGCTGGTATTTTGTAAAGGGCTTTTTCAATTTTCTAGCTTTCATTTTTAATATTAGAAATGGTTATTTTGACATTCAGTTTTTGTAGGAAGATTAATTTTTAATGTTCACCCTCTGTACTCTATTACAAGGCTTCCAAGGGTTGCATTCAATTTGAAAACTTCATCTAGTTTCTCTATCATGCTGGTACTGAAAAATCTTTTTGTCATGGCATCTCATAGCTTTGGCAAGGTTTCATGGTGTGAAAACTGAACTTGTTTTGTTATTATCAAGTCTGACTTTTTGAATAACAGTATGGATTTTTGGATGTGTCAGAGAAGAAAGAGTTTCCAGTCAAAGATTCTGCAATGAGAATGAACTAAACCATACAACTTCCACATGTTAGCAGTGAAGATACTGGTCTAAGATATTCAGCAGATATTTGGATCTGTAATAAATTTTGTAATCTTCTTTCAAGTTAAAATTGAGTAAGGGAAAAAAAATTGAGTCTTGTCTGTTAGGAAAGATGATCTCTTTTCCCTCAGATAAATGAGCCTGTGTTCTATGAATACATATATTAATTTTTTGAAGTTATAATACCAATAAAAAGGGGTGTCATTTGGTGTAGGTCTGGTTTTTATTTTCTTTGGTTCATTCACTAGGAATTGAGAAGACTTCTGAAGAAGGAAGATAAACCCCTTCTGATGATGTTCTATGCCCCATGTAAGTAATGCAGCATGTCCTGTCACCTTTCTCTCCCTTCTCTACTGAGAGATGTGTAGAAGTATGTCTAGAAGCTTCACCTCTGCTGCACTAATATCATCTTGTGCTGTCTTTATCATTCAGCTCCTTGTGTTGTTCTGCCTGTTTGTCCTCAGCTTTTTTCCTGGTTGTCCATTGCCTGTATCCTAGTCTTGTCTCTTTCTCTTGTGATGATGACTCTTGCTCTCTTAAGCAGTTGCTTTCTGTAATTTTGGTACCCATTGTTCTTTCTAGATGTGTTGTACAAAACAGAAACACGGTATGCTGCAGGCAGAGGGAACAGTGGTAGGGAGCAGGACTATCATTCCTACCCTGTCCAGGAGACACCCTGTGTGTTCCTACCTACACTGGCAGCAATAACTGAAATACAAGTGGGGTTTCAGGAAGAAAAGAGCACATTGGAGTCACTCGTTTCTTTTGTGACCTTGACCCTGTATTGCTGCTATCTTGTCATTGCATTGGCTGCTTGTTCCTTAATTTTGTTCATTTACAACTGCCTTTTTGTGTTCCCTGGTGACTGCTCTGTGACAGGCTTTCCAGCTCCTCAAGGAAAGATAGTGTGGCACTGGAGTTGTTGCTCAGTTGGAAAGCAGAGCAGCCTTGGGAGGAGAGTAAATGTGTGACCTAAGCTAGAAAAGCCTTGCAGCACTGTCCTGATAGGGAAGTTGTTGTTAGGTACTATGAGCAATTCACTGTCTGATTCTGTTTTAAACTGTGTCCCATGGCAGCATTATCTGGTGTTTCTCAGTGTATTTTCTCTTGTAATTACTGCCTGAAATGCCAGTCTGCCTTTTCTGTCTCATCTGAGTACTGCCAAGATGACCGGAATTGCCCCAGACTTACCTTGATTCATCACTAAGAGAATGTTTTTTCTTTTAATTAAATCACTTGTAGCTCTATGCCCTCAGACTCTGCAGTGGCTGGGTCCTGTGTGTCCTGGTTTAGTGTGTGGTGGTTCCCAGTCACTGCTGCCGCCTTGGCATCAGCGGGAGACGACACGCCTGCTCTGCTGTAAATGGCCCCTCTGGGGAGAGTTCAGCTGCAGATGCTTTCACAGTTTACCTGTATCAGGAATAATTGTTTTCCACAACTGAGTCTCTTCCTGAAATGTGCCTTATCTAACCCTTCGTTCTCTTTGAACCGTTCCCCGAGAAACCCTTCTCCTTCCGGTTTCTCTTCTTTTGAAGTGGCAAAACACCTGCTAGTTTTCAGTGCTATAATACTTCTGCTGCTTTCTAAACTGCTGTGAAGGAAGTCTACTT
Organism: Cephalopterus ornatus; assembly: GCA_013396775.1. Lineage (NCBI taxonomy): Eukaryota > Metazoa > Chordata > Aves > Passeriformes > Cotingidae > Cephalopterus > Cephalopterus ornatus. Next base: position 394,212 of record VZRE01013801.1, on the reverse strand, counting down.
GTAAGGTTTTTTTCCTCCCCTCTGATTTCTCAGTTTGTAACTCCCTCATCTTTTATTTAACACGCAAGACCTTCTGCCTTGGGTTTTGTCCAGATTTTTTTTCTTACTCCTTTTGCTGGAGACAGAATACATCCAGCAGTTGCATTAAAATAAGGGCTTCAGGTAGCTGAAGTTATTGCTTACATTCAGGTGTTACCTTTCATAAGTGGGAGCAGCAAATCAAGACTGGTCACTAAAAGAAATTCTGCTTTTCTTTACTTGTAAGGGGTGGCTCAGGGAGGTCTTTGGCATGAGAGGACATCAGAGGCTTTGTCTGGGAAGCTACGGAGAAGACAGCTGACTTATTTCTCTGCTTTGTTGGAAGCAGAGGGGCTTTAGATTCATTGTGGCAGATTCATAGGAAATGGGCCCTTTCATTACAAACCGGTGCAGAGGGAGATGAAAGTGACTGCAGACTTAAATGTAGTTTCTTTAATATTTCAGGAATGCTTGGTCTGGGTAAAACGACTCAGAGCAAAGGCATGCTTTCTGCAGAAGATATTACCTGCCATTTGGAGACCATTCACTGTACTTTCAGACCTATATTACAAAGTCAGACAGCACTAAAGATGAAAAATTAGGTATACTTATAGGCATTCAGATTTATTTGTAGTTAACTCTATCAAAGAGGACTCCTGCAGAAGAGTGTCTGGATTTGGCGACACCAAGGAGCTGTTTATAACATCGTTAAAACCAGGACTTGAAAAATTAAGGTGTTAACTAGTGGAAAAACTAACATGTGTTTAATTAAGCTCTCCCTTTTGAGACAAAACACAAAAAGAAAAGAGAAGAAAATTAGTTTCTTGAGGTTACCCTTTTTATACCTGTTGAGTGGTATATGTGGCTTGGCAGTATCCTGAACAATATAACCCAGAAATAGGTGGACAGGAGAAGGTGTACTGAAGTGGATTTGGGGGCAGCAGCAGAGCTGGGAACAGGATGATAGGAATGACTGCTGGATAGAGGAGGCTGGTATGTGCCTGTGCTCCAGAAGGCATTCCGGGGAGCAGAAAGAGGGTGAAGAGGGGAAGATAGGGAAATTTGCTGCAGGAGTTTAGGATCTGAGGCTGCTGAGGAGAGAAGAATTAGGGGATCCAGGAGATGATGTAACAACTCACATCTTTTGATGTCTGTCCAGCGGTTTGGATGAAGCTGCAAGACCTCAGTGGGCCTTAAATGAGTGGTCTGTGCCCACCAACAAATTGTCATTTTGACCAGCACTAACAACCTCACTGTCAGTTTGAGCAGAGAGACCAAGGGTGGAAAGACCACAGAAACAAGAACTCTCTTTTCTCTGACTAAACTCTGGATGTTCTTTCAGGCATGCTGATATATTCTAAACTGGTGGTTGCAAAATCTGTTCCTCCTTCCTGGAAGATATTTTCAAAACTCTTGTATCTTCACCAGAACAAAACTGTTGACTGCTGTCCCGTGGTGGACCTGAGAGTTTCCACAATAAGCGTCTGGAGGGCTTGGCTCCAGCTGCCTTTCTTTCATGCTGTCTGCACTCCTGCCCCTTCGCATCTGCATGCAAGGATTTTACTTGGCAGGAGTGAAAACTGCTGCTTACAAGGTGATTTACTGCTAATCTGCTTAGTACTGCACAGCATCATCAAACAGCTCTCGGCACACTTCAGCTATACATTGGTGGTCTCCTCACACCCAGTTTGTCTTTTCCACAGCGCATTATTGTATCTTACAAGGGCTGTTGCTTCTGAGTTATGTCTTCTCAATTAACAGAGCACTGTTTAACACTTGATGCCTGTGTAATGTGTTTAGGAAATGCATCTCAAATTGATTTCAAAGCCTTGTTAAGCTGGGATGAATCCCAGTACCTCCCCCTGTCCCTTTAAATTCCAGAAATGCATGAAGCTTTTTGTTTGAGTTCACAATTATGACATCTTCTGTTGACTTTTGGTATGTATGTTTCATCTTATGTTCTCCTCTGGGCTCAGCTCAGAGCTTGATGTTGTTATGTGTTGAATGTGTTGTGTGTTGAATGTAGGATGTTGTTACTCTCTTCAAACTGGGATGAGAAATGAATATGAAAATGAAAAGCATGAAAAATGTGCAAAAACAGAGGCTTGTAAGAAGAAGTAACATCCTTAGAAACTAGTAATTTAATAATGATTTATTGAAGCAGATAAAGAATTTTGGTTTAAAGTTTTTAATATAAAATATTATTTCATATGCTTTGGAATATAGATACTGTATAACAGGCTGGATAGAGTTTTTGGCATGTTACTTTCTTACAATTTCTTTTTTATCAGGGTGTGGTGTTTGTAAGAGAATGATGCCGTCTTATCAGCAGGCAGCCACAGAACTGAAGGGGAAATATGTAAGTGAGAAGACTTATATGAAATTTCAAAAATCCTTTTAACACTGTTTGCTGGTATTTAAACACACAAAGATTTATCAAATTCGGGAACTTTTAAGCAAGTCAAAACAAAACAGAAACAAATGACTCTGTTCCAGATCCCTTAAGGATTCTCTCTCTTGTTTTTTATTCTTTTAAAACTTTGGAGAATGAGGTGTTAACTCACTTGCCCTTTAGATCCAGTGTAGCTTTTGCTGTGGAGAAACAGGCTCTGACACTATATAGATTTATGTTTAGCCTCTAATTTGTGAGTTTATGGGCCTTTTGGGCTCTTTTTGTTAAAGAAATGTTTGCCATAATGGGTTTCACAGGATGTTTCATAGCAAGATCAGGGATGGATGCCCGTACAGCAATTATTAATCCATTTTTTCAGTGGAGAATCACAGTGTTATGAGAAGAGGATTCCCTGCACAAGCTACTGGTCACCCTCCTTGCCTTTAAGCATTAATAGAGTCCTACAGTTTAACTATAACTCTGTCAAAGTTAGCACTGATACCAGATTGATATGAAAGTCAGTTTTGACTGTAGTGAAGTCCATCAAAAGCAGTCACAATAATTTAGTTGCCCGTTTGTACTAGTAAGACGTATTGATCTCTCTAAGCAACTCAAAGGCACTTCTCTAGTCAAGCTTTTATAATGTGCTTAACGTATAATTTTGTACGATGCCAATAATACATGAAGGACAAAGAAACAGGATCGTTGTTTCATGGCTTTAGCAGGATTTGGTCTGATCCTACCTGTTGGATCATTCACTGTTGAGTGTACAGGTTTCCTTGGGAGAAAAAGATGAAGCACTGCAGTTTGCTAGAGCAGCTCTGGCCATTCCTGCTCATGCCCACCTAGTGCTGTCAGACTCCCTGACATTCTCCAAACTAGTTGTTTTTCTGAAGTGTTTTCTCTAAATCCTTGTTTGCTTAGGGCTGAAATGAGTGGGAGTTATTCAGGTTTATTTAGGACACAGTATAACCCTTGCAGATATTTTCAAGAGTGTTTTTGTCTATCCAGGGAGCACTCTAATGCTATCTCCTCTAGTGGAGCGTGTGCTGCAGTCCTTGGGGAGGCACTTCTGCCTTGCATGGAGGTACATTGCGAGGTGTGGAGTGAACAGGAATTAGCAGCATTAAGATCACCTACAGGGACAGTGCCAGTGCTAGGCATGGTGCAGAGTGCTGGGTTTTCCTGCAGTTGTCCCTTCCTTGTCCCTGTGCAGCTCGTTTTATTAAATTCAGACCAAAGAATTAAAACTCTAGATTTATTCTGGTTTGAGTATTTCCTTCCTCACTTGGAAATTGTTTCTGTAGATCCAGGCTAATCCTGCATGGTGGAGGACAGGGCTGGGACACAGCTTTTTTCAGTGGAATGTTGTTGTGCAGGATTAGTTCAGAGAAAAGTCCAGTTATGGCACTGCCACCTGCATCTTTCACAGAAATCAGTCTGTTTGTCAAAATTTGACCTAATTAGCTTCCTGAGTGGGACATGTACACAGCTTGCCATTTCTAAAGTTAACTGTGCTGTACCCATCATAAATTATTCATGGAGTACCTTAGAATGATGTTGACTTCCAGATCAGACTTCGCTAGAAAGTTTATGCTTGGTTTGGATGAGCTGAAGGTTTGGCCTTTTAATCTGACCTGTCATTAGCTGTCAGGATGTGCCAGGCTCAAAAGCGATTATGGCTGTTATATAGCAGGAAAATTAAGTACAGTATTGCCTATTTAAGAGGTTGTAAAAATGAAAAGGTGAACTGTACCTGTTGCTGTGTTCCCTTGGGACTAGCTGTTTCTTGTCCCAGGACTGTTACTGAGAGGAGGGCACGGAGGTATTTTCAGTTTATATTCTGGTTAGATCTTGCAATTCCATTGCACCCAGTGCAGAAGGAAAAAGGGCACCTAATCAGAAGAAGTGGGCTTATTTTGTCATTGGCCTGAGGTGTTCCTGTGGTTAGAGGGTTGGGTGGGCTCTGGTGAGTGACTGTGAGTGATGCACTCATCATTTCTAATGTGACCCCCGAGCAGGGAGGAACTGGTGGTCAAAAGAGCACTTCAGCATCTCCTTAATGCCCATGGACTGCATGAGTGTGCCAGAATGTTCTGCTCAGTAAAGACCAGCTTGAGAATATCCTTAAGAGCTTTCCTCCTTTGGTGCTTGTCTTTTTTTTTTTTTTTTTTTTTTTTTGGTGCTATGAAGTACCGGTTTTGGAGCAATCTCATGAAGAGAATTGTGAAGCAAAGTAGGGGGTCACAGTCAGGCAGGAATGGTCAGAAGCTGTGAAGACATGGGGAGCTAGGAAAATTTCAGCGTTGGTTTAGGTTATAGATAGCTTGGTGGAGAGCAGGTAAGTGTTGAAATGTGTCAAATGTCACTGCAGAGGTGAAAGGAATAAACTGATCTTCATTTCTGCAGTGGCTATTACAAGTACTAATGGACTCAAATTGAAGCTGGGGTCATTCAGTCATTTGCTAAAAGCAGATTAGCTGAACATCTGGCAGGAGGACCCTGGCTTTGGGTAGTAGGTGTGTTTTGATGGTCTCTGACTGCCTGATATTGCATAATTCTGTGATTAGAGGCCAGCTAAAGCTGTTACTTTTGTCATTAAAAATGAATCCCATTGCAATGGTTTTTTTGCTAATTAGGCTTCATAAAATATATGAACACTAGAATGAATCCAAGTTATTGACTTATATCAATCACCATTGAATGGACACAGTGACATTGTAGCAGAATATATGAAATGGCTGGCAATGCCCATTTAAGACCTTGGAAATCCTCTGAAAGTTCACAGCAAATGTGAAATCTGGTAGACTGGTGTTTATTAGGAAACTAGTTAAGAAACCTGGTTCTTGTTTTATAAAATAACCGCTGTATCTTGATCCTATTGCATTTACCTGCCCTTAGGTGGTGACATAGAGGACAAGGAAAGGGGAGAATTGGATCTAGATAATCTCATATGAATTAAATCAGTCTTGTTCTTGCAACTACAAGGAAAATTCAAAGTGAGAGACTTGGGCAGCAAGTATAAACCCTATTACTGTACTCTTCTCTGTTAACTGTATCCTTTCTCAGGATAGGGAAGAGAAAACAAAGTATTTTCTTGTGACTTTCCAGCACATTCTTAGAAAAGGCTGACCTTCAAATGAGGATTTTCTGCTTTAAGATTTATTTCATGCTGGCTCTGAGCACATTTGGTTGGTCTGTGCAGTTTACTGCAGTTGGGAACGTGATATTAAATTCTGATGTGGCATTTCAGCTGGAAGGAGAAAATCCTGTTTTTGGAGAGGGAAGGAGGAGGGGTTTGGATTAAGAAGACCCTGCTGCTAAAATGACTTAAGCAATCAGTGCCATTAAACAAAGTTAATCAGGAAGTGGTATCTCAGTAACTCTCTGGTTGCAGGTTTGACAGCAGAACGACCTCTGTGTGAATTGCACACTCACAAAAGCTCGGAATTAGTCCAGTCTTCCAATGTTCATGTAAAAAATATTTGGAAGACATTTGGAAAGGGTACAGAGTAAGTCACAGGACACACTATAAGTCACAGGAGCCCTGAACCTGAAGCTCAGGATGAAGGGCTATTGAGGTGGATGACGGGTTGGGGTAGAGGTAAGGAAAGGGTAGGAAAGGGGTTTTGTTTCACATGCTAATCTGAAAAGCTACTATGCTTCTGTGCCCCTCTTTTGATATCTGTAGGACAAGGTTAATTCTTAACTCTCATTATACCCTACCAGTCACATAAGTTAACATATTTAAAGCATATCAATGCCATGTGATATTTCCTGAGCTCATGGAAATAGGGCATATTTTATTTTCAGGTCAAGGTAATGCTGATTTCCCCTTGCCATTCAGTAAATGCATTTTTGAGTTGGGATAATGCTAGTGCTTGGTTGGTTGGAGCTTCTGGACATAAGCTGAGACTGTAAATCCATTGCTGGAGTGGAAACTAGAGAGCTGAGGGTGGAACTTCTTGTGTCCTAGCTAATGTTTGGATGTGAACCAAGAATTGTTTTTTTCTACTTGCAGAGAAAGAAAAAAAAGAAAAGTGGTTACACTTGTGGCTTAAAAGCCAAATGCACAAAGAAGAGCACAAATAGTGCAATTGAGAGAATTCCCTTTAGGTGTTTCTCTTAGTGGGTGAATAAAAAGAAACAGAGGTGCTTCCAGAGCAAGGAGGAGGTGACATACTGACTGGTGTGTGTGTCCTCTGGATTGGACTCAAGTGTTGCTCTGTTCCCCTTGCACAAAATCAGAAAAACTTCAGTGCCTCTTACAGAGATCCTCTTGCTTGACAGCTGTATGAATGAAATCAGAATCTGCCCAGATCTTAATTGTTTTTACTTAAACCTTCGAACAAATGTTATGATGTTCCTGCTGTATTGTAAGAGTCAGTTAAGATTATGCTCTGTTTTTCCAGGTTCTTGCGGGAATGAATGTTTACTCTGCTGAATTTGAAAGGATAAAGGAAGAATTCAATGTCCGGGGATATCCTACAATCTGCTATTTTGAGTCAGTTGTGTTTTGCTACTACTTAAGAGATCATACACTCTTCTATAATTGCATGTTTTTATCTTCCAGGGCAAGGACTGAACCTTTTTGTGTTGCTTTAACAGGAAAGGAAAGTTCCTGTTCAACTTTGAGAACTTTGGTGCTACCGCAGCAGATATAGCAGAGTGGCTGAAAAAGTAAGGCATTGAACTTCATGCACTCCATCTTTTATGTACTCTTCATTATTTACAGAATGTAATGGTTTAGGAACAGACATCTCTCCCTTGTTCCCTCTGCTCAGAAGAGCAAACAAAACTACGCTGCTGAGATCAGCTAAACTCATACAGAGATTGCCTCATGTTTGGTTTTCAGGATGCATGCCTTGCATTTCACAATTGCATTTTGTCTGTAACAGGAGACTGACAGTGGACCAAAATAAATGCAGATACACAGATCTCAGCTTCATTAAAAATGCCAGTGATCTTGAGTGCCTGACCTTAATACCCTGCAAAACGTTTGACTTCTGTTGTTTTATTAAAAATGTATATACCAAGTGCACAGCTATCATTCTTCAGCCTTTAGCTGAAGCCTTTGAAGCGTCTTGCAGAGACAAACTGAAGATCAAGGCACCTCAGACAGGTAGTCATTTTTACATCTTTGTTTCCTGTCATGAGATGAAGTATTGAAAGCGTCTTATTCTACCTAAAGAGCGTTATTTGCAGTCATAAACATTTGGGGGGCTGAATGAGCCTGTGGGACTAGCAGCTGAGAGACAGAGACACAGGAAGAGTGTGCAAGTGAATGTACAGCTGCTCTTCAACTGGTGCAAATCACCACATTGTCAGTGAAGGTGATAGAGCAACTGAGATAGTCTGGTGATGGAGAAATCTTGTGAGCAGTGAGCCCTGGGCATGGTGGCATCTTTGCAACCCTCCCTTGTTTGCTGCAGTCACAGAAACAATACTGAAATGAAGCTAATAAAAGGAAACAAACACATGGGAAGGAACAGACTGTTGCAAACTATTGTAATAATACGGCTTAGCAAAATTGGCTCAGAAAAAATGTATCTTACTGTACCAGTGGGGCTCTGATGGGGATGGCCACACGGTTGCAGGTAGCCCAGGGTCTTCAGCAGCAGTAGACTGAGTGCTTCAGGATTTGGAACCCACAAATGAAGTGACAGCATCATTCCTGTTAGCATCTGGAGGCACGAGTACTGCCCAGAGGATCAGAGAGGAGAAATTTAGCCAAAGTCTTCAAGCCTCATGTAGACGATTAAATCTTCAGATGTGAGAGATCAAGATGGCAACTCCAGCAACACTAAGGAGATGATCAGCCCTGGGAGCAAGGATATGGCTTCATCACCTGCACTTTGTTATGCTTCTCAGTTCTGCAAGGATGTGGTTATCTCTTGGCTACCATATGTGAAACATTAGATTTTGGGGTGGTTTTTTTCCCTGTCTGCCCACATAATATCCAGATAATCCCGGTAATGTGCAGTGCCTTTATATCAGTGCTGTGACAGCAAGTGAACACAGCTACTGGAGGCAAAGCAGAACAGCTGCAAGCTCTTTCCAATGATAATCTCTGCTAACAAGCCACTGTGGGCTTTGGCTGATATTTCAGCAGTCCAGAGCTAAAGACAGCTGTTTGTCCTCACTTAGTGCATGCTTATTAGTTTCCCAAAAGATGATCTGAGCAGTAGCCTTGTGCCCCTCTTTTGTATAATAAATACAACTTTTAAGGAAACCACATAGAGAAATTATGTGTACTTACATTTTGCCAGTAATTGATGCTGCAATTAAAACCATATAGGGGGTAAATCTGCTACATACATAATATTATATTACTCTGAGGAAGCTGCAGTGCAAATAGTCAAATGATATGGCAAGGGATTTAGGAAAACCAAGGAGTGTAGTTAGAGAGCTGCAGGGTGTATAGGCTATGTTTCAGGATGGTATAATATTAAAATCATATCAGGAGGTTGTGCTGATGCAAGATATTGCTCTGTGGAGCAGGGGCAAGGCAGGGCCATGGCGAGGACAGCCAGTGCATTTTTATACTCTGCATGCATGTGCTGTCATCATGGATTCTCCAGAGCAAATCCAGCAGACATTGAGCCATATGAAATGGCCTGTTTGTTGTGCACACCAGGTACACTGCAGAAAAGCAGCTCTTTTCCCTCTCCTCCTTCTTGTTTTTTTCTCGCTAAACATTAATGGTAAAGTGCTGAAAGTACTCGATCTTACGCTGATATAACTTAGTGAAGGTTAAAATTGTTTAAATTATTGAAAAGATGTTGTCCATGCTTTTTCCTCTCGGGACAAGAACTGATAGTTTGGAGGGCTCCAACACCTTTTTTTTTTAACTACTTGTTGAAGGTGCTTCTTTCTTATGCTGAAGTGTGCTACTGCATCAGTCTTACAGACACTTAACCTCTCTCATCTTTCTAATAGGCGTTGGCTACTATGTTACGTAGTTTCAGATGTTTTCATGAGATGTTAGAGACAAACCATCATACAGCCTTAATCTGACACACAGTAACACTAGAGATGCTATCTTGCACATACCACTATTATTTTTGTTAAATCTGATGCACAGCTGTATCAGCCTGAATGGTAGGCAAGACAGACAACTTCTTGCTGCCGGCAAGAGCTGCTTACTTTGTCTTGCTGTTTTTATAGATTCCTCTCAGGCCCTTCCTTAGCATCAGCTACTCCGTTAAATCAAGAACTTGTTCTGTGCTTTTAATTCAATTAGCTTTTGATAACTCTTCCGGACTTCTGTCATCCTAATCAGGTGTTGGATGTGCCTTGTGTCAGTTTTAAATGACTTTTTAGATTTTGCTTGTTGGTTCCTCCAGGCCTTGAGGTGTTTCTTACCCGCTCCTGTGTAGGCTTATTAGCATGCACAGCATTTTAAATTGGGCCATTTGAATAAACATCCTGTGCCCTGCTTTTCCAATTTCTGAGTGAAATAGGTCATGCCAGGCTGTGCTAAACACCACGTTCTCCCAGTGCTTTGTAGACGCTGTGTCCACGTTCATCATGCTCTGCCTACTCAACCCAGCTCCCGAATCTGTTAAGTGTCATGGCGTTTTCTGGAAAGCCTTCGCTCTCCCAGGATACTTGGAGATTATTGATCTCTTACAGGCTTGACAACAAGCAAACTGATGATCTGCTAAGCTTTTAGAGAGTAAACTCCTGTGGACAGGGACCTGCCTCTTTGTCTCTCTCCTCTGCTTGGTCAGGTGCAGCTCTAGTCTTTGCTTTGATGTTTGCTTCTCACTATGTTTATCATTTAAGCAGCAGCAGAGGTGTGCATCACAGTTTTGCATGGATTGCTTAGTATTCTTGGATCATACCCATTGCTTACATCAACAGAATTTGCTATCTGAATCTGTGTATCTCTCTGCTGCTTTTTTTGTCAAACTAGGCTTTCAGCCTAGAAATGAGCAAGGCAGGATAAATGAGTTATCATCTGTTTGCCATTCCTTGTTCCAGGCAGATAACACAATAATACATTGTAATCAAAAATAGTAAGTCTGCTTTCACCGGAGGTCGAGTCAAATCCAGACCTGTACTTTGCCAAAGAATTTGGGGAATTTGGGGGTATTTGGAACTCATTACTGCAACGATAAATGGCAATGATAAAACAGCTTCAAAGTCTGGCTCCCAATGTTGGTGTGTTTGGGTATCATTTCTGTGAACATTGCTTTATTAAATAAAATGTCAATTAGCATAGTTGAGTTCACAGCTGCCAAATTATCTTTTTAATGTACATTAATAAAAGCCAAAACCAATTGTTCAGTGGGATGGTGAGCACTGAACTGGTCCAGAGAAGCTTAGGTTCAGTTTCCAGACTTGCCACTGTGTCTTTGAGTAGTCTCTGTGGATCTGATCCATCAGAGACAGTTAAACTCATGTGCAATCATACTGAAGCTGGTAGAACACGACACTCACCTTTTAGGTTAAGCATGCAGCTGAGTAGGTTTGCTGAGTTAGGCCTACAAGCCCACTGAAAGGGAGAACAGAGCAACGCTTCCCTGGGCCACAAGAGCTGTTCAGAGTAAAACCATATATTCCTGGGTAAATAGCTGGCTCATGGTCCCAGCACTGCACCTCCTTCCTTCTCTGTCGGCCCTAGTCATGCTGTCAGTATCCAAGGTGACAGGTTAAATTGGCTGTTTCTGCTCACTACTCTTTTCTTTCATTTGCAATGACTCCTGTGAACTACAAAGTGTGAATGCTGTGAGAAAGGGAGCATCCTGCTGAGAAGGGTGAAAGAGTGATAGAAAATGCATCTGATTTCTATAATATAATAACTAAGCAGTCTGGTCTGAGTCTCCTCAGAGTCTCCTGTCTCCATCCCCTTCCATTGCTGATCTGTCCTCATGAGCTTTTTGTGTTTTTTTTATTCCTCCTCCAGTTTTATCTGCATTTCAGTGCTTGTGATTTCTGGGTGGGTACAATTATGGAAGCTGTTCAGTGGGGTTGATGTGTATGGACATCTGCACAAAATGGTTCCTTACAGTCTGACTTGCCAAAATATCTGCTTAGCACCAGAAAGCTGCTTTTAAGCTCTGTCTGTTTATCTTGTAGCCCACAGGCACCTCAGCCACAGCCTCCAGAGACTCCCTGGGCAGATGAAGAAAATGTAGTTTATCACCTGACTGATGAGGACTTCGACAAGTTTATAAAAGATCATTCATCTGTGCTAGTGATGTTCCATGCACCATGTGAGTTTGTTTTCTATTCTGTACTCTGAGCCAAATGCTTGCTAACAAGATTAGTGATGATTTTCCTTGGAAGTTTCACAGAACCTTGAACTCGGAGTCCAGGCTTTTCTTGTTTGTGATGATTGTTAAATACACAAGACATGAAATGTTTGTGAAGTTGCTGACTTCACATTTAGGATGGAGATGTGCTACTGGGAGAGGGACACTTTGTAGACTGAGTCAAAAGATAATTGAAGAGTGTAACGATGCTTAAATAGTTAGAGGACTCATCACTTTAGAGCATGAGTTCCCATTTTCAGCTTGTCTTCAATATTGTTTGCTTTCAAAGTAGAACTCTGAATGAACAACTCGAGAACCATGAGCTTCTGAGTTCTTGTTCTTGGCTGCTGCTGTGTTGTTTTGAGCATTTTCACTCCTCTGCTGCAGTTTCTGTGGCAATCTAAGGGATGAGAGTCATTATATATTGTGCTGAACAATGCCAAAACTAGATCTAAGTTCAGAAAGTCCCCAGGCCTTTTTAAAACTAATGCAGATCTGGTGGTGATACTACTTACTGTTCTGGTGAGAATGCACTGGGCTGATCTTTTTCATTACTTGAGGTTTTAGCTTGACCAATAAAATGCAGTGGGTTGCTTTCAGAAAGCTGTTCCATCCACATTGTCCTGTATGCTGTGGGGTGGAAGAGTTCATGTAACCTCTTTGTTCACTGTGGATGTAACTTTTTCAGCAACAGAGCTGGTTCTACCAATTGATTGTGTCTGCGATGGACAGTTCAGGTTAAATCTGCTGTGCTGGGTGATGCACAGCTTCTGCCTCCCCTTACTGCTGTGCTGGCAGTGGCACTTGGGTGAGATGTTCATTTTCAAGGGCACGGATTTAAAGGTTAGGACTCTGGAGGCAGCCTGTGTGCTCACAGCTGAGGGTCTTGGCACAGAGGCTGAAATCCCGTTTCCTTGTAAGCCAGCAGGAGTTAGCTCCAAAATGCCTTTTTGAAGGTCTGCTCATAAGACTAATTTGAAAAACATACCATAATGAGTTTCCTTTGCCCAATGAAATGTCTGAGAATTTGATCCTCTGAAGCAGGTGACTGCTGTTTTGTCGCTGTGTTCACAGGATTATTTGCACTAATGAAAGTGGGACCGGAGATTAACGCCTGGTCTGAAAAACAAAACACAAGTAGCAGAACTGATGGAGCCTGGTTTGCTCAGGAGTTATCCTTCATTACCCAAATCCTTCCTTCCCTAGATTTCCATGCACCCTGGTGTGCAAGTGACAGCATGGATTGCTGCTCCTCGGGAGCTGTACGCTTTCTGGTTTGGCTGAACAACTGCTGCCAAACAGAAATGTAATTCCTAAATTTCCCTCCTTTCTCTCTCTCTGCACAGTGATGTGGGATGTGTCCCCTCTCTCGCGCTGAATCTCCTTATGTTTACAGAGATTTAGTAGTATTTAAAAGCTTTGCCTTTTTTTGAGTTTGTAAATGGGCAAAGGAATCCAGTCATGTATTTGGGAGGAGGAAGAAGGGGAAGGAATAGATAGTTGGCCCTGCAAACCTTATTCCTTTAGGAAACCAGATGAAAAATAGGTTAATGTATACAATTGCAATCAGATTTTATGGTAAGTTCAAGTTAGTTATAAATCTTAACAGGGTTCTGTTCAGTTTTTAGTTTTTTTTAAATATTTTATAGAACACAAATAATACAGTTTTAGGAATAATGATATTACATGACCTATTTTGAAGGAGGGACACTTCCTGCTAGGTATGTTTTGTACTAGGTGGCATTCTGTACCAAGGTACAGCAGTATTTTGGCAAATGCTGTTTTAAAAGTAAATCAAATGCCTAAATTGGGCTTTTGCAGTCTTCTGATAACATTTTCCAGCCCCTCAGAATTGGGATAAAGAATATTCCTTGCCAGAACAACTCAATTTTAAATGTGGCTTGAATGTTTGGGGCGTTTTATTTACATTCAAGTGGTAATGGTATTGCCTATGTGCAGAATCCAGCTTGTATATGTGTAAAAGATCTCTGTAAGAATCCTCTCTGAGCATCCTCAGCGGAGTGTGTAAGGCTTGTGAACTAATTAATGACAGACAACTATCATAAACAGTTATCTCCATGATTAAAAGCTCTTCTCTTAGCGCTTTGTAAATGTGTTAATGGCGTCACCTTATGAATATTAGGAGATAAATTACTCCAGTAAAAGAAGCGGACCAGCAAACATCTTACTTTTTTTAACCTTGGTAGCTCAGGATGAGAGAGTTTTTTCAAAAAAAGATATATTAATAGAAAAAAAAAATGTGGAAACAGATGTGCAAAATAGGCCCATAACAGAGGATATACTTCTATGTAACTAAGAATAAACAAGGGGATTTCAATAGTGGCCTGGAATTAGCAAGTACTTAAAACCCTGTGTCACCATGCAGCATACATGTGACTGGGAGTTTTTCTAACAGACTGTTGGGGTTTAGCCCCAGCTGCAACTCAGCCCCACACAGCCACTTACTCGCTCCCTTGTGGTGGGATGGGGGAGAGAATTGGAAAAATAAAGGCAACAAAATTCATGGGTTGAGATAAAGAATAAGTAAAAGCCATGCACAGGCAAAACAAAGCAAGGAATTTGTTCCCTACTTTGCATTGACCAGCAGGTTTTTGACCATTCCCAGGAAAGCAGAGCTCCATCACACATTGAAACAGAACAGGGCTTTCTTAAGGAATGAACTAAAATGAAGTTGGTACCATGCTCCGGCAGGGATGCTTTGGTTATGATGAAATATAACAAAGACAGCTTGTTTTTCAGTGCCGTTTTGGTATCAACATAATGGTGACTTGGGAAGAGAAATGCCATCTCTCCAAATGCCCTCCCTTCCTCCTTCTTCCCCCAGCTCTGTGTGCTGAGCAGGACACCATATGGTCTGGGATATCCCTGTGGTCAGTTGGGGTCAGCTGTCCTAGCTGTGTCCCCTCCAACTGCTTGTGCACCGCCTGCCTCCTCACTAGTGGGGTGGGGTGAGGAGCAGAAGAAGCCTGGACTCTGTAAGCACTGCTCAGCAATAGCTAAAACATCCCTGAATTACCAACAGCATTTCCAGAACAAGTCCAAATCACAGCTCCATGCTAGATACTGTGAAGAAAATGAACTCTATCCCAGCCCAAACCAGCACACATACACTCAATCTTGTGTTCATGAGAAGCTGTTTCAGTAGAGGAGAATTATTTCAGTGATGCTTTAATTGCATATTCAGATGGCCAGTGCATTAATGGAACGTAGTATGAAAAGGTGTGTGGGGAATTGGCAGCTTTTTATCTGCACCCTGCCCCTCAAGTGCTGAAGATACAGCTGAACCAAACAGAGCCAGGTAAATACCTGTGAACTGCACAGTTGGGCACTGTGATGAATGTGGCCAAGTGGGTCTCCATGCCTGTGGCTACTGATGATCATCCCTGAGGACCACACTATAATTATTTACAATCAGTTGCACTTACTGGCCCAATCAAAGGCATTGCAGCATTTTGTATTTAAGTGCTGCCTGGCATAACTAAGTTCACGAGAGCAGCTACGTGTGATTTGAACACATCAGGAAGGTCTGCAGCATGCAACTTTCACCTCTTGAGATCAGAGGCTTAATACCTTTGTGCAATAATGTATCACAGCCATTAAACAGAAGCTGGGCTCCTTCAGGTCCTTACTGCCGGCCCTGAGATAACGTGGGTGAGCGTGGGTGGGCAGGATGAGTTCATCCTGCTTTCGTTTTGCAGGTCAGTAGGGACACGAAGCAGGATTTTTAACCTTCTGAAACTCCTTTGTAAAGCCCTTAAGAGGATGTTCAATAAATCTGAATATTTAGCATAGGTAAAAAGCGACCCAGCCAGTCAGGCTCTGAAGGAGCTCTCCCTCCCCAGCCATTTGTGAGGGGTGTGCAGTGTTGTGCTCCTTACTCTTAAGCATTCTGCTGAAATTTCATAATTGCTGATGGTGAGCTTAGTGTTATCCTGGATGGAGTCTTGCAGGCATCTGAAGTGTTTTTTCAGTATGGTGTTATAACTGAAAACTGAGTTCTCCTGCACTGTACAAAAGAACAAAGAAATGGCCCTCTCTCCCTAAGGATTTGGAGTTTCTACTTGGATTGATCATATTTGGTAACATGAGATAGCAGAGCTACATTAGAAGGCCTATTTCCAAGCCTGTAATAGAGGATTTTTTGCACCAACTAAAGCTGTTTCTGTACCATAACATAACTAAAGGCACCCATGCAGGTCATGATAGGCTTCTATTAGCAATGAGAATAAAGGCTCCATGTTTGTATGTGCTTCTCGAATCTCTGTGC
This sequence comes from Cephalopterus ornatus, assembly GCA_013396775.1. Taxonomy (NCBI): domain Eukaryota; kingdom Metazoa; phylum Chordata; class Aves; order Passeriformes; family Cotingidae; genus Cephalopterus; species Cephalopterus ornatus. The sequence goes on along the minus strand of VZRE01013801.1, from coordinate 378,254 downwards.
CTACAGCTGATCAATTTATTTAGATGCCCAAGACGACAGCTGCATTCTGAATGTCTCTCAATATGGGTTATGCAGCCAGTCAAGTGTTGTTAAATGCTTTAGTGACTCGCTGGGACTTAAAATGCTCCTGAGTCATTTGAGCACAAAAAAAGCACCCTGTTTGTGTTTTCAGTTTCCCCATCAAACTGTTTGCTGAGTCAAATGCAATTTTTAAAACAATTCTGTCCAAAATATTTGACAAATTAGTGACTGTTGTAGTCTTTCTGACTCTGTTTTGTCAAAGGGATAAAAACCCCACACACTTGCCTTTCTACATTTTTCTCAGCATTTTTCTCTATCCAACCAAGTCAGTTACAAGTCAATTCAAATGCTACTGAATGGTGATAAAACTCCAGGATTGGAAGTCAATTCAGGAGTGGGTTCCAAAAGTGTCTGATTTTCATGCACAGGAGTTACTTTCATTATGTTTTGTTAACACAAGTGACATTGCTGACACTTTAAAACGTACCTGTTCTTGCAGCCTGATGCAGAATAATGTTCTGACACCACTACAAGCTGTAGCCTCCCTGTGTACCTTCAGCAAACACAGATCTGAGTAGTGTCTGATGCTAATTGGTGGTTGTAGACAGTCACCCCTTTCTGCTTGAGTTTGCTTTGCCCTGCACTCATACCCCATCAGCCAGAGCAAAGTTTGTGGTCTGGTACTGATGCCAGAGGTAACAGAAGAGGAAAAGGTGCTTTGGCTGTACTCTTAGTGTGAGTGTGCATTTGCTTTCTAAAGGATTAAACTATTAAAATCTTTTTTCTGCAATGTTTTTCCTTGTATGTGAGCTTAAATTCACGTTAAACCTGTGCTCTTCCTAGTCCTCTTCATAGACTACATAAGGAAGGACTTAAGGTTAGAAAAAATGTCAGTATCCTTAGTAGGATATTGGAACCGTCATGGTTTTTCCTCCCTTGATAAGGAGGAAAGGCAGAGAAAATGCAGCCTAATAGACCTTTGCTTGCTTCTTCCCAGTGGAAGGGAGGGCAAAAATAAATCTTGAAATTATAAAATGCACCACAGTTTTGATGTGTTGTTGAAATGTCTGTGAAATTCCTTTCCTGTCCTCAGATATTTTCGCTCCCTTTAAAAACAAACACTGTAAATTATGCAGTTGGTGCTTTCCAAAGTCAGCTATTCAGCTGTGCAGGTTTTTAATTGCCCAGGGAGTGGTTTTATCAATTTGTCTTTGAAAAACTGCTTTTCACACCCTTCACTCCTTCCCCCCTCCCTCCCATGCATTAAAAGCCAAGGTTTTAAGCCACTTTGTGAACTCTTTATTAAGAATCCCAACCAATTAGCCCAGTACAAGATGAAGGCCTCCAACTTCTAACTAAGCAGTGGACTTGAATCTCCCCCTGCCAGCACACCATCATTGGTTACAGTGGCCTGGTTTTTGTTTCTTACTGCTGCATGTGGTGAGATTAGGATGTAGGAATCCATTACTCACTTTAAATATAAAGTAAAGCAAACCCAAAATGTGCACATGAAATCAAATCTATTTCTTTCAAACCATGTTTTACAACTATAAATAAATAAGTCTCCCTTTCAGACCCCCAGTGGTTCCTTATGAAAGCAAGGTACATTGCAGCAAGCACTAATTGGGATGTCTGTTGGCAGCATCAGCTGAAAGGCCACGAGTTGAAAAGGCTGAAGAATAATCTACTCTGCAACCTGAAAAAAATAGCGTTTCTGGCACAGGTCAGCAGTAGCCTAACATTGCCAGCCTGTGATAAAGAAAAAAATGAAATTATTTGTAAATAAATACAGTTTTTCCATGATAATTCATTATTCAATCAAAGATTTTTTTAACGTCAGCCAGTGCAGTTGCACCAGTAGAGGTTAAAGGCTTGTGGGTTATCCAAACATCAAGTAGCACTAAACGTAGAATGGATGGAAATATCCTTTAATTTTTATTTGTCCCTGTCATATATGACAGCTATGATTTTTAAAATAAAATATTGGCTGTGTTCACTGACTGCATAGAGAGCTTTTGGCATCTGCTTTCAGATGTAAAGCCTCTAGGATAAAGAAAAATGGTAGGTAGCTGGGAAGCTGTTCTTGTTAGACCTGTGCAGGTCTGGATTACTGGAAGTTTGTAGTGTGTAAGGCAGGTTGTGGATTTGGAATCTTGTCAGATGCCATATCCTTGTGATACAGCTGTGTATCCTACTCCATGGGATGATACTCAAGGAGACATTTACGTGTCAAGGTGCTCAATCCTGTTCCCACTAGACCCTGCAAAAATGTTCTTCTTGCTTTAGAGTAATAACAGACGGCTTTGAACAAGGCAAGCTTTCTGGACTGTGATGTAGGTCATAGGCAGTACCTGTCTCTGCTGGGTTTCTTGGTGAAGCAGTGCAGAAGGGAGGATGGGCTATCACAGAGCCCTGGTCACCGAAAGAACGGAATAGTTGTGTAAGGGCACTCGGGTGATGAGTGTTGCTGTTTAAGAGTGTGGACAGATCTGTGAAGAGAAGAGATCTGCTTCAGTTTCATAATTGTGCTTCCTGACTCTCTACATCCCATAGGTTCCTAATTTTAATGTTGCCTTAGTGTATTTTTAATGGGATGTATAATAAAATGTTTCCCTGTGCAAGCATAAATTATGCTAACTTTCTGTTCATTGTATGTATGTACTTTTTAGCTGAATGTTACTGTCAGACTCTTGGAACAGATATATTCTTCATGTAAACCAGTTAGAAATGGGTAAATTCTTGCCTTCTGAATCTGCTTCCACTAAAGTGAGCGAGTTCTGACTGTTGATTTCAGAGAGATGAGGTCTGAGACACTGACTAGGTTCTTCAGTATATAAAAGCATATAAGTCTACAGTAGGATGTTGCTTGATATTTGAATATCACCAAAAATCTTAGGGACTGTAAACAGTTCAGTGCAGTGACCTGCCAGTGCAGTGACCCACCTCATTAAACTAATTACAGGAATGATTTTCAGGGAGATTTAATCACACATTAAAACAGAAGTTCTTGAAAAGGCAGCAAATCAGAAAGATGAAGAACCCCACATGGATTTTTCCTTTAATGACAATCCCACTTACGTTTCTCGAGGATTTAAAAATAAAAATCAATACAGATTTTTAGTGGTACTTACTATAAATAGGAATGTGAAGAGTATAAAAACCCTAATAACTAGCTTGTGCAGTAAAACTTAATAGGATACCTAATGAAAGGGGTGAAGCCAGAAATGACTGAGTCCATTGTCTCTTTTGTGTTGGTCTTTTGATACTGGAGCACACAGTTCATATGAGATTATTGTCTTTTTGAAGCAGTTTGTGCTCTTTGAACAGGGTAAGATCATAAAAAAAGGATGATCCAGTGATAAAAGTGATAGCCTTGGCCTGGAGATGAGAAAGTTTAGTTCTTGCCTGCTTTGATTTGTACAGTCATGACCCGAGTCACTAAATATTTGTCTCGGTTTCCAATCCGTGAAGTGAAGATAACATTTCACCTTGTGTGGGAGTTTTATCTAGCGAGCCATGCCCAGACTGCAAGCTGCTCCAGTATTGCAACAGTTGAGGTATGGAAGGCGTGTCAACATTGCAAAGTCTCGATTAACGTGAAGGAAGTAGGATTCCGCCTTTGGTATTCCCTGGCTTTTGGCAGATGTCCGTTTTTTAGCCTCCAGGTTTAGGAAACCCCATCTGCTACTGGGTGAGCACACAGCTCAGGTAAGATTATCAAAGCTTGAGCTGATGACTTCGCAGCCTGGTTACAGCCCGTGCCAGGACTTGAAGGGAGGAGCCTTGACTTGCTCTGGTTCATCTTCGCAACAGGAAGAGTGGCAAACCCAGGCTTTTGGGGTGTTTTGGGCTGCCCTACCTTTGGGCTGGATCATGACTTGCCCTGTGGCGTGATCTGTTCTGGGGACACAGCGTGTACACTGAATAACTTACTTGGTAGCAGTTGTGGGTATCGAAGGCAGAATGCAGGACAGTAGGAAAGGAACTGAGCTGTAGACACTTGGGTTTTGTGAAATTCGGTAGATTTGTTCAAATGCATTGCTGTATGCTCGCCTCCAGTAGGGAGCGATTAGTTTCTCTATTAAAGAAGACATTTGTGAAGGCTATTCCAAGCAGGAAAAAAATCTTCCTGTGAATGTGTGGCAGGTGGTGTGAAGGGAACATTAGTTTCTTTGGGGATTTGCTGCCTCGTTTCTCACATTGCTATTGCTTTCCCTCTCTCCTAACAAGTCCTTACTCCCTGAGACTGTTACAAAGGAATAGCTACAGCCAAGCGGCAGCTGAGAGGTGACAGCTGAAGGGAGAGTCCCCCCAATCTCTGGGTATTTGTTATAGATTATTTAGGTGTTCAGAGTGGTCTTTTTGAGGACTTAGGTAATTTTAGCTGTTAAAAGTCTGCATTTGAATGTGTGAATTGAGTCATTGTCCTCCTGCAAGCTTGACCCCAGCGTACATATAAGCCCTTAATGCTCTTGTGGTGAGTTGTGATAGGAATGAAGCATAACTTGTTTTTATGGATTTACTTTGCTTGCCTCTAATGATGGGTTAACAGTGAGAATTAGCTTTAAGAATTAACCACTGGTGTTTTTTTTTCCTGAAATAATTTAATTTCCTTGCTTGGATAAGCTCCATATACAGTGCAGGGCTCTCATTTGGAAGGTGCCTTACAGTATCTCTGCTACTTGAATCATTACCAGTACTTTATGGCTTCAGTTTTTACTCTGTGGAAGGTAGAGAACTTACATAAAGAGTAAATAATGAACAGAGAAACCTACAGTGAAAGATTGCTTGCCTGCCTGTCTGCTCCTTGTGCCCTTTCAGATGGTGAGTTGGCAAGTGATGCTGTCTTTCTGAGCTACTAATAAATGAATCCATTGCTTTGATATTGAGGCATTTTGCTGATGGAGGAGCTGTGTCTTCTGGGGTCCTGACTGCTTGTGGTTGGCTGACCATCCCAGCATGCTTCTTCTAAGTAGGTGAATAGATCTCAGCTGGTAGCCACTTCTGCTCTGATTTTGGGCAAAAAGTGTGCATTCTTCGTAGTATCTCTTCTTGATGTTTTACTTTACAGATATCTTCACAGTAACAGCCAGTGTCAGTGTTGCTTTTAACCCCCGTGCCCCATAAGCTTGAATGCTCTGGGATGTACTTTTCTTTGTAAGATTTCTTTGCATTGCATCCATTTTGCTGATGTCTTATACAAATTGCATCATAGGAAGTAATTTGCTTGTTATGCTGTTTTTGTGAGCTGAACATCCAAAGCTATTTCATTTAACCTCTGTTCTCTGGCATTTTCATTGCTAAATCCAAAGCTTAAAGTCTTCCATAGTGGCGTAAGAGTGTGAGGGAAGGCAGTGCAACTTCTCTTGCCTCCCCAAGGCAAAATTTTGTTGTTCACCTGGCAGTGGAGAAGGAAGGGTGGGGGGCAGGGGGAGAAGTCTTTTTTGGATGCGGAATAGTTCTGGTTTAATTGAGAAGGAAACCTTCTGGTGGTATTTTTAATAAACTCTCAATAATTTCACCTTAAGGCAACCACACTGTTGTCTCTCTTTCACATTTCAATAGGGAAAGATTAATTTTCAACACCTACTCAGGGCCACGTTCCTCCAAGCTGGTGTAGGAAGTGTAATTCATATCTCCCAATGCCAGCTGATGCACCTTCCTTCTCTTCTTTTCCCTCCCAGGAGGGATGATAGGAGGCATCATCGTCTTCCAACACTGATTTCTACCAATTGCACCACATAGTCTTGACTGAGGGGGTATATACATGCAGTGTAATCTCCAATAGCTGAAAGCTGAAACCACATTTGGAATGAAAATGAGGAACTATGTTATTTTTTTGATTTAGTTTGTTTTACATAAAGATGTTGATTAGCTTAAAGATTGTTCCTGGATGCATGCTGGACTCTGTGCTGTGCAGGCGGAGGTATATTTCTTCAAAGACTGCTCTCAGGAGCCTGGCACAGCCAGGGCTCCCTGTGAGCTTAGAATCAGGGAGTACACACTCTGAGGGCAAGATGGAGCAGAAATCTCTCTCCCTGCTTGACACTCAGGAATCACAGGGAGGCAGCAGCCTGTGGCTGAGGTTAGCCTTGGCGAATATTCACCCTTTCCTCTGAGCCCTTTACATCAGAAAATATGCTTCAATGTGACCAGAAATGAAGGCAAGAAACATGTGTTACGCAGTTCATCAGAGCTGTTGTCTTGTAAATCCCATGGGGGCAGCCTGCAGAACTTGCTCCATGTTTGTTCACTCTGTGGTGAGCCTTCCCCTCCCAAGGTCCATTGCTGGCTGAAGGTGGCCCTTCTGCCAGAGCTGTGAACATGGCACGGATGCAGGCAGGGTTCCTGGAGGATATGTTTAGTTAAGCTCTCTTCTCAGTTTGATCTGATTTAGGTAATGCAGTGATCCAGCTGTCTTTTTTAAAAATAAATAAATAGTTTTAACTCATACTGTAGCTGTCTAAAGCTCCTTATGACTCTTCTGCTGAGCACTTTCAGTGGTACTGGGAGTGAAACAGTTATGCTAGTATAGAAAAGATGAGATGGTGTCTGGGGTGGGGCCACTACCACCTTGGCAAGTCATAGGGATAGGAGAAGGGGTGACCAGTTTGTAATCATTTTGTGCCCCAACTTCACACTGAAGAGCTGCTGGAAACAGACAGGGACTTTTCTTCTGTGTGCCCATGCTGGGATTGGATTTGCACAGCTCGTTGCATGCACAGATTGAGTGCACTGTGAGACTGTGGTAATGTCAGTGAGATGGTGATAATGATGTGGACGAGACACTGCACTGCTCTCCTGTCTCTGGGATGAACTGAGCAGCCCACGCAGCCAAGGCATTAGGCTGTGACTGCATCAATGTAGCATGACTGCAATAATCCGAACTGCTTAAATGTTTTCCTTCTAATTCTGTATTTCTAGTTCCCCAGAGTCTTTCCCAGGCTGACCTTTCACAGGCTTTGTCTTTTGTAAAGCCATAAAGCTGTTTGCTTGTCACTGATCCCTAAGCAGTGTAATGCCTGGTCAAATCAAAGCTACCTTTAAAAGTACAGTGGTGAGGTGGGGGAGTCTGAATTTGTGCGTGTATACACACATTTCTAGCTGTTGAAAATTTGAATTCAATATCATGTTAAAGACACTGAAGATGCTCCTCTTAATCTTGTAAGACAGCATTAAGTCTTGAAATGTTGTTGTCTTTAAGTATCTGGAATTATACCTGGGTGGGAAGTGCTGCTAGTGAGGAGGAGATGAATGGTTTGGTGGGAGTAAGCACCCAGATGGAAAAGGATGCACAAAATTCCTTCAGCTCCTGATCCTTCACAAGGTGATTTATTTCAATTTTTTATTTTTTTTTTTTTAAGCAGAAACATGGAGATCTGGGAATGGCCTGGTGGCTCTGACCATTATGAGTATTAAGTGAATGTGCAACCAACACAGTTGCAAATTCGTACCTGTGATTATGGGGAGAAACAACTGCTTTTGTCATCCTCCCTCCCTGCCAAATTTGGGGATGATTTTCCATCAGATGTCTGCAATGCAGATGGCTAAATTATGCAAGGAAATCTGCAGCTGTTGCAGTTTATGCTCTTCTGTACCGGTGAAGGAACTGTAAACTGCCTCATGTCAAACCTGAGAGCTACACTTTTACATGATGCATAAGAAGTCTTTGCATGTTAAAGACTCCCATGAGAGTCTCCTAGAGGAGAACATTTTTGTGTTCTTGCATGGGTGATAAGAGGGATGGGGTTTGTGTGTATCCTTGCTCTGGCTGCAAGGATTGTGTTTCCCCCCCCCACTCTGTACATACTCTTGTTTTTATATGTACAGGTATGTTCAAAGTTAACCATGGCACTCACATAAGAACAGGCTGTTCTGCTGTGTTGAGAGATCACTGCTCCTCTGGGATTAAGAATGGAGAAACCAAAGGTGTTATCCCCAGGTGTTAAGTGTTTAGAGACCAAAGGTGCATCTGAACTTTTTGAGATATTTTTTCTTTCTTGATGTTGTCTGTAAATCATCTGTAAGTGTAGTCTGAACTGCCAGTGGCCCATTTGCTGAAAGCAGGACATTCTTTGTGCTTCAAATTTGTTTTCTCATCAGGCTAATGGAGGTATTTTTGGTATGCAGCTATAGATGGATGTAGAGCTGGCATGATACAATAAATAGCTGGTACATGATAACAGTATTCATGAAGTCTCTTGATGACAGAAATGTAATGATTCTTCAAAATCTTTATTTGCAATTTAGTTTACCTCTAGGGTTCTTTATGTCAGAAATTGCTTCTTCACAACTGCCTGGACGTTATCTTTTATCTCTTGCTTGTCACGCACACTTCAGATCCTCAGACAATGTTGTCTTGAAATGAGAGGACATGACCAAAAGCGTAGTGTTTGTTTATATAGTCCTAAAATGACAGAGAAACAGAGATTTATATCCTTGGGACAGCACTCTGACAGCACATGCAGGAGCTTAGCTGGAGCTGCTTGACTGGTTTTCTGGTTGTCTTCTGCAGACAAAACTTGGTTTTAGCAGTAGAAATACTTGAATTAGTTCACTTCTGAAAACATTTAGAGCAACTGTGTGTTGTGAGTCTTTGCCATGGTGCCAAACAGGCTGCTGTAAACAAATACAGATATTTCCATGGAAAAAGAGTTGCTTGGTACATTTGTTAGCCTTTCCTATGTCCATTTGCTCCTCACCTTTTCACTTTAGCATTGCTCTCTCCACATGTGGCTTTTGCCTCTGCACTTGCATGGGGTCACACTGGGCAAAGGACAAAGAGCTGAGTGAGTGTTGTCCTATGCCCTATGGTGGGATTCGGGAGGGAAGGGACTTGTCTGCCACATCTGTCCCCGGGGTGATGTGGGGACCTTTGATTGCCCTTGTCTGAGGGTGCAGCTGAGCTAAGCTGTGTGACAGTGACTGCACCGAAGGAAGCAGCTACTTATCTGCCCGGCTGCGCAGTGCAACTGAGAAGATGGATTATAAATAAACTGGGATAGCAGAATTCTCACTTCATTCAGACATCTGTTTAAAAATGGTTACCAAGGGTGCATACCAGATGCCCTAGAACTGGTTGTTGTAAGCTTTGACTTCTTTTTCCTGTCTTGTAACACTTCTCCTTTACACTTAATCCGTGGGCTCTTTTCTGTTGGAGCCTTGGCCCTTGCAGCCTGAGGTCCTTTTGTGCAAGAGGAGTAAGATGATGTGTGTAGAGGTCAGAGGAGTTGTCCAGAACTGTTCAGTAGAGCCATGCACTAAATCCTGACTGGTTTTGGGCTGCTATATGGAGAGTAACTCTGACTTGCACCTCTGGGGCCAGCTGCTTGTCTTCTGTGAGAAAAGCCCGAGGCTGTGAGAGCCCTCTTGGATAAACACCTACAAGTCCCTTGGGTGTTCCCACTACCCATGACCCCCAGAGGCTCAGAGGATGTCAGTGCTTGGAGTAGGCTCAGAGCATCCTTGTGTTGACTGTTGACTGCAGCCTTTCTCTTTTCACCTGGGATTGAACGAGTTGCTTCCCTTGCTGAGTCTTTTGGTTTTAATGTCAGTGTACACTTAACACGACTGCTTCTGCTAAAAGCACATCTATCACAGGTGCCCACTGCAGACCTGTGGGCTTCCTTCCCTGTCCCAGCAGCACACAGGAGCATCTGGGCTAAGGGCCTAGAGGGTTGTTGTTATTTTCTGATTCATTTTATGAACAGAAAACATCTGAAACTAGAAGAGCTTAGCACAGAGGGATGCAGCTGCTGCTGAACAACCTAATGTAGCAATCAAAGGAGAGACAGTGACCTTGGAATTCATTTAAATAACTTTTTCATTGGCCTTGAAAATTTAATGGCAGTCCTCACAGGATTATTCAAAGATAGGATAAATAATCATAAAAGAGATCAATTGATTTCCAGTTTGTAGGTTTGACTTCTGATTTGTATCTCTCCCTTTCTGCAGTGGTAGGTGGAAGCAGGCTGTAGCACACAATAGCAAAATTCTCATAAAGATGGCCAGGGAAGCATTGTTTATTGTGGGAGAAGCTCTTAAGATTTGTTGTCCCTCTTTCAGGTTCAGTTTAATGTGGTGCCTGTTTTTCCAGGCTGATATATCGTGCTGTGCTCTGTCAGGGGTAGAACAAGCATTACACAATAAAGATTTGAAGACTTCAAGTTTGCATTTAACTGCCTTTTAAAGACCTGATGCTGCTTCCCCTTTATTTTAAGCATGAGTGAGTTAGCTTTGTGGCAGTCAGTAGTGCTGTGTCTGTGTGATGTTCACAAAAGAACCCGGAACAGTGACATTTCATAGTCTGATCTCTTTATCCAAAATATTACTTCCATGAATTTCAGATGTTTTGGATATTTTTTTTTTATTCCCTAGCCAAAGTACACCTGGGTTGTTGTTTTGGTTTTTTCCCCCTCTGCAGAGCTTTTTGAAAAACTCTGGTTGTTTAATGCCTTTGGTTGATCAGATCTAATTAATGGTTGTGGAATATAGTGTAGCTTGTGTGGATACCATAGCTAGAGCACAGTATGAACCTTGCTGTGGCTGAAGGACACACTGTATAAAGCTGACCAAGGTGAAGTTAGCCCTGCAGAAAAGTGTTGTTTGCACAAAGTTGAGCAACGTAAATTCAGAGAGGTTACCAGGTATCTGAGCTGGCACTTGAGATGCCCTTTGTTTAGAAGTGAGGAAGAGCACAAAATACATAAAGTTCCCTGTTCCTAAAAAGAGAAATAAATCAACTTGGGCAGGTGTCAAAGGGATCTGTCAGCCCTTCCACAAAGCCATATGCCTGCAAGTTTTCTGTGGGTGGCAAATAAATCATTTTGCCAGCCTCTTTTGTGCTCTTAACCAAGACAAGCAGTGCTGAGACAGTAACTTTTCCTCAGCCTTTTCCAGTTTCTTCCTGAATTCACCTCTGAAGCTGTTGCATCAGGTTCCTGTTGTGGTGGCACATGATCACACCACTGTGTAAAACTAAAGCAAAGCTTTCTCCTCCAGCTGAGATCCCCTTGCTCTGCTGCTCCTACCACAGTATTGTTTTTTGCATAAAAGAATGACGTGGGGCTCTTTAATGCTGTGGACACTGCAGGTGACTAAGCAGTATGGACTGTAAGTGGTGTTTGAACTGGAGTTTGGTCTGGGATCAACTGCTTGAGTATTTGCTGTAATTCTCAGGTGGGAGTTGCAGTTTTTATTAAAATGTACACCCTGTTCTATAAACATGCCCTGAAAGTGCTTCATGGTGCCATGTTTGGTGCTCTGCCGAGGTCCCTGTTTGCTCTGGTGAAGTTGCACTTGGATGTCCTATCACTTTGTGGCTCTTTAACTTGCGCTGCATAAAACATGCTTGTCTGGTTGAGTTCAGGCTCAGGTTTGTGTCTGCTGGCTTCAGCAGTCATCCCATTAGAGGGAAACAATGCAGTGCTGAGATTCAGAGTCCTTGGTTTTATTTTCTTTTACACTGTGGTGTAAAAATAGCCCCAGCTTGTTCCCTGTACATCTCAGAGACGGCTTTTGCTGGAGCCGCGTTGAAGCGCATTTCTCGCCATATCTTCTGATACAACTTTCAAAAGCTCAGCAAAGTCTGGCCTTTCAAGTGCTCGTTCCAACAATAATAGCTAAGGAAAGCAAGCTGGCTGCTGCTGCAAACAAGAGGGAGAAGTGCAGCGAGGCATTGCATTGGGATTACAGTGCACTGGGCAGGCGAGTGCGGTGTCAGGGCTGTGCCAGGCGCCTTGTTACAGCTCACTGCACCTCTGTCGGCAGGAGGAGCCAGTCCTCGTCCTGCCCGGGTGTCTGTCTTGCCCACTCTGTCCGTGTGTGCTGTCCCTGCAGGGGCTCTGGTGGTGCTGGTCCCTTGGCCCCCGGGGCTGAGGAAGGGGCTGTCACCAAGGCGCAGCATCGCACTGGAGGGGCTGAAGCGCAGCTTCACAGCTCAGCAGGAACCCCACCTGGTCCTGAAAGTTCAGCTTGCCTGGAAGCAACTGCACTGGCTGAAAGCAGTTTAATTTACACCCAAATAATTTATTTTAAGTCTGCTTTTCTCACCCATGCATTCATTTTACTTTATTGTGATGTCAGCACTTAGCAGTGAAGTAATGGCAGATCTCTGGAGAACTTCGCACAAGCGAGAAAGCACCATTATCTCAGTTTTACAGGCCCTGCTTATGTTGGGAACATATGTGGTGGTGTAATTACACTGATGTGATTAAATCAGTGCAAGTCCTTGCTAGAGGGACATGCTGCACCACTGTAAAACGGGGCTTATTATCAGTGCAGTTAAATTCAAATTACATTGCTCTGTTAAGCTGTTCTAGTGTAAGCCTCTGCTGAAAGTCACAAAGTCACGTGAGGAGCTGTGTTGTTTCTTTTTAAAGCAGATAAAGATTTGGAAACTGAAATGGGTGAGGTTGTGCCTTGCCCAAGAGCATGCCAGAAACAATGGGCTTGACAAATTTCTGTAAGGAGAGAGGTGTGGGTGTGAAATTAGGGAGTTTATTATTATTTTTAATTGATTAAATTCTTTGTTTAAACTATTGTGGCCATGTTGGAAAAGATCCTAAATCACACTAAGGCTTTACAAAGAAATTAAGTAAAATGCATATAGAATTCTAGTAAATCTCTACCACATGGTTTTGGATTTTGATAATGGCTAGATGGGTCAATGAATAACCATGGTGTATACAACTTAATTGGATTTTTTTTTTTTGGCAGGGTGTGGACACTGTAAGAAAATGAAGCCAGAATATGAGAAGGCTGCAGAGTTTCTTCATGTAGCCAGTGATGTAAGCTAATTTCCTTTATTATATCCTTCAAATAATCAGTAATAAATAACTGGAGTAATAAAAGTGACTTTTCTCCCTACAACAAATTCAGCTGTTCTCATCCTCCCACAGGACCTTTCAAAATGTGCTTCCAAAGTACACTCTCATCGCTAATGCATGATCCCTGCCAAAGTCTGAGAAAGAACATTCTGTCTTGAATGAAAACAAAATTGAAAAATGTTTATGTATTCTGCTGTAGGCCTTATACATAATATGATCAAATCCAAAAATGGATTTTTTCCCCCTTACTTAAAGGCATTGAATGTGAAAAAACATAGGGTTTTATTTATGAATTAGATTTGGGAAAAAACAAAAGAGGTTGATCCCTCTTTCAAATACTCTGCTTTTATGGTTGCGTCACTCCATTAGTTTACTCTTAAGTGTTCCATCAGCTTGGCTGGAGGAGAGATATCCAATAGTACAAGTATTAGTGTTATTGATTCAGTTTCATGCTGAGTATGCCATGCAAGAGGAGAAACAGAATTAGTCTCCCCCATTTAAGCATCTTTGGTGGAGACATCCAGAGTCCCTTTGTAGTTGTTGGAGAAGGAGGAGATGAGAAAAACGAAGATCTGATGAATCACACTGTACAAGTGCCTGCTCTCCTTTGGCTCTAAAGTTGGTCCATGCAAAGATTCATGGATTTGCCTTGAAGTCAACTTGTCTTTAACAGTGCTTGTTTCTTCTCGGAGAAATTTGGAATTGTGGGAGGAAATGCCATTCCTGGGAACATCCCTTAAGCATTATAAAGTGAGTTATATACAGAGAATCCTGTCAGAAATGGTAGGAGAACAGGTAACACTCTGGTTACCTGTAGTCCACAAGATATCCCTTTCTGGTTTTGCATCAGTCCTCTGTGTCTTTCTGTCTGTGCTGAGTCCCTGAGACAGCAAAGGCACCTAAATCATGAGTGACTGCCCCCAAGCCCTCTGTGTCCTGCCAGAGGGGGGGTGTGTATGTGGCTGGGATTTACAGTGAGTGATCTCTGTTTTAGAGCCCAGGTGTCCTTGCAGCAGTCGATGCTACGGTCAACAAGGCGCTGGCAGAAAGATTCCACATCTCAGGGTTTCCTACTTTGAAGTATTTTAAGGATGGAGAGGAGAAATACACTCTGCCACACCTCAGAACGAAGAAGAAGATCATTGACTGGCTGCAAAAGTAAGTTTTGAGGGTTTTGAGGTAGTATTCGGGTTCCTGGTTAGTGACTCCTGCAGACCGCTTTGGTGAGGAGCTAAGCCTAGCTTCATCCACTGCCTAAATCCCCTTGCTAACAAAACTAGACTGAACTCCAGTATTCAGACATATAGAAACTTGTATGTTAATTATAGTCTCCAGTAAAACACATCCTTTATTTGCTGTGGGTTTTTTCATAGTTGTCCTAGTATTTGTTTCCCAAAATATTTTTCAAATATACCTTAAGCCTCTCACCAGAGGAGGAATAGCAATGGCTCTGAAAAATAAACAGAACATTTGTTGTTCCCTCTTTATAAAAAGCAACAGATTTCACTGTTAGTAACTGCATTTCTACAGTTGTACTTTTATCTTTCCAGCATTTCAGGGCCAATGCCTAGAATTCCATCTTTGTAGAGCTGAAGGAAAGCCAGTGAGACCAACAAAACCAGATCTTTGACTGCACTAACCAGCTTTTCTTGGGTGGTGTGCTGAAGTGTGCAGAATTAAGTTTGATATGAAAATGATGACAATAATTTCATTTCAAAGTAAATTGCTGGTACAATTCTCACTTAAAGTATGTATTATATATGCATATATGTAAAAGTATGCATATATATATATAAAATATGCATTTTCTTTAGGTACTGTAAGCCTAATGTATTTTCTGCATTATTCGAGGGGGAAAAAAACCTGCCAGAGTTTTGTGAAGTTTTTTTTATCACTTAACTGTTAATGCAGTTGGCATGAGGAATGTAATATTAACTTTTCCCCTCTTATTTGGTGGGGAGTGGGTTGTGTGGAGTTTTTTGGTTTGGCTTTTTATTCTTTTCTTTTTATGTGACATCTCTGACTGCTTCAAATCACGTAATAGATATGGTCTGGCAGCATCTTTGTAGCATATTGAGAAGCTTTATCTGTATTTTACATTTGGACACAGTACTCCCTTTGCCTCCCTGCAGTCGCAGGCTCCAGGCTGCTGTATCCATTTCGGATGTTAAGTCACTGTCCTTGTTTCACCAGTTTGCTCGAGTGTTTTGAGCTCTGGGTAATTTGTATTGAGTTAAACAGTGAGATTGATGCTGCCTGCACATACTGGCAGGTGAATAAGCAACAAGGAAGAGGGAAGGGGTGTTGATCACTTCTGGATCCTGCTGTTCCTCTGGAATACTTTTCTCTGTAGCCTCAGGTAGTCAGCAATACAGGTGAATCCCAGACAACTTATCTCCTACTCCTTACTCTTGGATGTTCTCCCAACTAGAGATGCAATAGAATAACATCCTTGTTTTCTGACCAGTTATCACAGCTGCACTGAAGCTGGTGGAGACAGGGATGCATCTGGGATGTAGGCTGGAGATAAAAGAACAGCTTGTCCGCCTGTACCAGTGGGTGGTCCAGTTGCAGCCATGGACGTTTTGGCTCTGGTTCCTCTCTGGTGACTGTGCTGCCACACTTGGTTGTTAGCAGTAGCTGGGTAGCTTAATTCAGGTCAGCATGGAAAAGTTTGTGTGAGAATAAGTCACACCTCTGTAACTGTAATCAGTGGTAGTTCACACTGACTGTTCGTGTGAAAATTCAGACCACCTGTCCTAATTCTTTAACAGCTGGAAAATCAGTATAGATGGAAATAGGATGGATGTCCACCAAGTGACCTTGAGTAGAACTTTAAAAATTGAAGTTTTTTCCACTTGGTTTTTATGTATCTGATATAACTTAAAATGGTGTCATTCAAAGTGACAGGAAAGTCTGAAAAGCTAATTTATTACCAAGGCGACATATGAAGGTCTTTATACCGTGGCATCGTTCTGATGATTTTATATAAGTAATCACTATTTAAGATACAGCAGGAGTGAATTTAATGAGTCTCAGAGAAGTCTGTGAGCTGGTGAATAGCAGAAGTTTTGTTAGAGACACTCTAGGTGTGCAGGATTGCTCTGATCTAGCCAGTATGTGCAGTCATAATTGAAACCTGACATTCTCTTTATCAAGGTGAAATATTCCAGTTCAGTCACCCCCAGTCTTCCAAGTGGAATGATGCTGATTATTGCATCCTGGCTTTAATATCTGTATTCAAGAGAAGGTCATGAAATTCTTTATTGAAGTTTGCATGATAGCGATAAAGAGTACAAAAATGATGTTTGAATGGAAGATGCTGTTCTATATCGGTTGCCTTTTGATTCCACCCGCTTGCTGTTCTTCTCTATTTATGCCTATGGATGACACAGTGATACAGGAGCAATGTTTTTTCCACCCAGATGTTGGATGCAACGTAGGAAATCTTTATTCTGCATTTCTACTCATATGCCTGATACAGTTACTTAAATTATATTTTTATTAAGTTCCAGAAATTAACTTACATCTTTTTTGCTTTTATCTGGTGTTGAACATACCAAGCATGTTTTTCTACTGCACAGGCACGCTGAAGGATTTTTTTTATCTCAGTTGCCTCATGGTAGTTATGACCAGGATGCTGCTGCTTCTTTTCCTGCTTTCAGAAATGTTTTCAAACCAGTCTCATTGTCTTTCTTTTCTAGTCCTGAAGCACCACCTCCACCTGAGCCTGCATGGGAAGAAAAACAGACTAGTGTTGTCCACCTTGCTGGTGAGGACTTCAGGGAGTCCTTGAAGAAGAAGAAGCACACCCTTGTCATGTTCTATGCACCGTGTGAGTAAAACCTCTCTGCATGGATGGGTTTTATAAGCCCTACAGTTTATGAAATCCTGAATTAATTCCCTCACTGTCTCCAGATTTTTAAGGGTAAAGACCTGATTCTGAATATAAGTGCACGGGAACATCATTGTATCTTTATAAATGGAAACAAAACAGTTTATGGTGATTATTTAAAGAGTTATTGCATTAATGCAGACACCAAAGCAGGCAGCGGTACAACAACAAAACAGGTTTATTTTCCTCTGCTGCATTTTATGGTCCATATAACAAAATGTGTTCCTTTATAGTAGCACAATAGATATGGAGAGCCTGACTCATTAGTGCAGCACTTCAGTAATGAAATCGATACAGTGGTGTAGGAGAACAAATTTTGATGGAATAAATTTTGTCTGTAATAAATCTACATTTAAGTCTCCACTGGGATAGCTCCCTTCTCCCAGATTGGTTTGCATGCATCACGTGCACACTTTCTTTTTGAAACTCCTTATAAAAATTTCTAGAGAAGTTTTGAAACAGGCTCTTTATAAATAAGGTAAAATGGAGGGACCTCTTCTGTTTTCCTGTGCCATTTCAGAGATAGGCAGACTGTGCACAAGTACTTAATTTTTGGGTGTTTATCAAAGGGAGAAGTTATTCCAGGCATTTAATATTATATAGAATTAACTTGCCTTTATTAGCACCATGACTCAGCCCCCTAGATGCTAAAAAATTTCTTCCCGATGACATGGCCAGCAATTAATGGATAACCTTCAGATAAACAGTTACTAACTTGTTCCCATTAAACTGAAGGTATTTTCCATAAAGGGCAAAAAAGGTCCTTAATGTTTAATCAGGCAGCCCCTTGTTTTGCTTTTCTGTTAGAGAATTAAACATGAATGCTCTGGGGCTCCCATGAAGGGATGTGGGAGAAAGGAGGGGTGCAATTCAGAAGGGAGATTTCTGGAAGGTTGTAAAAGAAAAAGGAAGGGGATGTAATCCCTTCTCAACTCCAGTTCCCACCACCTATTGACTAAAAATTGCCCATGTGCCAGGAATTTGTGATTCATGGGTCTCAGCTGGTTAAGAGGAGCAAGTTGTAATTTTAAAATCAAATGATTGCATACGAAATGGTAAGATTTAGGAGTTGAGTGTTTCTTGAGTTCTCTTTACTCAGTCAGTGACTTTCTGTAGAAGAGAGATTTATTTTCCTTTTGGTTTTTAGCTGCATCTTTTTAAGGCATTTAAATTCTTGGTCTTTTTTTAAGGCCATGTTTAAAGCAGAGACATTATGTGCAATGAGTATACAGCTCCCAGGGTTGAAAGCATGAGGCAACTTGTCTGATGGGCTAATTGTTTGCAGTTTGACTTCTACTCTTATTTCAGAAGGGGTGAGTAAAGATCAGCCTGGCCCTGTCTGTATGAACAAGCTGTAAAAGCAAGGCTTGCATGATGTAAAACTCTTGGGTCCTTCTAGGCTGCCCTTCAGACATGTTTTTGCACTGGTTTTGACACAGTGCTGCATGAGACCACCTGTATACAGGACAGAAAGGTGTTAACCGGTAGCACTTCTGACCTTCCCCTGACTCCTAAGACTGTCAGTGTTGCTGTTGTGGTGTCAGTATGTGGATCATGCACAGTTTCTGATTTATGAGATTTGTTCTCTCTAAATGTGGAAGTGTCTGTGAGCAAAGCAGAAAGCAGGCACACGCAGTGAGTGCAACAAGCCTGCCCTTTCTTGGGTGCAGGGGAAAGTAGCAGCTGAATATCTTAAATCTCTGGTTTCTGTGAAATAATCATTAATGCAATAGAATGGTACAAATCATTCTGTTTTTTCAGCTTTTCTGCAGTGATAATGTGCCTCCTGCTAAATTTGATAGATTAGCTTTTGTTTACCGTTTTCTCAATCTTGATACCTCTTGGAGCTTACATTGTCAATTAGTCTTAATTTGCTTCTTTTAGTGATGAAGGAACACTGCTAAAATTGCAAGGCCCCATTATCTCAAATAATTTTCTTTTTCTATTCAGATCTTAGGTCAGGGCAGACTCACAGTATGCTACTCCATTCACTTGTGACTCTGTGGCAGTATTTGTTACACTTACACATATGCTGAGATATTTTAAGATTGGCGATGTGTGTATACATGCATATATAAAGTATGTTTATATATAAATATTTATGCTAAAAAATGTATCTCTCATCTGTCATTAGAATTTAAAGTAGAATGTTGAATATTTTGACCTTTGTCAGGCTTTCAGCTAGAGTGACAAACCTTTAGGCAAAGGCCACAGATATATATCTTAGATGCAAAATAAAATGAGATCAGGCTTTTCTCTGGCAGCTTCCAGTCCAAATTACTTAATATGTATAGGAGAACCATCAATCTGCTGCAGTGCCGATAACTCTGGACTGAGCTGAGCGGTGCTTTAATGGTACTGAACTGTGCTTCACAGTGATTTAGCTCTGGAAGAGAAGACTGCTATATCCACATGGAAAAGATAGGGAACTCATTACTCCATCAACCTGAATATGGTTGAAGCTTAAAGGTTATCCCTGATGTCTGTGGAATATTTTAAGGACTGAGAATCAGAATCAAAACTCTTGAAAATAATGGGGAAAAAAATCTACTCCTGTGGACTTGACACCCACAGCGAGTCCTGCTCTTGATTTCACATTCCCATTCCTCCCCGATGTCACCTGTGTGCCCAGTAATGACTGATTTGGGGCAGCAGGATTAGTGGGTGGGTCCTCAGTGCTGATTTGGGACAAAAGTGCCAGCTGCAGAAAACCAAGTGCTACTTGTGCCAATAACTGCCTTGGATGTGATCTTCATCTAAATGTCCATTGCATGGGTCTGTACCATGCCCCCTTTGCACGCAGGCTTGGGCCGTGGGTTGGCACTTGTTAGAGCTACTCAGGGCTAGCACTTGGAGCGGGCTGCTGGCATCTGTGCTGCACAGCACCTGGCCCAGCAATTCTCTGGACCCCTGTGGGGCTCTTGTGGTCCTAAGATGTAATTGTTATCCCACTCACGTACCTTTGAGTTCAAAATGCCTAAAAAAGAGGAGGACAATGATACCATCTGTAAAACTGAAGCATGAAGCTACAGGTGTGTATTATATCCTGGGGAATGCTGTGAGGGATTTGAGGAGTGTTTGAAAGCAGCAAGTTTATTACACCAGCATCTGAGAGGCCTTTGTGGAATGTATATGTGCCTGTATTCTCCTCATGGACCAGCTCTTAAAATACTGGATACTGTCTACTGCTCCAGGTTTCACTTGGCTTTGTCCAGAAATGGGGGGAGACAACTAGTTTGAGTATGGTTTGGTGTGCACACATACCCTGGTACGTGAATGATCAGGATTTGGGAAGCTGTGGACCATATCAGGAAGTGGGCCAAGTGGACAAGAACAGATCCAGCCTAGTTAGACTGCAGGGCTAAACCAGCCACAGCCAGAAGTGCACTATGTGCATGTCTGTGCTCTACATCCAGAGCTTGTTTGAGGACTCACAGCATTAAATCCTGGAATACTGGGATGACGAGTTTGCATCAGTGCTTCTTCTGGGATCAGCGCACTGACTTTTCTTCCTTCTTTCTCTGGCATCCTCACTGTTCATACAGCTTATCTGAAGATGTTTTATACTTTCACGTGCTCTTTCCACTCCGTTATCCCAGATAATTGAGATTTGACTTTGTCAACGCATTAAATTTTAACCTTCTGCTATAGCGCTGAAAACTGCAAAATAGAAGCAGTTGGTTGTGATTAGTTGTCAGAAACACAAAGGGTAACGAAGTTCCAGTAAATAACATGTCTTCACAGTTGGAGATGTTTTTGCTGCATTACTCAAGCTGAAATTAAGGAACAAAAAGAATGATTGAAGCTACATGAGAATTTTTGAATGAACTGGGGAAATGCAGATAGTTCTTTGTGAGTGTACTGTGTTTTTAAGCCAAACTTCTGTGTGGAGAAGCCCTTGGAATCCTACATGGAATTTCTTGTCAAGCCAGTGCCAAGACCCGTAACAAATTTGGCCATTCCATTCTCTAACTAAAAACTCTCATGGTTCCCTCTTCCACCTTGTTCATCCCTGGGATTTAATATACCTTTTTTATGTCATACTTTGGCGATGTGACCATCAGGCCTTAGCTAAACACTCCCTCAGATTTATGCTGGGTCTTTTCTGCTGTTGTAGAAACAATTCAGAGCCAGGGATGCAGACTTCATAGCTGGGTATCCTCAGCTGCATTAGATAGAGCTTCACCAGCAGGTCAAGGAAGATGATCCTTTTCCTCTGCTCAGCACTGGTGAGACACATTTGGATTGCTGTGTCCAGTTCTGGGCTCCCCAGTACAGGAGGAACATTGACGTGCTGGAGTAAATCCAGTGAAGGGCCACAATGGTGATTAAGGGTCTGGAGCATCTGACATATGTGAGGAGAGGGTGAGAGAGCTAGAACTGTTCAGCCTGAAGAAGAGGAGGCTCAGGAGGAGCTTACCAGTGTGCATTAAGTACCTAATGTGGTGGGGGTAAGAAGACAGAGCCAGACTCTTCTCTGCAGTGCCCAGGGCAGGACAAGAGGCAATGGGCACAAATTGAAACACAGGAAAGTTTGCTTAAACATTTAAAGTAAGTGATGGGGTTCTGGCTGTGGTGATGGTGGTTGAACACTGGAATAGATTGACCCAAGAGTCTCCATCCTTGGAGATATTCAAAACCCAGCTGGACACAGTGTTGGGCAGTCTGCTGTGATTGACCCTGTTTTGAGCAAGGGAGTTGGATCTCCAGAAGTGCCTTCCGACCACAGCAACGCTGTATTTTGAGGAATAGTAATACTAGAGTCTGAAATACACTGTCCTAACACTGTGGGGTTTTATTTGTTGATTTTAGTTTGGTTGCCCCCCTGCCCCCTTATCATCAAGTTCTGATTTTCTCTAAATAAGAAAGACTTACTAACACCAATTACTAATTCCTGCACAGAAACGGAAAATGTTCACTTATTAGTTATAGAGTTATAAGAATGAGAGACCAACACATGAAAACACAGTCATGCCATTTTTTGGTTGAGATTGCTGCTTCCAGAGAAACTACAAAAAAATCAACTGAGTCAGAAAGGAATAATATATAATAGACCCATTAACAGGTCCATATAATGGAGGGAGGGCATTGTATTTTGAGATCAGTCACTTGGCAGTGAGCAAGTTCATTCAGTTTCTAGTTTTATTAAAACACAAGTTAGTAAGCATTCTTATAAAATAAAGACTTTCAGCAGCAATGGGAAGTAGTAGGGGGAAAATGCTGCCTTTTAATGGTTCGTAAGGGTGGCAGTTGCCAGTGTTATTAACTTGCCAAATGACCTCAGTTTGTGGGACTCAACAGGGTTCACAAGAATGGGTATTTTTAATAAATACTTTGCTGGCAGCTGATTTCCGGTTCTGTGTTCAGCAGTAAAACTTCCACTTTACTGGAAATTATTTTCATCAGGTGGAAGAGGTTATTTTCTGGTGAAGCCTGACCCACAGGGGTTACCCAGAGAACACCCGGAAATAAACCATCCTGAGGATGATTTTAATGAGGTATTTTCGTATTGAGTGAGTGGCTGTACTGCTACGTGGGATGTGCAGTTAAAAGACATCAGCCTCCTCAACTCTTCACTTAAACTTTTTTGTAGCGTTTTTCTTTCAGGGCTGGAAGAAGTGAATGAAGGGACCTAATCTGTGTTGCACCTGATGAAATCCCAGAAGACTTTGAGGTGGTATTTGAGGCATTAAAAGGCTGTTTGTGGGAGATGGTATGTGGGTATTGACAAAGAGAGTCAAGGAGGAATATTGTCATCATTGCTGTCTGATGGGTCATCTCCTGGCCATCAGTAAGAAGAGAGAAATCAGATAGGGATTTCTTCAGCAGTAAGAAATCAGATAGGGATCTGACTAAGTCAGTCCTACCCATCCCTGTGTGTTTCATTAGCGCTGCATAAAATGTTGAGAGCTAAAGCAAACCTGCATTAATTTTACCCACAGACTTTGTAAAAAATATTAACCATTCTGTATCCCGGTATGCTTCTTCTCTGTCTTTTCACAGCAAGAACTGCTCTGTTTCTTCTGTCCAAGGTACATGTCAAGGAATATACAACGACAAAAAGCACTTGGCTGAGAGTCCTTTGCAGAGTGGGTCTCACTGTGTGCACAGAGGGTGCACATGGTGTTTTGGTTATTAATGCTGACAGCCAGGAGGGCCAGTGTGCTCCTCCAGCCCTGGGACCCAAGCTGTCATCAAAAGCTGTTCTGGAAGAAGCAGTAATGTTTCCTTTTCATCCCTCCTGTTTTTTGAAGTAAGCTCAGAGAAAGCTTGGTTGCACCATATCTCAGCCTTTGCATAAGCAGTTTTGGTGAGATAATGCTGTGTTTTGGCTAAGCTGGACTGCTGTAACAAAACATGGCAAATTTGGCTGTGAGGCCTCAGCCGGTGGCTGCTGGGCCTGAGATGAGCGGTCTGGGTCTCTGCTGGGTCACTCAGCAGACGTGGGTGGCATAGTTCTGTGTGAAGTGTGCAGAGAGGGGGAGAACATACTGGGCAGCTGAGGTAATGTGTCCAGACGTGCAGAGCAAAGCTGCAGCACTGTTGAATTCAGTGTCTCATGATGGCCTCAGATTGGCTCCCACCAAGAGGTTTTCCTGTCGCTTGCAAGCACATCTTGTTAAGTTTTCATTAGCAGGCTGTATCAAAGAGCCTGAACAAAATGTGTGTGTTTGTAAATGAAGCTTAAGCTATCAAAAAATTATTAAAAACATGCTGAACAGAAAGAATCCCTTTCAAGGCAAAAACCCTTGCAGGAAGGATTTTCTGGTTGTTGGTTGAGGCAGAGGCAAGGTCTGGACCCTCTGATAATGAGACTTTAAATCCTGCGTGGGCTGGCACTGCAGAATTTTGATATGTTAGCTCTGCCACTAACTGCTTTCTCTCCTGCATTAGTGGTGCTCTTGCTACAGGCACATGTTAGTGAGGTGCCTTCCTGTCGGTGTAAATAGTGCTGATGCCACAGAGCCCCTTAACAGGCTGGGTTTGATAAAGGGTGAATTTTATAGAGTGGTCTCTGCAATCAGGCTGGCAGAACTGCTCTTAGCCCCAGCATTTGTGTCGAGGATAATAATTAGTGCTGAGGGAACAATTTAAACTGCTTTCAGAAGCTGAGACACTTCCCCAGGCTGTGTGTAGTGGTGATGGAAGTGCTCAGAAGTGGCTGTTGTGGAGCTGTGGTGTTAAACTAAAATTTGTCACAGTGATCCAGCTCCTTTTGTTTTGTAATCCTAAAATGTTACAGCTGCTTGATTTGGTGTGCAGAATATTACCTGTATATGAACAGTTCAGGATTGTGAGAAGGGAAGAGGAGGGAAGGGTGTGCTCTTGCCCTGTGAAATTCTCTTCTCACAGACACACAGCTGTTGCTGGTGCAATGTCACATAAAGTCTCTGTGGGTACATTGGGAGACGTTTAACTATGAGTTTGCCACCCAACCTTATGCACTGTCATGAAACCCATTTCCAATAAGAAATATGCTTTTCCTGGAGATGCGTAACATTGTCATAACGGGCTGGTTTTGAGCCTCTATTAGCGCAGATGAAGTTCCACAGTGCTCTGCCAACTGTTGCTATCTCTGCAGTGTATCTTCTATTACTAGTTGTGTCCACTGGCATGTTAGTTGGAAGAATTATTTCATTTGCTCTCTAACTGTATTTGCAGTTAACCAAGGCTGATGCTGCTGTTACCAGCTTCATTTGAGCTACACAGGCCAGTGACACAGTAGAAAATGCAGCTCTGCTGGAGCTGACGCTCAACTTTGTCCTGGGTGTAACTGTTGCTCTTTAACCATTTCTGTCCACAAGTGACTTGCTATATAGCTTTCCATCTTAAAGGATTGCTTCTTGCCAAATGCTGAGTGCTCTCATATCATTTGTAATTCACTGCAGTCAGTCATATCCTTGCTTTTTATAGTGTATAAAACAGTCCCGGAGTTTTGTGCTGAGTCTTTTTCCCTTCCTCACTTTGCAATTTGGCCTGTTCTGATGACTTTGTTGCTGCTGTTGCAATTGCTCATGTCTAAGGCTGTGGTTTGCAAAGATTTGGGTTCTGTATCCCTCGTTTCATCTATATACCTCATGCTACAAACTAAGAGTTCAGATAGCTTAGAAAAAAACAAAACCCAACAGCAGGCTGTGAAATTGGTAGTAGTTTTCCTGTTGTTAAGAGTAGCAAGACAAACAATATTTGACCCGATGCTAAACTGAAAACCTCATAACCTTTTTTCAATCAAAGGACAAATCCCTCTTTTTCAATTACTAATATCTTGTGTCTTGGAAATATTATTAAGCTGTGGTGTCATATCATGTCACAAAATGAGCTTTGGGTCCAGATATTCAATTAAAAGGACCTCCAGTTCTCTACTGGTAGAACAAAAGAGAATCGACCTTTCAGTAACATCTCCAAATGCCTTCCTCAAATCTGCCTGTGGATTCAATAACTTCTGTAGCCACGCGGATTGCATTGGTTTAAGCAGTATACCCACTTTCAGCTCTTATCTTTGCAGTTACTGTCTGTGGCCTATCTCTCCTTGATTGACCAACTAATATTCTTGTTTTAATTCTAGTTAATCACTTGGAACCCTTGAAGTGGAAACAGGCTTTGCTTTACTCAGTGGTCTGCGAGCTCCCGGCTTTGCTTTGATAGCTGTGCAATGTGCTGCTTTCACTTGCTTAGAATTGCAGTCATTTAAAAACCAATAACGGAGGGCACTATCTACCCCTGTTATTTAGACGGTGATGATTTCAAGCAGAGACAGGGAATTGGAAAGTCATTCTCTGCTCTGCACTTTGCACGCTGAGGGCTCCATCCTGCCACATGCTGGGCCCTCCGAGGCCCTGGTGGTTTTGTAGCTGAACAAATGGAGTCAGCACCTTGCAGCCCTGTTCCCTGTCAAGCAGGATTGTGAACCCTGAGAGTCACTTAACCTCTTCCTGGCTCCATTTAACCTTGGATGTAATGACAGAGGGGGATAATCACATCTGTCTCTCTTAGGGGCAATTTGAAGTGTAATTAATTGATATTAGTTAAAGCATTTGAGATCACCCATTGAGAGGTACTAAAGGAAGCTGGGGGCTGAGGGGGGAGCAGAGCCCTTTCTCATGCTGAGGGTAGAGCACAGACAGCACAAATGCCACCGTCTCACAAATCACTGGGCTTTCAGATCAGTTCTAAGGAGTTGGCCAGGACTTTGTTATGAAAATACTGACAGCTTAAGTTAGAGTATTTGATATGAAAACAGTCTACATTAAAATGTGTGCATGTTTAAACAGTCTCTTTGAAAAAAACCCCTCACGTAAAATATATGCACACCACTTTGTTACTTTATTTATCAAGATTTTATTATGTACAAGATGCTGAAAGTGCACACGGAAACAACACGGGTAGGGTCATACATCATTATGCATTAATGATGGGCAGAAAGTTCAAGGTAGTGCTTTCTGAAGTCCAGATGCCTGATCTGCACTGCTGTGGAGCCATTCCAGTTGGGATGCTCAGGTCAGGGTTGGCAGGGGCTGCCATCCTCACCTGACCATGGGGCAGTGCTGGCATTCTGCTCGGAGACAGTGACATTAGGACAGCCAAAACATGTCACTTCTGTAGCAGTTTCAGCTCAGCCATGCAAGTCAAGGACAGCTGCCTTCTGATCAGGTAGAGAACCACTGTGTGAAAGCATATCTTTCAGAAAACCATTTCCTTTCAGACTAAAAGTCACTGGTGATGGGGAATGTGAATTTCCTGTCTGAATTTGACTGGCTTCAGCAGGCAGCCAGCTCTGGAGATTATTTAGCCTTTGGAACCCTGCTTGAATAGCTTGTTATAATTAAAATTAGAGACTGACTTTTCTCGATTTTTATCATTTCTTAATCTTTGGATTTAAGCTGTTGACACACTGAGCTTCCTGACACTCTTTGCCATGAAACATGTCTTTCAGTCCTGTTATTTTTCTTACGGGTCTTCTCAGCCCCCTCCAGTTAGAATTCATTCTTGATTTGTGCACCCAGAACTGTGAACAGCACTTTGGAGGTGCCAGGCATAGAGGCCATCTCCACACCTACTTAATATTTTAATTTATATATTCAGTGAAGCTCCTTTTGACAACTCCATCATTTTCTTTCAAAGCTATATTGCTACCGTTGTTTGGATTTCTTTCGGTTCTAATACATTTAAATCCCCTTATATACTTAAAACATCATTATTACCTCTGCTGACTGTAGATACTGCTTTGATGTCCATTTGCTTCCTTTATCTATTTTGTACAAATTGTTAGCTTTTGATTTATATTCATTAAAAACAGCTTCACCTTTCTTCTATGTGCTGTGCTAATACAGCTTCCACTCTTCTAAGGAAACTGAATTAACCTTGTACTGTTCAGCTGTAGAAAGGTTATATTATATCACCGGGCTTTGTAGTTTCAAATTAAAGAAAGCATGAGGTAACTTAAAGGATGTTTTTTCATGTTTGAGCAAGTAGAAACCTTTAGGCAATTCTGAAAGTTTGATGCAATTTTATTTTAAATGTAATAAGGTGACTACTGTACAACAGGGTGCCTCTGTTTCATGCACTACTTTGGAGACATCTTAAAATTGCCATCTGGTCCTAATACGTTTGTACACTGAAGGTTTAAGAATCTCTAAGTTTTTCTTTTGACTCACTGTCATCTCTAAACAATTGGTTAAAAAAAAGAAAACCCTGTTCAATGAAAAATTATCCATTTGAATGTAATCAAGACATGTAGGTTATTCATTTAATTATTCCATTGCTTTGAAAGCCTCTGTGTCCCTTCTGCACCCCATGGGATCCTGCAATTATGGGAAATGTTTACAATTCTGAGAACAGGATATTGTGTCTGTGGATTTATTGAATTGCTACCGTATCATATCAGTTTTTGTGTCATTCTTGTCTTACCTGACAAATGGGTTCATATTTTTTTTTCCTCAGCCTCTTTTTTGTTCAAAAAAAAAAAAAAGTTCACAAGGTGATGTGAGCACCTAGTAAGTTTTTCTGTG
The DNA here is from genome assembly GCA_013396775.1 of Cephalopterus ornatus. Lineage (NCBI taxonomy): Eukaryota > Metazoa > Chordata > Aves > Passeriformes > Cotingidae > Cephalopterus > Cephalopterus ornatus. The sequence continues at coordinate 350,502 of VZRE01013801.1, read as the reverse complement.
ATATCTTTGTTTTACATCATGTAACAACTGTGTTGTGGCGTTGTTTTGGAAATCACATCCATCTCAACCCTGCAGTTCTTTATTTCTTCAGAAATGCCTCTTTCTTCCTCAAAGCAGTGTTTCTATGAAGATGAAGCCAGCTTTTGTGCTGGGCACTCCAGCACCTTTCCGTGCCCAAACCAGTGCTGGCTCGTCTGGTCTTTATCCTTAAAGAGACCCAGAGAAGATGCTGTACCGTGCAGTTGTTCCTGCTATCAGTAAATTCAGTCCATGAAAAATTAGCTGGGCTATATATTTTTCCATCATTTCATCTCCCAAAAGACTCACTAGCTTTCCTTTAAATGCCTCTCTAATTAGAGGAGATTTAATCTGACTCCCTCCCCCCCTCAGTGATAATGGGTCTCAATGAAGCCTGCTTGTTTGCTTGCTTGATTTCCCTCATCTGCTGTTCATCAGCCATTCCTTTTGAATTTTTACCCACAGAAACCATATTTTTTATATACTGGATCAGTCAAGAACTACTTTGTTTTCAAGGTGAGAAATGTAACAGTGCCTGCCATGACTGTACCGCAGTGTGCCTTCCCAGCTCATACCAATTTTGCAGCATGAATGGTGGAGAAAAACCCTGTAGAAAATACTGGGTTCATGTAAAATTTTAATTTGTAGTGCGAACGCAGGGAGAACTTAGAACCCCTCAAGTGCAGGTGTTCTCATAAGGATGCAGGGACCTGTGGTTTAAGCAGGGAGCCCTCATCCCTAGCAGGCATCAGCAGTCAGGGAGAGCTGATGCCACCATGGGCTGCAAGGGTGGGCCTCCAGAGGGCCAAATTTTGAGCACAGAGGTGAGAATGTCTGGCCAAAGCTGTACTGAAGCTGTATCATTTACTGATTTGGAACAGGGAATGGTCTTAACACATGCTACTGCATGTGCCTTAGATGTCAAGCTCTCTTGTTTTCCTACCAGGTGATGCAACTGTGTTTTTGCATTAGGAAATGGTGTTATCTTGAGATGTGCAGGGGTGATTAGAGGTTTTGAGTGCCAGCACAGGGATCCTTTGGAAATGCTGGATGTTCCAGAAGCATGTTTCTTTCAGATTTCTCAAGTCAGGCACAGAGAATCAGTTTTCAGTCCACATTTACTCTTAACCCTGTTGAGATCAAATTTGACACTGTTGTAAAAACGGAGAAAGAAACAAAATTTGTGAAGCAAAGCTGTGCATCTACATTAGAAGTCTCTGCTCCCAGAAGTGCTGCTTTCAATGCTGCTCAGTTGAAACTCCACTTCTTGTCCTTGTAGGAAGTCTGTGCGCTTACCACAGCACACAAATTATTTAACTAAAATGAGCTTTCCCACTTGTTTAGTCCATAGTGACTTCCTGTCCTATAAATACTGCTGAGAAGGGGCAAGACCTTTTGGTTCTTGACACATTACTCACACCTTCAGATGCCACCAGTTTAATCTCTTTTCATTGCAGCACATCTGAAAAATCCTTTCTAAGGAGGCTGCACACTTCCTATCTTCATGTACCGTGCTCAGTACATTTCCTTTCTTTGCACTTTCAAATCTAGAAGATAGTGTTAACACTTAAAATAAATGTGTGATAGTGGGTGCAAAGAGGGAATGGGGAGAACAAGTTTTCCGTCTGTCAAAATGAAGACATCAACCTCTGCTTTTATTTTTTTTGGCATGTGTGCTTTAAATAGAATGACTGGGTTGGGTGACTTCCAAGTGTTTGCTGCATTTGGCAATACTTCTAAGTTGTAACAGATGAAGTTCTGCTGTTCCATATGATGTGCTCCTTCCCCTTTTTTCAGTGACTCCTTGAAACGCCTTGGGAATGCAGTGTAGCATTCACATCTGTTCCGTGGATGGATGTCCAAGGCTAACAAAATGCCTACTGGACTTGGAGGCAGCTCTGCCAAAAGCCATATGGTTGTGTTTTAGTTTTGCAAGCACAGTGCAGTAAAGAAAGGCGGTTGGGCCAAGAGAGGAGTGAGGGGAGGAGGAATGGAGCTTCAAATCAGTAAATGAAGGTAACTTTTTGTGATAGGGTATTGGAGGGAGAAGATGGGAAGATCACAGAGAAGAGGAAATAAAAGGTGTTCACCCAGGTCCCTTTATCAGTTGCTTTGAATTACACGACCCTCCTCTCCTCTGTGTAGTGATGTTGACCACAACCTCAAAGCGTGTTCGGTTTTGTGTACCTTTTCCAAAATGCCCAAATGGTCAGGCAATGAGATGCTTCCTTTTGGCCTTGCAGGATGTGGCTCTTTGCTGAGAACCACACTCAGAGCCCTTTTCCATTCACCTCTTGAACGCTGTGCAGCAGCAGCATGTGCAGTGTTTTACTTCCTGGGGTGGAAAGGACATGGAGCAGCTGCTGATGCTCCTTTGAGCAGTCACCAGCTAAGGGCTACTTGGGCTGTTTCCTTAGCAGCCATCCTAGCCCACGTGAAATGGCAGCTTGCATTTTTAATAGCCATTGGACTTTTTTATTTGAAAGAATATGCTTGTTACTTGTTGAATCGTATTCTAATTTTCTTGAGTGTGGCTCATGGAGAGCTCTTAAATACTACAACTTTACTAGGGGCTTTGAGGGAGGCTTTACTAAATGCCCTGTCCTCTGCACATGCAGCACCCCTGAGGTGGAAAACATAGACTGATGTGTCATAAAGATGTTACAGAGGAATATGAAGACATGAAGTATCATGCTTACCCTGAAATATCTTTCATTGAGGATTTAAAATACACTCTTCAGTGAAATCTAAATTTCAAGCTCAAGATCATAAGCAGAAAAAGTGAACTTGAAGGGTTTAAAGTTTGCAGAAAAGCTGCAGTATGTAAGTATGTAGACTAGAACAAGTGTTCTTGCTTTAAAGGTGCCCAATTTTTATCTATTTCTCTGTCTGTGGAATTCTTTTTAGATGTTGTTGCCAGTTTTGATGTATTTGTATAGGGCAGTGTTAACAGGTCAACCAAGGCAGTTACCCCATAGTGCAGGAAATTATCCAAAATGTGTCAAGAGGCAGGTTTGGTCTGCAGGCTCTTCAGTATCAGGCAGACAGGACGGACAAGTGGTAGGAGAGAAAATGGGTCACCGAAGTGGGCTGATGGATGTGGGAACAGCCTGGAACCCCAGCCTCCTCCTCTTTTTCTTCCTTGATCATTTTCTTCCAGGCAAATGCTGAACAACTCAACAAAGTTAATAGTTTGCAGGCTGTAGGGGACTTGCACTATCTCCCACTGAAACACAGCTGCCACCAGGATAACTGCCATTATGCTCCATGAAGAGTTTGAAGCCACTAAAATGGATTTGCAGGAGTGCCGCAAGTTTCCCAGGAAACATCCCCTTGACTTTTTGGTATTCTTGGTTACTGCAAAGACTCTCAGTGTATTTATACACGTGTGTCATTGCAGTGCTTTCAAAATCCTATTCCAAAGAAAAAAATACTCTAAAATTCAAAGCAGTGCATGTAGGCAATGAAACTGCGTTTTGGTGAAGCTGAAAGGGGTGTGCAATGTTTATGCAGAGATGCTGCTTTTCTTGTCAGCTGAAAGAGTGCATGTACTTTATGAGGGTGGCTGCGAGCCTCCTAAGAGGGCATTTGTTCAGTACTGACTTAAAAGTAACACAGACGCTTTTTCATCACGTCAAATACGGGTAAACAACAGTAGCATAAGTTGTAATTGGAGCTTGTGAGCAACTCATCTGTGATCTGTTCTGTTCCTATCCGGAAATAAAAGCAGGATGAACTCCTTTGCCTTTGCTAGCATTATACGGGCTTGACTGAAGTGTGTCCATTCCTTTTTTTCCCTGCATCTAAGCAACAAAACCTGTCCTGAGTGTTTGCTTGAGATCAACCTCTATGATGGGTTTGAAAAAAAAATTTTTTACACATATGCAGGTACTTTCTTTTTCAAAGTCTTACTTCGTATTGATGTTTTGAAAGTAGTTTAGATTATTCATAGACAATAAACATTGCTTCTGAATTAAGAGCACTCAGATCTGAACCTTTAATCAAGAGGGCAATTCTTGTTCCCCATCTGTGGCTTCTTCTGAAATGTTTGAGTAAATTTAGTGTATTTAAGCAAGGGATCAGCTGGCGTTTTGTACAATGTTGCAGTGGTACAAAGAAGTATCAGCCCATCTCCAGTACAAAGCTGTGGGGTTTTTGTGTGCTGTGTCTGTAAAACTATTCTGTGGTTGCCCATTTATGATGAACAGGAGGAAGGTCTTCAGGAAGGCCAGCAGAAGTTGTCCTAACCTGGGACTGGACCTCTGCTCTCCATCAATGAAAGATGTGTAGCCAGTTGCACTTGCTTCTCTTCCCCTCCCGTGTGTTCCCAGTGGCTTGGCTCTAACACAGGCAATTGCCAAACCCTCCTAAATGCTCCCAGCAACTTCCTTTCTAACTTCAAACCTCCTTCTGTTCACAGCTGTGCTATGTTTATTCCCGTGTCCGAGTGTAGCTGGTATCTGTGGCAACAGCAGTAATAACCCACGTGGCAGTACAAGGGGGTACAGAGCAGGGCAATGGTCTGTCTGTTTGTGGCTGCTGATCTCAAAGTGCTCTTAAGGGACTGGCCATAGAGAAAAGCCCCTGCACTGTGGTCCCTGTAAGGGATTTCGTGTAACTATTAAGTGTACACTTGAACTGCCTGAAAGTCAGAGGGATTTTAAACACGTGCTTAATTTCATGTAGCTGACACATAGTCTACACATGCCCTGTTCTGCTCTTGCCAGAACTGGAGAGCTCCTGTCTAGAATGATTTTTAGTACAAGATTTCTACTGATTCACCTTGTGTCTTGAGTTTGTCCCAGTACTTATTTATAACTAAAGTTTATGATGTCTTTTTCTTCCTGTGTCAAACAGGGTGTCCCCACTGTAAAAATGCCATTCCACATTTCACAACTGCTGCTGAAGTCTTTAAAGAAGATCGCAAGGTAACTTGCTATTAATTATTTCTGAGATATTTAAGAATTATTTCCACCATTTGTACTTTATGGGCTTTGCTTATTGATAAGGTGATAGGCTTGTAGATAAAATTGCTGTTACACTAACAGAAACATATCTGCATCTTAGAGGTTGTATCTTTTTTGGTCAAATTGAGTTACAGTTTTTACCTATTCTGTTTTCTTTAATTTGTTGTCTTTTGTGTTTAATTTTTTGTGTAAGAGTTCTTTTCTATAAAGTGAGGAACAATTCTTTCTCTCTGAGGGATTTAAAAAAGATAATTTACATTATCTCCATTCCCCTTCAACTTTTATCAGCCCTTGGGGCGCATGTGGAGAAACCACAAGTTGTGTGATAGTCCGGAAGACTTCAGTCGTGTGACTAATCCTTGCTTGCATAGCAAAAATACAATATATTTCTGTATGTTGGCTGACGTGAGCCCAGGATGTCAAGCCCTTCTAGGACCCTCATGCTTTGGCCTTGAAAATACATCTGATGACTGAAGCACACTGGGTAATTTCCTTGCCTCAGCTGAACCATTTTAACTGAGCCCATGCAGATCTAGGATTTAAAAAAAACCCCAGCACTGAGCCTCTGGATTTAACCAGATAAGTAGCTAGGAACCTTCTTGCTATCTTTCAGTGAACTGTAGTTCATTCTGATCTCCAGATTTGTTCTAACTTCACAGTTGCTTTGTGTTTAGGTAAGGCATGGAAAAGATTTGGCAGTTTAATAGGGAACTTGGTCTTTCAGGCTTGCTGAGGAGGGAAAGCAGAGAGGGAGGTGCTGAGCTCCTCTCCCTGGATCCAGTGATAGGTCTCATGGGAGTGATTTGAAGCTGTGCCATGGGGGGTTCTCACTGGAAATTAGGAAGCATTTCTTTACCAAGAGGGTGATTAAAGCCTGGAACAGTTGATCTAGAGAGGTGGTCAATGCCCCCCGAGCCTGTCAGTGTTTAAGGGGCATTTGGGCATAAGCCGTTAACAAAAATCTTTAACCTTTGTTCAGGTTAAACAAATTGGTCAGGCAGCTGAACTAGATGATCCTTGTAGGTCCCATCCAGCTGAAATAATCTATTCAATTCCATATTCTATTCTAAATGAAGAGGTAATTTTGTAGCAGTTATACTCCATAACAGAAGGATTTTTCTGTAACTCACAGAAAATGCATCGAATTGACAAGAAACAAATCAGTCTTGTATCACTGACTGCATAAAATTGGGAGTCCATCACTTCTGCCCTCTGGCACATAGAAGATTCAGAGGCATGCAGCTTTTAGTTCTCTTACTGCAGTAAATTAGTTTGCTCAGATGCCTTTTGGTTACTTTTTTGTTTCCAAGATCTCTGAGAAAGTATCCTTGTTTTCCCACTCTTCTGGTAGTTCCCAATGAAGCCTCTCTTTCCTAAACTCATTAAAATTTCAGTCAGAGGAGATGAAACAAATGTACCAAACAATGGGAAACTTGCTTATTAGAGCCCCAGGATGCATTAACAAGCAATCTGAATGATGGCACAGTTAGTGGGACATGGTGGTGGTGTGAAATGCAGGCCTGGGAAGCTTTTCCTTCAGACTGCAGGTTATGAAAGGACTCCAGGAGCAGAGCAGTGATTGACAGTTGCAACTCTTGACTTCAGTTTAAGGCTGAAGTGGGGAGATATAAAATGTAATGAGTTGGAACATGAGGGCCAGTGGGGAATATTAAGGCTGGTACAGTTTTAAAGAGGTGTGTGCAGTTAGGGAAAATGATGTTATTCCACCCCAATGACTTATGAAAGTGCCAAGGACTGATTATCTCAGGAGCCCTGTTTAATTGTGTACAGCTATAACCTGCCAAGGTGCTTCTTGCTGCCAGTTTGTGCCATTGTGGAAAAGAAAACAAACCTGTTTAAGACTTTAGAAGGGCACATTGCTGTTCCCACAAGCAGCATAGGGCATATTCCCATGTTTCAAATTGGGTTGAGCCTTCAAGGTAATTTGTTGTCCTATAGGGTTTCAAACTTCTGTAAAATCACTGCTTAAGAGGAAGGAAGTATTTCTTCTTTCAAAAACAGGACAAGATTAGTGATTTTCATTTTTAGTAGTAGTGTCTTTTTGCTACTTCATTTTTATAGTAGTGTCTTTTTTTTCCCCCCAGAGAAAGGTTTTTCACTTTAACAGAGTATGGTAGCACTTAAATTGTATCTTCTTTTCAATAAGGGTGGTCTTTTAATTAAACATTTAATTTTGCAGAAGCCAAAAGTACAATCAAAAACATTCCCGCCTTGAATTGGTTATAAATGGTATCTTAAAAGGTATCCTTTGGGAGACTTGGATTCTTTACATTGGAATTTTGAAGATGAGCAGAGCTTGGAGCTGTTAAACACGTGTCTTTGGCTCTGGAGATTGACTGTACAGGGGCGGTTTTGGCGCAGAAGCCCCCTCCCCGGGGGCTGTGTGTAATGCTCTGTACTTTTTCATCATCTGCACTGCTGGAATCGGAGTTTAAAAATGCACTGCTCCCAACATTGGCCCCAAATGTCAGCTCTCGTAGGCCACATCACTGCTGGTGGTTTTAGCAGGAATGCCAGGCCTGCTCGCAGGCCTGGGACAGTTGTGTGGCTGTTGGAAAACACAGCGGTGTGACCAACAAACCAAAGCCTCCTTCGTCTTTCCATCTGCCTGGAGAAATTCAGTGCCAGTAATACCAGATCAGTGGAGAGGCCAGTCCAATGGCAGTTAGCCTATTGTTTCAGTTATTTAAAAGGAAAAAGGAAGAGGAAAAAAAAAAATCCATCTGGAGCATTCCTGTCTCGGGGCACTGTGGTCTTTGCATACAGCTGCCAGGGGACAGCCTTTGGCCTGCGCTCCACAGGCCAAGTTCTGGCAGTGACCAGTGCACGTCAGCAAATGCAAATGTGAGAATTGTCACTTTGCTGAGCAGATTGAAGAGCAGGAAGGCGTGTTCAGTAACTGCTCCACAGTCTCTTGAACACTAAATCTTTAAAAAATCTACATTCTGCCTTTTGGCCGATCCTAAAGTTCAGCTTGAAGGAACTGATTTGTGATGTTACAGCTTGGATTTGGTGAAGGAAAGCTCTTGACTCCTCAAGGCCTCTCGGTAACAAATCTCCAGCACTCCCCCATGGGGGCTGCTCTTTGACCAGTCTTCTACATTTTCACGGAAGACTGTTCCTGTACAAATGCACCACAGCTGGGTTCTAGTGAGTTTGTGCAGGAACAGCTGTGGCAGAGATTGCCGGAAAGGGTGCAGCGAATGGGCTGAGCTGGGGTGTTAGTGGGGCGCTGCCAGACAGCAGTGAAACTGGTGGGTCCCCAATGTGTATTGTGAACTGTAGTTTAAAATTATTATACCAATCAAACGACTGTACAGAGTTTTCCAAATGAGTTAATATTTTAGTTTGGCCAAGAATTTGACCCCTATTTGCTTAAAAAAGCTTGTGTTGAATTTCTTTTTAATTAGACTCATTGAATATGGTGATGTGAGCACCATACATCATAGTGCCTACTAATGGATCTTCCCTTTGCAAATAGCCCTGCTTTGAGAACAGCTGATGAACTGCAGCTCTGGTAATGCTGCCATGGCACATCTGGGCAGCTAATAATGAATCTCCCATTTGCAAGGCCTTTCGCTTTGAGAACTCGCTTGAGTAGCTGAATTGCAACAACCCTTAGCAGACCAGCCCCTAACTGCTGTTAGGATCCAGAACAGGTGATATAAATAGAAAACTATGGAGCAATCATAGGGAAGAAAGTGGATCTGACTTATTTATAGGTGCTTTTGAGACATTTGGCAACAACAGGCTTTTTTTTCTAGTAATCAGGTAATTGTCATCTGGAATTGACCATACTTTAAAAATGTTGGTTGGAAACATTTATTTCCATGCTGCAATTTTATTTTTACTTTTTTTTAAGCTTATCAAATATCATTCCTCTCTCAAATCAATATTCAGTTAGTTATTCACTTCCATTTTCATAACAAAAGTCAATATTAGCTCTAGCAGAGATTTATTTCCTTGAATCAATAAACCGGTGTGTGGCAGTACATATTTTAAGAGGAGAGCAACTAGGACTGCAGGGAGTATTTTTACTTTATTATCACATGGTGACTGGGAGACAAGCTGTTAAAAAGAAAGAGCTTTAAAAACAGAAAGGAGGAGTTACCTGGAAGGTCAAGGGATCCCACTTTCAATTTTCTCCACATTTATTTGAACTGTTGGATGTAATTGTGTTTCTTACCTGTAAGATCTCTCTAGAGCAAAAAAGTTGTTTCGTAATTCTTCTGGAAGGGAACTGTGATTCCTGATGTATGATTAGATTAGACTGCAAGTACTTACTTTTCCCTGTAATGCTTAGTAACAAAATAAGGCATCATCCTTCTATTACAGTTGAGGCACATGGAGATCAGTGCTCACATTTTCAGTGTAGCTCCACTCCTATTTAAGCACCTAAATGAAAAGTTCTGATTTTTGCAACAGCTCAGCATCTGTGATCAGACCACTTCATCTGAAAAATATGCCATGCTCTATTTCCTTTAAGAGCTCTTCAGAGCTGGTCATGCACTGCTCACGCTCTAATGCCATGCAGGGTTAAGTTTGCAACTCTGTAGTTAAGCTCTCATTTTTTTTTTTTGACAAAACCATGAAATGTTGTTGTGGGACTTCCCTTTTCAGGTAGATAAATTTTCCAGTCTCAGATATTTCTAGAGTCATATTCAATTATACTGACTATGGAGAAGTGTGTAGTTATCTGATGGAGTTATTGTTATTGCTGTTGTTATCATTATTACACATTATTATACATACTGATATTATTAATTACTGTAGGCTGCGTACCAGTTGTGAGGAACTACCAGTAACACTAAGAAAGTTGAATGTACTCCAAGAAAGTTATTCTGGGGTCCACAGTCTCTGATTGATTATCTTTTCATTTGATAACTATTCTGTTCCTGCTACAGCTACTGAACAGCACTGGCTCTGGAGGGAGAACTTGTATATAATGATGTATTGTCCATATTTAAGGCAATGAAGCTTTAGGTTATAGAGAATCCATAATCCCTTGGAGTTTTATGCATGTTGCAGATACAGCACTTACGTTTTTTTCTTCCCGAAATGTTTTTTCAGTGGATTTTTCTCTCTGGTTAGAGGAAAGCTCAAGAAATTAAATTTTAGCCCTAACAATCAAAATCTGCGTAAAATCAATCTTTTCTTCTGAAAGCTGTTACTCTGGCTTTTTCCATAATGGACACACACACACACACACACACACACAAGTGTTAGACCAGTGTTAGCAGAGTTTCTTCATCTTCCAGATTTTTAGAGAGTTTTTTTCCATCTTGATGAGAGGGAATTCATGAGAGGTGATGCCAAGTGTCTTGGCTCCTGGGTATGTATCAGGGATGTCTTATGTTTAATCTGTTTGCAATTTCTGGTTGAATAAAATTTGTGGTTTTATAGGTCAAAGCACGTAGGTCTTGCTAACCTCTGATTTTCAGTGAAATTCTCTGTAAATTGTTGTTGGTAGTTGAAATGAAGATCAACTCTGAGAGTAATATTCTCCAGAAGTCTTTAAACACATTTTGATAGATGTTCTTCAGGTTGTTATTTTTTCCCAACTTAGTTTTCTCCTTTAGTGATGCAGAAAAACTAATTGTTGCTAAGAGGGGAAACTCTCCCTACAGTGGACCAAGGAAAGCCTTTTTTTTGTGGGCTGCACCTTTTCACGTGCAGCCTTTCAGTGTAGCCATGCAGTAATTCACTCTGCTGAAAACTGCAGTAGGAGACACTTCTACCAGCAGTGGAGTTTAATACTCACGGTCCATGAAAACACAAACAGAAAGAAGCAAAGGACATCACTACTGTTTGCTGAAATTCTGGTGTGTCTCAGTTCAGCTGTCTGGAGTTGATAGAACTGAGATAAGAGTTGGTCCTCAGTCCAGAAGTGTGTTTTGCTACAAGTGTTTTCCAGCATTACTTTTCTCTTCTTGCAGTGCACTATATTTGATCTTCCGCTGTGAGACAGGCAAGACAATTAGGACTGTGATGCTATGATAATGAGTGCATAGAGATGGTAGCAACTTCTATATTTAGGCTGCCTTAACATTTCCACTCTAAAGTAATCACTCAAGCTCTTCTAAGTACTCTTACTCAGCCACTGTTGGCAGCAGGCATTGAAATGCAGCCTCAGATACAGTCTTGGGAATTAGACGTCTCTCTGTGAATTTCGCTCACGTCCATATGAGTTACAAGGCTTTTGGAAATTGCCATTTCTCTCCTCCTGCTGGCTGTAAAAATAACCAGACAGGCATGTTCTGAAGAGCTGGGCTCCAAATGGTGTTTGCAGGAGCAGCAGTGGGTCCATTGGGCTGCATGGGAGCTTGCATTGGGAGCATTGCAGAGAAACAGACCATGGACATGTCCTCCAAACACTACTCTGGATGTACATGTCCCATGAGACCTGCTAGATTAGACATAGCATTAGGATAATGTTGCTGTTGTGGACAGACCTAGGCTGGGATCTCTGTGTGTTACTTCAATGCAAAAAGAAATAATGCACAGGTGGACCAGCTTAGGTTTCCATGTGCTGTAGAGGAGATCTGTATCTCAGGCAGGCTACTAAGCATTTCTGCCAGAAGTCACCTCGTAAAGTCCCACAGTCATCACTTTGAGGCAACAGGTAAAGATGTGTTGAACAAGGTTAACAGTGACTTAAAGCATTGCATTCCTATTTACAGATAAAGAAGGCTTCTCTTTATTCCAGTGTACTAAAAACTAATTTTCTTAATCTCCAAGACACTAAGAACAGATGGGTCATCAGTCACAACAGTTTCATGCCTCAGACCAGGTACTAAGATCTGGATGAGTGCATGTATGCCTTCCCCTTCTTCTGGCTGTAATCACTCCCTGTGTGATATTTACAGCAGTAAGAAAAAATGATTTTATTTATTCTTCCAGTTTTTAGGGAACCAGAAGTTCTAGTATTTTTTTTACATTAGTGCTGTGTGATGAAATAAATGTTTGTCTCCATTGTAATCTATCCTTTACACAGAAGTAGCCAACAAAGCTCTAAATTTTGGCTGGCTGCTAAGGTCAGGAAGGCATAAATACTCAGATGAAGCTCTTTTACAGTTTATTGTTCCCAACCTTTCATTTTAACTGGCTCTGAATAAGTAGGAGTTTTTGTGTTTACAAAAAAAAAGTGGGATCATATGTGATTTTAACAGCTTTCAAGAGTACTGGTTCTGTAATAGACTTAATGTTTAAAATGAGAAAACAGAAACAAAATATTTAAGGTAAGAGCACTGCTCACTTTATCTAGTGCTTTCCATCTGAAGACAGACCCAAGTGCGATCTTACTGAGTATTGTCTTGTCAGGCTTTCAAAGCCAAAACAAAACAAGCAAATTAACTGGAGTTGGCCTTGCCAATCTCTTTAATTACTGCTAGGATAATGAGATCAGGTTTTCTCGTTTTGACAGTGTCACCATGAAACAGGAGGGCATTGTGGAATATTAAGTGATCTTTAATTATGGAAGAACAGGTCAACCGCAACCCTAAAGTCATGCAAGCAAAAGGTATTTTGATCAGATTGTTTGAAGGAGGCTCCTGGAACGGAAATTTCAAGTTAAGATGTGTCTGCTGTGAAATTAGCACTTGATAAATTGTAACCCACAATTGCAAAAAACCTTTCCTCTAATTCAGTGTGGTTTTTTACATAGCTTGTACTTTAACCTGCTTGCTCTTCAGCAGAGCCTGTCCCAGGCTGTGAAAGCAAGTCTGCGTGAGCAGTGAATGTTCAGGGCCAGAACCACTGCTTGCAGGAACGGTCAGGATGAAATCACAGCACAGGGCCCAGTTGCTTTGAGTAGAAGCCTATGAATTACATTTTATTTCAGCATTGGAAATGTTAAGGGCTGCCCCTCCTCAGTACTTCATAGAGTCAGGTTTCAAAATGTGTGGTGCTCTAAACTAGGGTTGCCCTGAGCTGACGCTCTGAGGCTGTGAGGCTGTGCTTCCTCGCCCTGCGCTGCAGGGAAGCAGGCAGGGATGGAGGGTGTTGCTCTGCTGCCAGCAGGCTGAGAGCTCTTTCCTACTCTGGGTTTATCTGTGTGACAGTAGCATCTAGAGGTTTCAAAAGGAATTAAAGCCCACTTTGCTAATGGCTGCACATAACTACAGTCCTTTCCTTGAAGGATAGATGCAAAAAAGACAGGAAAGGAAACACAAACCCAGGCTGAGATTGCAAGCAAGCAGTCTTCCTCCCTGTGTGCACTGCTTGGTAGGCAACACTCTGGCTCTGACCCATCCCTGTTTGACCTTGGAAGAAGTGCGTGGAGTTTACAAAAGCTATTTGGGGTAGAAATCATTAATCTATTTAATAGCCTGCATAAGTGACGCACCACGTTTGGTAACTTTTCCAAGCATTAGCCATGCCACAGGAAGGAGGTTGGGTTAGGTGGGTCGTTACTGTAACCAAAGTCACCCAATCACAGTTCATCACTTAAAACCAAAGTGGAGGAAGAATATTGTGGAGTGACAGAGCTGTGACCACTGTGCTTGGATTTGGTTTTGCTAACACAGCCTCTGGATTTCCTGTTTGGAGTCTACTGCAGAGCTCAGTGGGGAGGCTGGGAAGGTGGTTTTCTGCTCTGTGGGTTGAATGTGCTGTGCAGCTGCATAGTCCAGGTGATGACTACCCTGTGATCTCCATCCACAGCTGAGCCCTTACTGAAACCATTGTGTGCTTGGCAGAAGACTTGGGTCTCACTCTGTGTTAAGACTAAGTTGCAGCAGCATCACCATGAAGTAATTTTGCTTTTTCTCCTGTCTCAAGCTGATCTCTTGTGTTTCAGATCGCCTACGCTGCAGTGGACTGTGCCAAAGGACAGAATCATGACCTGTGTAAGCAGGAGGGGGTTGATGGCTACCCCACCTTCAACTATTACAACTACGGGAAGTTTGTGGAAAAATATACTGGAGAAAGAGGGGTAAGTGAAAGCAAGAGTCATCACCTGGTACAGGCAGGAAAGTCTCCTCTGCCTGCACTGTCTTGCTAATGAAAACTGAGGAGTAAATTTGCACCAGGCTGGAAGAATGTTTAGCTGCTTCTGTTACTGTCTCACATGGATGAATCATTGTATACCACACCCCTGTACATCTCTGCATTAGGAACATACTTGGTCTATTTTTAGGAACGTGAGAAGAGGAAAAAAGGATTAGATTGGGTAATGCTTTTAGTATATTTTATTCTTTAAGCTGAAGTCTGCAAGTGAATTTGGACCAAGTGAAAGGGGAGAGTTTATTGCATGGGCTGCTGCTGGGTGCAGAAATGCCAGAAATTACAGGACCTACTCTTGTCCATTCTGGATCGTGCAAACACTGCAAACATGTTACAGGTCCACCAGGCTGCCAAATGGTGACAGACCATTGGTTTTATAGCCAGGACAAAGCTGTCTGTTGGAGTACAGGGGAAATTAAATATCTCATTTGCCCTGAATCAGATTCACTTCTGGCACTCAGGATGGGAAGACAAATTGTGCCATCTACCCCTGGGCTGAAGTTTCATTCTTTTGTCCTGCTGTGGCCAGCTAATTACATGCTATGAGTGCAAGAAATGGGGGCAGAAATGGCATAATGCCTTCTGTGGTTGTAAAGTGCCTGAAAATAAGGGAGCAATTCAATCATTTGTGGGTCTTCTTTGTTATAACCTCCTAGAGGGACGTTACTCCTCAGGCAGCAGTTGATTGCCTGGAAAAGCTGGGGGATGCAAGAAAAACATGGGGTCTTCGAGCCATCCAGTGATTTTGATAAAAGATTCTTCACTGGAAGTTATTGCTGCTGTTACAGCTCACCAAATTATACAGAAACATGAAGAAAAAAGCCAAATTCTGAGATTCTCTCTTAGTCAGAATCTTAGGGAAGTCTTGATGGAGCTTCGCCTCACAGTTTTCTTCAGCATACTTGGACGCCAGTAATTACCTTTCCACGGTGCTGATCCAGGCGTTGTTATGGATACTGTGCTTAGCTTCAATTCTGGATCTTTTCTCAAAAGTAAAGATGGGTGCAGTAGCCAACAACTAAGTAAAAATTCAGCCTCAATTTTTGCATCTCTAACCCATACTTAGAGAAATGATATATGAAAGGAAGGCTCTGTGGTGGCTGGTAAAAAAGAATTTATATACAATACAGGAGTGCTCTGAGGCCACAGCAGTTGGGAGATGCTTATCCATATGCTGGAAAGTGGGCTAACTAATCCCTTACATGCAGCCAACCCTTTCTTGGGTAGAACTAAATTACCCAACAGGAACATCAGAGTCTCTCTGCTGCTGGCAGCTGTGTTCCCCCTCCACCACTCTGGGGACCTATGGTCTTCTGCTTGTGCAGCACTGAATTAGGGTTTGTTACTGCTTATCATGGCAATGCTGGAGGCAGCACTTAGCACAGTGCCTTCCATGGCTTCCAGGTCTGTTCACAAATCTCTTTCAGTGACAAAGGATTTTGCTTTTAAAGGACTTCTTATCAGCGTGACAGCAACTTTTGAACCACCTTGTCCAGCCATCTTGTGCTTTAAAAAATGAGAGAGCAGTCAAGCCAGGAGACCTGCTTTCTGCTCCTGATTCTGGCACGAAATCAGGAGATGTCCATGCGCATTTCGTTCAGTGGTCTAGCTGGTGCATCATTATTTCATACGAGCAGGGAAGAAGAGGAGTGATGTCTGCTGCTTTGGGGGCAACGTGACGTGCCACAGCAGGAGCCATGGCCCGTAGAACAGGAGCTGTCAGCTACTTGCCACCCCACACTGGAGCACTGGCTGTGGGGAAGAGCATGACCCCCAGTCATAGCCTATCAAGGGAACTGCAGTTCCAGAATAGAGCAACCAAGGCAAGGAAGAGTCAGGACACCCTCTGACCCAAGTGTATTTTAAATGACTTCCAGATGCACAGCTTTGAAAACGGGGCTCCTTTCTTGGGGGCCCATGATTGCCAGGTGTCTCCAGGTGACACATGGCCAAAACTTGTCACTTCATTTATTTTCGGTGGAAGAACAGAGAATAGTTTTAGAAGAGTGTTTTGTTGTTCAGCCTTCTAAAAGCTTCCCAGCCTTGTGGCTTGGTTTTGTTTTATTTTGTTTTCTTTATTTTGTTTTGTTGTTCCCCAGCGTTAAGTCAAACTTTGACTTCTGTTTGACTTTCTCTACCTTTCTGCATTTTCCCTCTTCATCACCAGTTTTGACTGGTGCGTTTCAGGATTACTTAGAAGTAAAAATGGTCACATTGGGTGGGAACACTGCTACTTGCCCAGACAGCTGTAGTGCTGGGGTACCAGTAGGCAGTGTTCACACCTCCACCCATCTGAGCCTTTTAAATGCCTGTGAGCTGTGTTCTGTTTTCCTTGGAAAAGGGAACTGCTGGCATCCAACAGCCTTAGATAACCAGAAATCATAAGTTGCAGAATACAGAGGTTGGCATGTAGGCATCCAGGTTTGAAATTTTTGACAATAATTTTAATGACTTGAAAATAATGTGATTTCCATCATTGGAATGTTTGGAAAAGGAGGAGAATCATCATCAAAGCTGTTAAGGGATGAGGAACAGTGGCAAATATGTGTATAGCCAACAAATGATCCACTGACTGCTTTCAAAATGACACAAGTAGCATACAAAAATGTCTTTGAGTGTCTTCAACAAACAGGCACCAATGGCACTTCTAGTGACAGATTTTACTTTGTCCTGTGAGTTTTGGGGCCTTTGTCTCTGTGTCCTACCTCTTCAAAATTTGACATGTGGAATGTGCGTGGATATCTTCCCCTTGCATTGCAGCAGAGCAGCACCGGGACCAGAGCATGGCACGATGAGGGAATGCAGAAGCAGTAACCATTCCTTAGTTTATATTCTGCTGTGGGGTACAGAATCTAAACAACTGCTCCTTAGTTTATATTCTGCTGGGAAACTGAAACTCAAAGTGTTCTTGATGCATTGTTTTGGTTTGTGTGCAAAAATGTGACATGTATTTTTCTTTCTTCAAAACCAGGAGTCTGGATTCACCACTTTCATGCGAACCCTGAGAGAAAGAGACCATGAAAGAGTAGGAAAAAAGAAGGATGAATTGTAGTTTCTGCCTCAAAAGAAGCTTTCCGCTGCACTGTGAATGGTTCCAGGTCTTTTGTTGACGCACCTGAGACTTCACATATTCTCAAGACAGAGACTTGTTTTTATAAACAGCCATGGCCATTTTGTACAATTTTGAAATAAAGTGAAACACTTGATTTTTAAAAGGAAAATAAATTAGAATGTTGCCATAACGTTTTAAAGAAAACTTAGCATTTTCTCCCATGTTGGGAGACTATGCCCACTGACACTCCTATGCAATATTTTTGTAGTCTGTAGTGTGTCCATAGGTGATGTTGTTTGTTAGGGTGAATTTTTTTGTTAAGGTATTGCAGTACATGTTAAAAACAAAGGGTTTTGTTTTGTTTTGTTTTGTTTAAGTCAGTGAAGGAAAATGGGATTTGTAAGACAGAGGTTTATCAAAATGCGGTTTTACATTCTTGTGAAATAGTTACATGTTCTTGACTGATATTTAGGGGGAACAATTTTAAGGTGCTCAGGGATAAATAAGGTATCTGGGTTAATGAAGACATTAACATTGACCAGTCCAGATCTGTTAATGTCATTTAAACATCTCTGACCTTTAAATCAGAACTGTTTACATACCTTTATAAAATGTATTGAGTGAATTAAGCTAAGCATCAAAAATAGCAGAGCATGGGTAAAATTAAACTAAACCCTCCTTTTTTGACATCAGTATTGTCAAATGCATCTGTAAGTTATGGCAGGAATGATTATCTTATAGGGGTACATGGTTACTCTTATGGGGTACACAGTTTCTCTTCAAATTCTGATTGGGTCATATCAAATACGTGTCAGAAAGTGTAATGTTCAACTGTTTTGAAAAATGCAAAGTACTTCTGATAATGCAGTAATTGTGTATGTTACATGTTTACATTCTAAAAGTTTATCTGCATTTGTAGGAGGGATTTTTTTCCTTTTTGCTCTTTAAAGAGTTGCACAAACAATCTCTCTGACAGTCATCACTGTAAAACCTGTGTCAGCAGCAGTTGAAATGTGTTACACTCTTGATGCTTAAACAACAAAAAAGCTGATCTGGAGGTACTTATGTCTTCACAGGAGGGGAGAGGGAGGCGCAGGAAGTTGTGATTCATGTTGAACTGAAAATAAATTTTAAAAAAGACAAGTATTTTTATCATTAATCAGCCTTGTTCAGCTTCTTCCCCACTGGAAATGATTTAGGAAGAGCCAGCACGTGCTGGACAAGTTTCCAGTACCCCTTGGCTAGGGACAGACTGGTGTGGGTGTGCTGGGCAGCACGGGAGGGGTGTGAGGTCGGCCTCTCTCTGCCCTGGTACTCAGCAAGGGGACAAACAGCTTTTTATAGCAGAGAGCTGTGTGTCCCTTGAGTCTGAAACTTTCCTCTTACTCCTCAGTCTGCCCGTCTCATTTTCTTCTGCTAGTTTGGATCCTCGGTGCTGGGCAGCTCAGGAGGTGAACGGCATCTCACCTCCTTCCTGGGTGTTTTTTCCTCCTCTCTCTTGCCTAATTAATGGCACTGTACGTTTGGCACTCCTTTAAGCTGCTGAAGCCATTAGTGAATATTGTGGAATACCAGTAGCCTGATTGGCCTTGTATGGTAGCCAGCTTGTTAACCGTGACACAAGTTGGAATGGCCATGGAGCTGTGCCAACTATCTTCTCTTATTAGGCACCTGATGAGTCTCTTCACTCAAAAAATCAGCTGCCTCGTAGTACATAATATCATAGAATAAAAGTAGCTTAATTTATTAAGTCTCTTACTGTGGGTTTTTTTCTTTTCAGTTAGCATAGTTACTTCATGTTGTGTGTAGCACTTTTGCCGAAGATCATGGTAATTCTTTATTTCAAGCTATCCTTCCATTAGTAGCAGGCAGTCTGCCCTGCATTTAGGAAACAATACATACTGATGCAATTTGATCTCAAACAGGAATTCCTTTGCTTACCAGCAAACTACCAAGTGTGACCAGTCCAGAACTTAGTGCATCTTTTTTGATCTCAAAGCAGCTGGCACTAAAGAAATACAGTCTCCAGAAAACGTTGAGCATTTCTGTCTATAGGCTGTGCCTATGTCTGTGCTAATTGCTGAGAAATGTAGACTTATAAGAAAAAAATGATAGCTTGCCAGTGGTGACATCACTAGTCAGGATCATTCTGAATTATAGGCTTTAGTAAATGTTTAGGATAAGACAATTGCACACTGTGCTTCAGATCAGTAATTCCTTACAGCTGGTTACACCATAATAAAATTAAAGATTCTCATTTTTCCCTCCAGTCTTTTGTCAGTTACTTCTTGGACTTCGGCATTCATTTTTTCTTGGCTAATCATGTGTTAATGCACAAATATAAAATATTTGAGAATAATTTACCTTCTGTTACAGGGTCACGACTCATCTGGTTTATGGTCTGAATGGTTTTTGAATAATACAGTTTTGAACACCATAAATGATTACATCAAATGGCTGACAAAAGCCTTAGTTACTGTGAACTAGAGTGTACAAGGAGCTTGGAGCTTTGCTTCCAAGCCTTTTTAATTAGTAGACCAGGTCTGGATATCAGTCACACTGTTGTAATTCTGTTGCCTCTGGTAAAGAAAAAGTTGATGTTTTTATTTGCTAGTTGAGTCAGTTTATGTTTTTTTGCATTGGTCACACTGAAATTGAAATACTTCATTTTTTTCTACAAACGGTGAATGGAAAGTATCTTACATGTAAGAGCTCTTTATTTTCTGCAATTAAATGGTTGGCCATTTCACACATTCAGACTTTACAGCCCATCCCAGTAGATGCATAGCCCAGGCATTCATAATCACACAGGAATTTCTGCCATGGTTAAAAGTGAGTAATCTGGGCTTTCAAGTCATGAATCATTTATCAGCAAGAAACTTAATTGCTGATAACAAATGGTTTGCAGTGAATCAGAGATTCTGCTCTTGCAATTATGGGTTTGGTCTTTCAGCCTTTTTAAGGTGTGATTCAGAGGTCTCGGACATCCGCTATTCAGTTAACCCTAAGCAGATTAAATCTTGTTGAGGAAGAGTAAAACGTGTACACAGCAGAGAGGCTGAGCAAGGATTGTGCATCACTTTGTTCCTCAGCATTGGCTTAAATAAGATATAAATAGCCCACAGGGCTGTGCTAGTCCCTGCTATGTGGCTGGACCAAGAGACAAAGGGCAGCAGGACCAAGCGTTTTGTGCAGACTAGAAGCACCTGGATAGGAAATGGTTCCCCATCTAATAAAAGAGACTGATATGCTGGATTTGTTTGATCCACTAAAAGGAGGGAAAAGGGAGCCTGGACAAGATCCAGGGAAAGTGAATGTTCTGGGATATGGGAAACACAGGTTAGAGTTCCAAGATGAGCATAAGCCTACATCCCAGCCCCTGCAATCCAAGCAGATAATTTGGCTGTGTTGTAAAGGGGTTTCCTATCTATCTCTGACCCAATAACCACATCCTTACTGTTCAAACTAGAGCAACTCATACAAGAGGGACTGGAGACAAGAAGAGACTTTCCTTCCAATCTGAATCAAGAAAAGCAACTTAGCAGATCTCCATTTCTTCTTTCTTCCCCCTGTAAGATTGTATTTTGGATCTGACAGCCCCACTGACCCCCAAGCGCCTCCTAAATAGTTGTAGTTGGGTGAAACAGCCTTGAGAATTTTTCTAAACTCCCACTCAGACCACATTAGGTCCCCAAATCTTGCTGACTTAAAATTCTCTCAACAGTCATCCACAGAGACAGATTGATATTAATGGTGAAACCAGATCAGAGATAAGGACTATGTTCTTGCAGCATTTAATTTGTGAGTAAAAAAAGCAGATACAACTCCCACTATGAGTAAGCTCTAAGAGGATGCTTCAGACACAGTTGTTTCAGATGGAATTGCTTCATGGATGATTTTGATTTTAGAGGCGAACTGCTTTTCAAAAGAAAAGTCAAGACCTCGTGACATAGCCTGCAGCTGTTTTGTCTGCTTGCCTTTTAAAAAATAAAATGCAAAATCATTCTCCATATTCTTGATAGTGCTATATTACGAGAAAGAAATGTTGCCTACATGGATTTCCTAGGATAACACTAAGGCCTTGCCAACTGCATTTTACAAACTATGAAACAAGCTATTTGCTCAAAACGGCACTCGGGGGAGTGGGGATTGCTGCCCACGTGCACCTCATTTTAATTTAATAGGCTTACTTCAGTGAGATTGGGTCTGTAAAGGAACACTGGGGTTGCGGGAGTAAATTCTGAAAACTGAGAGGTGGGGGGAAATTAGCTTTTATCAGCAGGTGCTGAGCATTGTGGCTAAACGCTGGCATTTCCTTTGCCTTTGGCAGCCCAGCATCCCTGAGCATTCCATGGCTCTGCTGGAACCACGGGAGTGCAGCCCTTTGGCTAATCCGGTTGTGTACATAACTGCTTTGTGCTGGAACTGACTGGAAACCAAAATTTGTCCTGTTATTTTCTGTGGTCATGAGAGGATGCTATGTTTTCTCTGTGCATCGTGCTTGTATTTACTGAGTGGGGAAAGAGGGTACCTGGGTGTCCACAAAGGAAATGACTCCAAATGCCATTTTATCTGCTGGCAGCCAGGATTCCTGGGGACTGACCAGTGCTGCTGAAATACTCCCTGTGAAACACCCTCACCTGGCTTGGCTTTTGCCAAGGTTTTGGCAGGCACCGTGTGATGCAATATTGCAAAAAATCTCAGTATCTAAGGCAGCAGTTTCCAGCCCCTGGTTTCCGAGGAGTTAAGCTGAAGTGTAAACTCTCTATTCATCAGCCCGGTGTAGCTGGTTTTGAGATCAGAAGAAAAGGTGGTCTCTTTGCCCAAAATGTAGGAAAACACAGTTCTAATGCTGGCCCACAATTAAAGCCAGGAGGATGTCTGGGTGTTTCCACTCAGCTGCTGGTCCCGGTCCTTGGTTTGTAAGATTCCAGCCTCTGGAAATCCTCTGTCCTCCTGTCCACTGCACTCACCACTCCTGCAGGGAGACGGCACTCCTTAAGGAACACTTACTCTGTGTTTGCTTAGAAAGCATCATAGTGCTAATTATTCTCATTAGCTTTGAGCCACTAATAAATTATCTTTCCTATTGCTCCTCCATCACTCAGTAATGAGGACCGTTTAGCTAGATTTTGCAGATACTGCTTGCTCCCTCTCTCTACAGCACAATTCCCTGCAAGCATTCATCATAGGAAAAGAGCTACGTGAACAAAATCTTTTCAAATTAGTCTCTGGTGCCCCAGTTAAGTGGGTGTCTACATCACAGGCATGCAGAAGAGCCTTCTTCATTAATATGTGCAATTTTGCGCGAGCTGATTAGCTCTTGCAGCTCATTTGGTAGCAAATGTGTAAATCCGTCACACTCTAAATGCCAAATATGTGCACAGCTAAATTATGGAGAAGTAAGGAACTGCAAGAGTTGGGAGCCTTTATTTGGAAAAAGAGGTCCTTATCCCATGCATTAAATTGGAGTTCTGGATTTATCGAGGGCATTTGTCACTCCTCTGCTTTGTCATTTTTTCTGCTTGCAAAATGAATAATCCTTCCTGTCGTGTTGCGGGTCCATTCAGTATGTGTGGGTGTTTAATTTGGGGCCCAACATTTGTAACAGACACCTGGTATCCAGCCTCAGTTCCTGGAACACAACAATAGCCATAGCACAACGCAACCTTCCTTGAGCAAGACGGAAAGCCAAACTAATCAGTTACGACTATGTATTATTAACAATCCAGTTACCATCACTTTTCTTGTTCATTTTTGTTTGCAAAAAAAAACTTGTGAAGAAAAGGGGGGTGATGAAAATAGGGGGTTTTTAAATGTCCGTGTTTTTTAGCCAGGGCAGGGCTGCATAGTTAAATTAATGTCATCATGTATCTGCCAGCACAA
The DNA here is from genome assembly GCA_013396775.1 of Cephalopterus ornatus. NCBI lineage: Eukaryota > Metazoa > Chordata > Aves > Passeriformes > Cotingidae > Cephalopterus > Cephalopterus ornatus. The sequence continues at coordinate 327,555 of VZRE01013801.1, read as the reverse complement.
AGGAAGCACTAAAGAATGTCACCTGTCAATGGGGAGGGGCTGGTCCGCTGCTGCAAACGCTCGGCCAGTTACACTGGGACCAAACAAGGACACTGGCCTTACGAGTTCCTAATTTATGCATGCTTTTCATCTTCTCCAATCCAAGTAGCTGCAGAGCCAGCCCCGCCTCAGGGCCTGGACGCACCAGCTCAGGGCAGCCAAGCACCCTCCGTTTTATTTTCTTTTGGTGTGCAGAGAAATCACAGCACAGACCCAGCTTCATCTCTAACACAACTGTTATTTTGGCATTATCTTCGGGACATACAGGCTATAAGGAAAAAGCATCCCACTTCCCAAAAGTTCTGGCGTGGGAAGCTGTCTTTCTCCAAGCTCAGCATAAACTCTCGAGAGGACATTTCCTGGGAACATGTGCTGCACAATAACAGAACTCTGATCCTGCAGCCTCCAGGTTGCTGGTGAGGGGATGCTTATTACTGTACCCCACCTCACAAGCATGGAACAGGCTGATCAGGTCCAGCGTCTCCTATTGCATCCCCAGAACATCCTGAGACTTCTCCGGGGGTGTAGGATTTGCTTACCAAGAGGGAAAGGACAGCTCTGTGTTAGGCTGACCTGCAGTGGGTACACAGTTCCTCCCCAGGGACAATATGGATGAGAGGCTTTTTCTTTTCCCTTTTCAAAGAGGGACAAGCACCCTTCAAGGCAAACCTTGCCGATTCAGCGGGAGGTGAATGGGACCATGGGAGAGCTGTTGTAGAAACGCAGAGGTTCCGTGTGATGCTCCCAGCTCCAGGCAGTTCCCTTCAGACTTGAGGGTCCAGTGCTCTTTCCACCTGCAGGAGACCATAAAAGGTTCATCACAGGACTCCTGACTTTCCTAAAACCCACTTCTCTCCCAAAGCTTTCCTTAGGCAAGAGCGTAGCACAAAAGGAGGGACCAGAGAAAACACAGAAACAGAGTTCATTGTGGAATAAAGTCTCAGCTCTCTGGCGAGGTACTGCTGTATTAGGTGCATTAGGTATATTTTGGATGAATGTATAATCTTAATTGTTGTGTATTGTTTGTATTGTAGTCCCAAGATCCAGGTCTTCATTATGCTAGATGCTGTACAAATATATAAGGGTCTGTCATGCATGGAAAGGCTTTTATTATGTAAATAGTGAGGTTGGGAAAAAAGAAGTAGTGTTATCTCTGTTTTACAGATGAGGCAGTGAGACGGAAAAAAAAAAACAACAAAGCATTTTGCCCAAGGACACACAGAGTCTGTGGGTCAGCAGTGGACTTGAAATTCAAGTCTTGATTTAGTTTCTTACCAGCTCTCCTTTCAATTTGTATACTGCCCACAATATAATTAAAAATTAAGCACAAAGAAGACAACACCATGTGTAATTTATCTCTATCTGAAACAATCATCCGGCACCTCTCTGACAAATCCTCCTCAACTCTTGTTTCTTCAAAACCTGTATTTTTCCATGCCCAATTCCTGTGATCACCGTACAAGTCAAGTCACTGTACATGTTGTCCTTTGATTTTCTGCAACATATAACATGTTTGAGTTGACTATGAAGCTGTTTGGGAAAAGACCCTTTTGATTATGGGGCTGTGCTCAGTTGGATCAGCCTGCTGAATTTGTATTCCGATTCTTTTAAAAAGTGGTACTAGCACTGTTTAGAATAAAAAGGGATATGTATACATTTCTGCTATGAATATAGAGAGTCAGCCAATACATCTATAACTGCTGCTCAACCCTACCTGGTAGTCAAAATTACATATTGATGTAAGCAACTAATCTATAACAGAGACAAATAAAACATGGATTTCACTCAAAAGGCACAATACATTTTGCTTTTTGTACAGCAATGTTTTATGTCAGGCTTTAGGAAAGAATGTGGGAGGAGAGAATTATAAAAGCCATGACAATCACTGGGAAACAGAACAAAATGGAATTGGCATTTACCAAGGCCAGATAATATCAAACTAATTCAATAGCATTCTTTGATAGATTAATTAATTAGCTAGACAAAGAAGGGAAATATGGGTGTTTGGGGTTGAATAAAATGGCTGATGAGAAGCTGTGTATAAATTTATATCTCCTACATGGAAAAGTCTGAGATTTATAGGCATACACAGTGTTGAAAGATGGTAAGTTGAACTGTATTGAAAGAAAAGTATTCAGAGCTCCCGAAGAGTAAGTCTTAGGACAGATTACTATAATTATTTTCATTAATGACCCATCTGGAAAACAGAGGTGTCTCATCATAAAAATACATTGAAGTCACCAAGTTAGGATCATCAGTGTAGAGAAAGTTCAAATATTGCCCAGCAAGAACTGAATGTCCCTGAGGAGTCAGGCCACAGGAGTAGACAAATATCCTGCAGGAAACCTGCAGTGACATAGGAAGATTTTTAGTAAGTTGCACCAGTGCAGCATGGGCACAGAAAAGGCAACTGAAACTCTAAAGTGCAATAGGAGAGGCATTTCTGGAAAAGTAAGGGAAGCATGAACGTCCTTGAATAAGACCCCAATAAGATTTTGCTTGGAATAAAATGCATTATTCTGATTGCATTAAGGAAAGGTGGATTCTTAATGAAATGGGTACAGAGAAGGACTGCTAAGGTGAGGAGGAGATGAGAACCTTTCATGGCCATATACACAGCTTATTTAGCCCAGCAGCTGAAGATTGAGATGTGGTTTGATTACTTTCTCTAAATACATCAGGTAGGGGGAATATTAAAGGTAGGCAGTCTTGGTGTATGAGCAAGTGGCTATAAATTGGCTATGAATAATTTAATTATCAATTAGGTGTTCTTTATCCACCTTCACATTGAGGGTGTAAAAATCCACCTGCATAGTGGGGTATGAAACTGCACCTAGTTTTAGTGGGAACCTCACAAAATGTATTAAAGGGATCATGTGATCCAGTTGCCTGCAGTACCTGGAGACTGGATTTGATAACTCAGGAAGTCCTGCCAGTCCTATGTATTAGTATATTCCTGTCTTAGTGGGTTTCTATTACAGTGAGCCACCACCTTCATCTTATAATCTTATTATATATTACAGTACCTGTAATCCCTCCAGTCCTAAGAATCCTTTCTATCCTTCTGAATTAAATTTCAAATAGAACAACCTAACTGTGGATTACAAAGCCATATGTGTTTTCTTTCTTACTCAATAAGTTTGTTGTGCTGATTATCATAAGCAAAGACAAATTTCGTTAGGGACCAAGAGTTCTTTTAATATAAATTATAGTGTTTAGGGAACAACTGTACCAACAAATTATATTCTTATTTATTGCAATTGTTCAAATGGCTCTTAATGAAATTTTTGGCCTCATGAAGTGATCAGCTTGGACTGACTTTCCCTCCTATGAAAATATTTAAATACAAACAAAGTCTGCCAATGTGTGCAATTACAGTCATGTAGGGAACTAAAGGGATTATGTGTACTAGAAGTATATTCATGTGGCTTTCCAGATCAGCTCCTTCTACCGGAGAGGGAATAAAGTAAGTGGAAAAGCCCCAAAGAGAGCCTGCTACTGTTGGAATGGCTCTGGGACACGATCATCAGAAAAGCTCACTTGTGTTATTTCCATAAGCCCATAATGCTTATGGCCCTGTAAATAAAAATGCATTAAACACACGTTGCTTTTCAAACTAATTGAGATGCAGTGTGAAGATTACTTTTTAGAAATAGGATGTTCTTTATGCAGGAGATCATGCTGGGCCCTGCTGCAACAAGAGCCATTGGGATAACACTGTATTTCGTTCTAACATCTGCATTTATTACCAGTGAGATACTTTCTCCGACATTATGAGGTGGCTTCAGACTTGTAAAGCCCTTGAGAATTAAATACTCTTGTTCCATGAAAGAAACTGCTGCCCAGCACAGGCCCCTATGACTGAATCAGTGGAGGAGGCTTTTGAAGGAGAAGCAAGGAAATAAACTGCATATTCTGCTGATGATTTTTATGACCTTACTCACACTTCTGCTGATGCTGTGTTAGCAAGAACAGTTCATTCCAGTGAGTATAATCTTAGCTCATGTGATTATGGACACAGATTTCTCTAAAACCTCTAAAATGGGATGCAATTTTTTAGAGTGCAGAATTGTTAGAAAGTCACAGGCTTTTAGCCAGTGCCGTGATTTCAGGAACCTGATTCAGAGTGCAAAGGACTTGCGATGAAGCTGGGCTGCACTCAACATGAGTTCACTGATTCAACATACCTGTTTTTTTGTGGGAATTGGCATTTCTATCCAAGAAACAGGAAGCACACTAGTGGATTATTAGTCTGTTTTTTCTCTAAGGCCCCAGTTTGAATAATATCTCCAGCTTCAAGCACCAAACTTTAAGAAAGCTATAAGAAAAAGAAAGATCCAGAAAAAGGAGCAATAGAACTAGTAAATAGAAGGGGGTTGTGGTTTTCGTTTGGCGGGGTTTTTTGTTATATGAAAGGACTTGCGTTTAATTAGTCTAAATCTGGCTTTTATTTTCCCCTCTAAATACAGGTTACAAAGTGGATCAGCACTCTGATATATTCCACAGTTCAATTTGCTGATAAAACCCCTGAAGTTCAATTTCTGACCTTCTGTGTGTCCTTTCAGAAATTTACTCCCCTGTTGCTCCTCTGACTCCATCACTGATGAGCACAACTGCTGCCAGCTCCTCAGGCTGGATATTTTTCCTTGGGAAAACCTGATTTAAAAGTCATGTTTAAACCCAGTGGACAGGGCCTAAGGGTTTGTCTTCCCTACCTTTAGTCATCTAAACCCAAGGTGTATTACATGTGGCTGGACATGTCTGTTCCCTGCAGTGACAGAGGAGAAATAGCAAAAAGAACTTCTTTACAGAGGGCAATTTCCAGATCACTAAACTTTGGTGAGATGAGTCCTGTCCCAACTCATCTCTGAGCATTCGCTGTTGGGTTTTGCCTTCAGGTGGCTGATGACACACTAGGCAACTGCATGGCTTCATTATTTTGCTGTGCTCATGGAGATGCACCTCGCTGTCATCTCCAAGGCGTTTGGCACCATGGGGACTCCTTTCTCACTAGTCCTTCCCATCCAGCTCTCTCTCAGCCTCTGACATTCTCCATACCCTGCCTTGTACTCACATTTGTTTCCTCGCCTCTTCTCCTTCTGTAACACTTACATTCCTCCGCTTTGTTTTCTCTTTGCACTGGCTGTGTTTGCTTCTTATGAATCTCAGTTTTAACTTTGGCTGCAGCTTTCACTAATGCATTCACGGCACGGTGCCCCTGTGACAATGTTTAACTGCTTCCACGTCTTACGGGAGTGAATAGGACAAGGAAAAAAAGCCATTTAAAGTGTAACCGGCTTGTTAGCCATGCAAATTCTAGAATAAGAGATATGATTCAAGTTCACTGTGAGAGCTGGGAGCGTTGGAGCTGTAACCCCACTTCTGACTCTGCCACTACCTCCCTCGGTGACCTTGTGTGATTTATTTAGCCTCTTGGGGCCAGGTTCATCTGAAAATAAAGAATGATGTGTTTTCCTCCCCTAGGAATATATAAGTCTGAACTAATAGATGTATATACAATTCTTGAAGTCCTGTTTATGTAAATGCAAAATGCTTATCTTTTTTTCCTTAAAACATTCACAAAAGGTCGAGAGAATTTTAGGGTTGAAAGATAAACAGTTCAGAAGAACTAGAAAAATTAAAATTACACACGTAGGCACTTATCACAAACCTTTAGACAGCCTCTAATTAAGTAATCACTAGTTCTCTGCATTATAGTAGATGTTATCATAAGCTGTTAAATTGTGTAGCAGCTTGTAATACTGTGCACTCTGTTTATACAGGATAAGGACTCTGTGGAAATTATTCAGATTAATGTATCATCTTCTGAAATGTGTGCTTCAGTTGTGCCTAGTCAGTCAGGATTGAGATGTTTCTGTGCTCTGCTCTACGGAAGCCTGACAAGGGAGCACAGTTTCTTCCTGACAAGCCAAGACACAAACTTGGAGATGCCAAGCTGTATATTCAGATACACAGACCCTCCGTCCCTTGCTTTAGCAAGACTTGTTCGAGGTGCACATCCTTGGCAGTTCCTCCCAGCAACCAGCCTTCAGTGCAAGAAGGATGCTCAGAAAGGGGTCTTCTCCCATGGTCTCCAGGACATTACTTCTTCCTTGAGCTTTTATGTTCAGAGAAAAACTACCTCACCAAGCACCTGCAGGTGACTCCTCCTTCTGTGGCCCCTCTGCTCACCTGCACCTGTCTTCCTCTCCCACATCTCCATGCCAGACCCATCTCCTGACCCTCTGCCTCAATGTTACCCTGTCTCAATTCTCCTCTAAAAACAATTTTTCTCTTCTTGCTAGCCTTCCGTCCTGCTCTGATACTCAGCTCCAGAGCCATAGTTTACCTTGTACCCCTTGCTGCAGCCTTGTTTGACACGGAGAGCTCAAGTGCTCAGCTTGGCTGAGCTTTGCTTGGAGCATGGAGGAGAAAGCCTGGAAACTGAAAGGTGAAATAAATCTGCAGCAATAGCAATTTAGACCTGGTTGTAAGATCCAAGAGATCATTTTACCACACCTGGATCACTGGCATTCACAGAACCTATCTCAGGGTTTGGGAGTCAGGTGATGACCCACTGGTATCCAGGGTTACCATAGGTGTCCACTTGAAATTACTTATGCTGCCTGGACAAGGCAGAGTTGAGGTTGGAGTGTGTTAATGAGCTTCAGTGCCAGCCTCCTGACCAGCTTGCTCCTGAGTGGAGCTCAGCAGAGCCTGAGAGCCCACAGTGTAAGGTGTATTACCTCTACCCCAACACTCCGCAACGCTGCAAGCACTTGGATAGTGAAGTAGTAACAGATGGAAGGAGAAATTAAAAGGCGTTAGCAAGGAAATAAGCTGCTTTCATTTGAGATTTGAGCCAACAGACTAAAACTGTGTGATTTGATAGGAAAACAGTAAAATTGAAGAGCAGCCCAGGGAGAAAATTATCCTTGTACCAGTAAGGAAAGTAGTTTTAAAATAGGAACCTCACTTTAGGATTAGTAATGAGCTTTGCAAACTTTCACTTTTGTATTATCATTTGTTGTCGAAACATGCCCAGTTGATTTCTCTGGAAATGAGTGAAATCAGTCTAGCAGCTGGTCTTGTCTCAGTGCACTTTTCCTGGTGGCTACTGCATCCCCATCACACACGCTCCAGCGTCCCCGTCAGAGAACGCCACACACACCTCTGGTCATTCACACGGCGCCAGGCGTCTGCCAGGGGCTGTGCGAGTCCATCAGACCTGGTGGCAACCGGCCAGCTGCAGTCTTCATAAGTTATTACATGGGAAAACCCAAAGAGCACAGCTCCTGAACCTCAGCTGAGCTGACAACGGGGCTAATTATCGGGGAGAGGAGAAGGCTCAGGGGTGACCTCATTGCTCTCCACAAGAACCCGAGAGAAGGCTGCAGCCAGGTGGGTGTTGTCCTCTTCTCTGAGGTAACCAGCGACAGGATAAGAGGACTTAAGTCTTAGTGCCAGGGGAGGTTTAGATCGGGCACGAGGAGGAGTTTTTTCACAGAAAAGGGTGATTACACATTGGAATGGGCTGCCCAGGGAGGTGTTGGGAGCCCTTGCCCCTGGAAGCGTTTAAGGCAAAAGCGGGCGTGTCATTTGGTGCTTGGTGGCGTTCATTCACAGGATGGACTCGACGACCTCAAGAGGCCTTTTCCAGCCCCATCGATCCCGTGACAAACTAAGCGCCGACGGCGGCGCGGGAGGCCCCGCCTCGGGGCCGCGGCACGGCCGGCCCGCCCCTCACGGCCCGCCCCTCCCCGCCCGCCATG
>VZRE01013801.1:87406-319272 GCA_013396775.1 Cephalopterus ornatus | reverse complement strand
GTCGGAGCTGCCACGTAAGTAGGTGGTAGATGAGAGGGTCAGGTTCCCAAACTTTGGGATGCGGCTTGTTCCGTTCCCGTAGTTTTTCAGGATTGTTTGGACATCTGGAAGAACTTATTCACAGAAAAGGTGATTAGATACTGGAATGGGCTGCCCAGGGAGGTGGCAGAGTCACCGTCCCTGGGGGTGTTTAAGGAAAGACTGGACGTGGCGCTTAGTTTTAGTTGACACGGTGCTGTTGGGTCATAGGTGGGACTCGATGATCTTCTCTAACATAATTGATCCGGTGATCTTGGTTCTGCTTCTGAGGTCTCTTTCTCCTCTACTTTAAGGGAAGGATTATGTGGGTTAGTCGTTTAGGATTATTTCCTTATCTGAGCGTACCTGACGATGTCAAAGTGGCTTTCTGTGGTGCTTTACTTTGTTACATGGATTTCTGAAGTGTGCTGTAGGGTGGAAGAACTAAAGACTCCCGTCTACGTAATGCAGCTGTCACAACCCTCAGAACTGGTGACAAAAGATTGTCTGACACTATTACATACACTTGGAGCAAGCACAGAAGCTGTATCTTCACTCTGTGTCAAGCAGGAGTGCAGCTTGCACCCAATTCCCAATTTTTTGTTTTATGGAAGGCTTTCATGAGAGGCAGACATCCTGGCAAGAAATGCCTTGATTAATTTGGTACTGAAGGCTGGCGGGTGCAGGAGGATAGGCTTGCTGTTACGCTAGATCTGCTTACAATTTTTGGAAAGCTAGACTTCTTTAAAAAATGGGAGTATTCTGAGCAAACCTTAGTCACTTGTCACTTTCAAACACCTGTAAAAAACATTATGAGATGTTAGCAGATAGGTCTAAAATAATTACTGTCAGATCACAAACAGGATGGCCAATTTGTTACAAAAGACTGGGACATATGCCACTTTCTAGGACTTTTCCAGATGCTGCCTTAGGATCGATTACCATCATAACAAAGAAATAAACAAGTTATAATTGAATATGTCTTCAGAAAAAAATGTACAGTGAAACAGGCTCTGGTTTCCATCATCTGAAGTTTCCCGTGGGAGAAAATGAAACCAGACACGTGCTAATTCCTATTTGTGAAAGCACTGGATGCTGATGTGTATGAGGAATTGGACAGCTCTTGGGAAGGTGGAGTAACAGAGGAATGGCCATTCAGCTGACTTTTACCTGTCTGTGGCCGGCTTTCTCCATGCTCCTCTTTTTCCATGAGTTCTCCTAGTCCTAGTTTTCAGGGAGGGCTGTGAAGGAGTGTACGGGGAAATCAATAAAGATGAGGCAGAATTAGAGACTAACTGGGGAAACATAAGAATAGTGCAAGCATGGAGTGATGCTTCCATGGTGTACTCTCGCTGATGGCGATTGTTTTGGCGTCAGAATCAGGCTGAACAAAGGGCACTGGTTTGGTTTTAATAACCCTGGTAGTCTTTCTGTGGATTTTTCCAGTTGCCTCTTGAATTCATATGGCATCGTAGCACTGACAACAGCTTGTGACAAGGCTGGTGACGTTTTGTGTGGTACCTGTGAGCCAAACACCTGCTGGTTGGAATTGGTATTCTTCAGTTCTGTCATGGAATGAGATGGTGAACCTGATCCCTGTTCGTTTCCCTGCACCTGTAAGAGATTTATAGGCCATTGGTAGTGGAAATACAGTCTTCTGTCATCTTCAGGTGGTTAGGCATATAGAATTTTTGGAGGAAAACGTATGAAATTTGTAACAATTTGGTGAATTACTTCATGCAGTTTTGAATAATGTTTAGAAAAGACATTTAAAGGCAGTTCTAAAAGCACTACCATATCCTTAATGTTCGTTCTTCAATCTCTACCTATGTAAGTCTGTATCAAATTTATCACTTGACTCCTTCTGTAAAGCTGTGCTGTTTTGAGAGCCAGGTAAAGCAGCTCTTTCATTTTGAAGATTTAGTAAACTTTTTTCTTATGTTAATGCATTTTCAAGTAAGGCTGAATGTTCTGTTACAGTATGTGTATTGTGCATCTCTTGACATATGTGTGATCTTGCCACCAAAGTGATTTTCTTTTATTGGCATCATTTTTAGCTAGTTTTCTGATTTTGCTGTTAGAAAGCTGAGGAAAAGGTACATATTTCGACTGGGTGAGTTTTTAAGATGATGGTAACAAAACCTGGCTAATCGTTCATCTAAATACAATTTTTACCTTACGTGATTTTTGTAGTATCTAAGAGAATATATTAAGGTTTCAATGGAGGCTTATCTCCTGTTAGAGAGCCTAATTTCTCTAAATGTAAATAGGAGTCTTTAAGACAGTTTTGTTCTAGATTTATGCAAATATTTATGTACATATAGAATAGACATAAAAATTGAAAGAATACCTCTCAAGATGTCTTTATCCTTTGTTTGTCTGTTGTCTGTGCATACCTCCTGTTGTTAGAGGTATTTCTGTTCTTTGTCCTTAGGAGTTGTAGGAGCAAAGCAGCTATGGTGAGATTGAATACTGAAAACCTTAATGCTTTGGAAGTACAGCTGTGGTTGTGTTGTGTTATGTTCCCAAAGTGTCCTGATCAGAGGATATTACAGAATAATTAAACATAGAGTATGAGGTGAATAATGGGATCAGAGTCAAAGGTTGTGTTACCCTGAGTTACTCGTGTGCTGTGCAGACAGATAACATGTTTTCCCATTTTAAATGGCTTAAGCGATGGGACTTCCTGAGCTTCACTGAAAGAGGGGAGAAACATTTTGATATCTCTATTATATTATTTATAATATATTATTTATATATTAATGTATTATTTATAATATATTATTATTTTCTTTTTCTTTGAATACCTTGTGAGTAACCTCCGTTAGATATGTTCAGGCCTTTCTGATAAGCATGTCCTCACAAAAAGCTGAAGAATGTTGTTCGCCAGCAGATGCATTTATTAACTTTTCCTTTTTGTTCTTATCAGATAGCTCAACATGAATTTTAACCGTCGAGATCATTTAAAAAGTGAACAGAACAATATTTTTTCTTCTGAGAGCTGGCTACAGGATTCAGAATTTCTCCTGCAGTGCATTCATATTCACTACCTTTTCCTGAAACAGGACATGGAGCTTTGTTTCTTTCTTCACTTTAGGTGCTAACAAAGTTACTTGTTTCATCAGAGGAAATGCAGATCCATGAAATTACATTTTGCACAAGTAAGTTAATGAGGGGGTATTTAAACTTGGCTATCACATCATTGTTCTTTTGTGTATATTGCTATAGCTCCCAAAAGTCCCTGTCAGGAGTGAATTCCAAGTGGTAGAGATGGTTATTGTCAGAGAACCATTACAGTTTAAAGCTCCTCTGCAATTTTGTCATGCTCTTGAGCTGCTGCCTTGGTTATGTGGGGAGCAGCATAGTTAAGAAAATGAGTCTGCGTGAATTCCATGTGAATTGTCCTTCTGGAAGTACGTGCATGAACTCTGAGATAGGGAAAAGTTTCTAGAACTGTAGGTTTCTCTTCTTGAATGCTCTGTGCCAGCAGGCTGATCTAGAGCAAGTCCTGAAGTTGTGGTTGTTTTTTGTTTTTGTGTCCAGATGATCAAAGCACTTGGTACAGGAGAGAATTCTCCTGTGAAGTGCTGAAATAACAAGTGCACCTGATAAAAGCCCAGAGGTATTCAGCAGACTACAGCCAACAGCGGCTTCCACTGCTTTTATGACTTTGGGAAAAGACGGATATGCTGTTCGAGTAAAATAAGAGAGTAATTTGGAATTTATTCAGCTAACGTGATGCATCTCAGAGGAGGTTGAAGTTGATGAAGCTGATGAAGCTGAATTTCTTAAACTGAAAATGACAACACATTTTCAGTGCTTTCATTATTATATGCTTCTTTCTCTCTGAAGAGTAAATAACCTTGAAAATCCTGAATATTGTTGATTATTCAGTAAGTGTCCTACTTAACCTTTGGGTAGTGGGAAATAGAGATGGTGAGAGTTCAGGGAAAAAAATAGCTGTTTCCTCTCTTTTGTGAAGAGACAGTGTTATTTGGGGAAAATTTGGATTCCTGACTTTTAAGAATACAGTCCTTCAGTCGCTGAGGCTGGTAAAGCACCCTTAACGTCATAGTTTGAAAGGTGCTGTAAACATGTCAGTATTGCACACAAAAGCATATTTCAGCTGTATTCAGAAATCTGTTTCCTCTTGCAGTTTGTGACTGTATGGACCATGGGTACCATCATCTGAGGGAGGCAAAAATATTTTTTCATAGTCTCTGAAGTGATAGGTGCAGTAGGTGGTAGGAGTCTGCAGAGCAGCGTTAAGAGCTGAGGAAGTGTTTGCTTTTGGCTTCAGATAAATTCTAGCAGTTCGCCCACTTGTGTACTGATACTTAGCAGATAAATAATCCTTCCTTTAATGCTTGTCTTGCTGAACTTTTGAATGTTTTGATTTAATGTAAGGTTTGAAGAACTGCTTTGTGGTTCATGTAGACTAATAGGTCCTGTTCAGTTAGGACTCAAATCTGAGTTGTAGTTGAAAATCCTCACTGTGCCCCGTTTGAAGCCTGAACCCAGTACACAGTTTGAGAAGTTTGATTAATCACAGTTGACTCTGTTGTTTCTGCTTTTACCTTAATTCTGATTGCTCCTGATCTGTGTTTTGTTATAGGTTGTTGTTAACTCTGTTGGCAATGTCTATGATCTTGTCTGCCTCTGTGGTCCGTGTGAGGGATGGGCTCCCACTGTCTGCATCCACTGATTATGAGCAGAGCACGGGAATGCAAGAATGTAGAAAATATTTTAAAATGCTCGCAAAGAAACTTTCTCAGCTTCCTGATAGGTGTACTCTGAAAACTGGACAGTATAATATAAAGTAAGGCTTCTCTTTTATGTATTTGCAACATCCTGTGTTGTGTCTGTTGGTTAAAAAGTTAACAGTTCACTTTGGAAATGCTTAATCAGATTAAGATTAACTATTGGCAGTATTTATGTATCAGAAATTTAAAATTGAGAAACAGTAGAAAGACTTGAAATCTGCTCAAACTTTGGTAGAAGTTCTTTTGCAAGGGTATGTAGTGATAGGACAAGGGAGAGTGGCTTTAAACTAAAAGAGGGCAGGTTTGGATTAGATATTAGGGAGAATTTCTTTATTGTGAGGGTGGTGAGACGCTGGCACAGGTTGCCCTGAGAAGCTGTGGGTGCTCCATCCCTGGAAGTGTTCAAGGCCAGGCTGGATGGGGCTTTAGGCAACCTGGTCAGGAGGAAGTTGGAACTGGATCTTTAAGATCCCTTCCAAACAAATCATTCCATGATTCTAGTTTGAAATAGACAGTATTTTTCTAAATATTGAAGTCCTTTACCTAGTATAAATATTTAATTTCAAGGTTGATTCTTACATGAAAATGTCCCAACTTTTTGTGGTCATGCTACTTCAACTAGTACTCATTTGTTTTCTTTTTTCAGTCTCCCACTTTTAAAAGGTGCCCAAATACTTTCATAACAGTAGTTCTGTAATATCTCATTAGGATGTTTACATTAGACCCTTTTCTTATACCTTCAGGCTTTCTATTGGATTCAGAGAAATGTACTAAAAACCAAACATAACTCCGTAATTACTTCACAGTGTGAAACCTGGATTATTGTGAAATAATTCTTTGAATCTGTTGTTTACTCAGAATTTTGCTTTGTATGCGATCCTTCTCCTTAGTGTTGCTAACAAGGTGTGTAGTTGGTAGTTCACTTGCACTTTAGCTGAGCTGAATTCTGATTCTGATTAGATCTACTACTTTTAATTAGGTAAGTAATTTCATCCTTAGCCCCAGTAACCATGTGGAAGTTGCAGTGGTGGAAACTATCCCACCTGAATGATCCTAGAAAGTGCTCAGCCCTCTCCATGTCCCATTGGGATATGTGAGTTTCCGGCATTTCTTGGGATTAGGACCAGCATGGACTAAATTTCTCCAGTCAATTTTTTCTTTTTAAAGACCTCAGCTGTAGTTGGCTTGTGAACTGATAAGCTTAAAAGAAACTTCTAAGAATGAGATAAAAGGCTTAGTCAGGATAGTTTTTATTATTTTTGTCTCTGATTACTTTAATAGTGTAAGTTATCCATCACGACTGAAGAAATTTGAATGTGTCACGAAAACCTGAACTCTAATGAATTGCCTACATGCAGCAGGGAATATGTATATTGAAAACTGAGACGAGTGAAAAGCTATTACGAGACAAACTTGCTGTGTTTCTGTATCCCAGAAGCTTCGTTATTTCCTGTTTCATGGATGTGTGTGTATATGTATGGACACGCACATATATACATACAAATAGATGTATAATACAGCTTCTCATATGATTGTACAGTGTGGTGTCAAAGTCAAACACAGCCTGAAAGTAAATTGTTTTTCTTCCAGAATAGTGTTGGAGTTTTCAGTAAACATTAATTCCTTTGCTAACCCAGATAAAGTTTTGTTTTTCTGATTGTAGAATATGAGATCATACCAGGGAAGCAGCTAATTCACTGGATTTGAAATGTTTTCTCAATTCTAGCTTTATAAGTTCCCTGGGAGTAAGCTATATGATGTTGTGCACTGAAAACTATCCCAGTGTTTTGGCTTTCTGCTTCCTGGATGAGCTTCAGAAAGAGTTCATCACTACCTACAATATGATGAAGACAAATACTGCAATCAGACCATACTGTTTCATAGAGTTTGGTAAGGATCTGACTTTTTTCCTCCCTTTATTCTCACACTAAGACAAATGAGTGTTTAAATAGATGTGCAGCTTAATGCACGTAAAACAAAAATGTCCAAGGCAGTTTATAGCTGTATTTTAGGCAGATTTAGAATCTGAATTAACTCCTGTTAGAATCAACAAAGAAATGCTTCTGTTGGGCATTAAGTTAGGCTTACTGGAGTTTTAGCCAAACTTTTTTGTAATCTTTCTGTTCGTTCCAGTAGGTTTTGATTTGAGCCTTATGTGACCAGCTCTGGAGTTTATCTTCTCCTAGGTAATAATACTAGGAGTTGTTTGACTTCATACCTGTTGAAATACTTAACCTGTGAAGTCATGGATCTTCATAAATTTCTCAAGTAAAAGATTGCAGTTCCATGTTTGCTCTTAGCTGTGCTGTAACTTTTGTTCAGTACATGAAAGGGAGACATTTTTATTTGTCTTACGATGTAGTGAAGCATTTAATCTTCTGTCATGAAAACTCCAAATGCAGCTCATCTCATATATACCAGATAACAGTTGTTACAAATTCCATTAATTTATGTTGCTTTAATGCTATATATTAGGCAGTTATTTTAGATATTTTTATGAAACACATTAGAGCAAAAAGAACAGCAGTTTGAGAAATATGGGGGCAGATATTCCAGCTGGTTAATTCCTGTCTATAATTCAGTCAATTATTAACAATTTCTGTAAAACATTATTGTCTTCCTTGTGAAAATTTCTATGAACACTTTTTCCCCCCCCAACGCCTTTGTTCTACTAGTTGTGAAGTTAGAATTTAAGTCTATTACAGCTTAAAGATATGTATTTATTTTCTCCTCCTGAATATTTTGCAAGCATGTTTCATACTCAAGGACATTCACACTTGAATGCAGGAGTTAATTTTTTCATAAGAATATTTACTAAACTAACAGAAAAGCTGGAATAAATGCAGTAAACCCATTGTATTAGAAATGCATTCAGTCTCATGCAGTGAAAAGTCATTAGTTTATTCACAGTTATTAAGTAATTAGATTTCTAGAGCTTAGATTTTTTTTAAACTGCAGAATTAAATAACCCAATTGTGTATTAGGCACAAAACAGAAATAGTGTTAAAAATTCAAGATAAATGCAAACATTTCAAAGAATATGTTTCAGTTTGTGAAGTATGTAGTACCCAGAGCTGCATGATCTTGGATTATTTAACTAGCATAAGTCCATAAAAATATACCTTTTTATTTTAAATTTTACACAGATAATTTCATTCAGAGGACCAAACAGAGATACAACAACACACGTTCTTTGTCAACAAAGATGAATCTTGCTGACATGCAGACAGAGATCAAACTGAGACCACCCTACCAAATTTCTGTGTCAGAACTTGGCTCAGCGAATGGCTTTGCACATGTATCTGTGGGAGAGTATAAGGGCACTGGTAAGATATCTGCAGGTAAGTTCCAGACTTCTGGTTTTGTATCCTTAAATGAGACACAGTAGTAGAATTTTTTTTTTTTCCTTAAAAAACCCTGCCTTTTCAGGGCTCTAAAGCACAAAGCTGCCATGATCTTATGTGCATTTTAGCTTAGATGTCTGTTTTGTCCCCTGCTCAAAGTGCACATCTTCCCAAGGCACTCAGAGGGAGAAATGGATCTGTTCAATGGACTGCTTTATTGAAGGGAAAAAAATACTGCAAGTGAAGATGAGCACTAAACAAGAAGATGATCTTTCTTTTTCTGACCTTTCAAGATTTCTGAAAATTTTTATTGTTTCTTCCCAGTAAGACTCAGTGATGACATAAGCTGAGAGCATAGTGTCAGGAGTTAGAGCAGCTGGAGGGAGGAGCATCACTTCAGGAAGCGTCTGCCATGGTGAAAATCCAAAGAGCTGTGCTGGCTAAAAGATGCACTTGCTAAAATGAGTGCCTTGTGTACAGTGTTAAGAATTGCAATTTTGTATAAAATTGACACATTCATTTAAGTAGTCATTAATTTTTTAAAACTTTAATTTGGTTCGTGTTGGAGGTAGATACGGAGTTGTGTGGTTGACCTGGGTTAAAGGTTTGTGCTGTAAAGTGAATGCACTGAATGAGTTTGAGGCCCACCTTCAGATGTTTCCCAGCAGGACAGAAACTTAAAAACTTGCCAAATCCTTGCACTAATATGTGGACTCCACACATGAACCTGACATCATCTGATTTCAGTCTTCCAAGTTTAGTGAAGCAAAATCATAAATGGAGTGGAAGGAAGTGTTGATTTTAATTAGTTAATAGCTTTCCCTTTTTTTTTTCCCCCCAAAAGTTCCTCTGTCTGTAAGTTGTCCTGGGCAGGCATACGCTGCCTGACACTTTACAGTGTCAGGGTGCAATCATAAAACCCTAGAATTGCAATCATAAATCTAAATACTTCCTACAGTTTTGTAATAAAAGAGATTAGCTTAATTTTGTGCAGTTTATATATATATATGCATGTGTTAATAGGATCTCTTTGCCAGTGCATTATCCTTATTACGTACTTATTCATAAGGATTACTCTAAAAAATTGAAAACTGCTTTCTACTGAAATGAAAACCAAACAAAATCACTGGGGTGCCCTATTTGCACTCTGGGCCCCCTATTCTGAGAATTCCAGGTACTATGAGACAAGTATAGAAATAGTTTACAATCTCTGTATTTTCAGTTTAACAGTATTAGAGTTAGATTATGGAAAAGGAACAAAGGAAAAGTGTAAAATTGTGTAAAAGAGTGGAATCTTCTAAGCAGTACTGTGCAGAGACTTAATCATCTCCTACTTACATGTGTGGGTTGTTTTTAAAGGTATAATGCTGTGATACCATCCTTTTACCACTTTTGATGCCTGTACTGTGGTTTACTCTTACTGTTTTGGTGTAATCCTGCCCTGTGGATTATGGTGGCAGAAGTGGCAACTGATTGTCTAGATTTGAACTTCCTGCAACTGAGAGAAGAAAAAACAATAAGCATGAGAGAACTTGGCTTGTGTCAGAATTGGATGTTTTTTTAAAAGTTGTGCATGTTTTTTATCACTTTTTTGAGTCAAAGTGCTGGAAGATCATACAGGCCTAAGTTAAAATGCATAGGAACCATTTCCCTTTTCATTGTAACAGTAGTTGGCAGATGACCTTCTAATTTTTTTCTCTTGCCTCTCCCAAACTTCTTACAGAAGCAGTTCTGTTGTCCTCTTTTCTTTCCATATTGATTTTCTTCTGTTTCTCTTTGAGTTAACTTTAAACTTTCTTCTTCCTGTGAATTCTATAGATCTCTGTTCAGTTTTCACTTCCTTCCTTGAGTTGCTGTAGAAACTCACCATCAAAGAGCTGTACGTTATGAGAGGTTTGCACTTTGCTCCTTCTTCAGCTCTTCACATTTTAGATGGCATTGAATAACTGTGTCTATTTTAGTGAGTCTGCTAATAGTTTTGTAATCCTTTACATTCATCACTTCTCTCCACCCTTGAAAAGAACTTTCTCTGGATGTTTGCTGCCCACTCAGTTGGCTAGACTTCAAAGTTTCTCCTTTGCTCTAAGGACAAATTCTCACAAAAAGATATGGTTTGCCAGTGTAATTTCCTGAATATGCTGTCCTGTTAAAAATTAAGACTTGCTGTAAGTGCATCAAGTATGTTAACTCAGGTTGGAGAGCGTGCAGAGGTGGGGATTTGGGTGGAGGCAAACCTTGTTTACTTATGCAGAAGGCAGAGTTGGATGCATTAGTTTTGGCCAGTGCTGGGGAAGCACTGGCTGTTACTTGGACTGTAATTGCTTCTGTAGCCACAGTGCAGTGCCCAGCCCTCCCGTGCTGTGAAAGTAATTGAAAATAGCAGCCCTTCTCCTTCAGAGAAAGTTGTGCTGTGTAGTGAGAAATAGGGGTAATTACGGATGTGTGAAGCATAAAGTGCTCAGATAATAGATGGAATTTTGCTTCACAGGTGAATGTAGATGTTGGCAGGCATTAGAAATAGGGTGACAGCATGCTGATGTGTGATGTTTTAGGTTAGGATACAGTTATTATTTGAGCTTTTCTTCAGTGAAGGAACAGTTGTCAAATTGAAATTATTTTTTGCCTGATGGCATACTCCATGTTTTTGGGTTTTTTTGACATTTTAGTTTTAAATAAACATCCTTACAAGTAGTGCAGTTTCTCATATCCTGTAAATTTTGTGAATTTTTCTTTACATGTCAACATTAAATTCAGAATTTGTGCTTTATTTCAATTGAGGATTTTTGATATGGCATTTATCATATTTCTAAGATTGATTGATGTACCAACTCAAACTCAGCTGCCCTTTACCCTCCATTCTCTGACATCCCTTCTTCATTCTTTTGGTTTTGCCTTCCTTTTATTAGTCTATAAATGACTCTTGTTGCTTTGATTGTAACACCAAAATCCGTTTAAGCCCCGGAGAGTTTATTAACATCAGTAGCAGTATGCAACGTCCTTCAAGTTTTTTGGATTTGTTTTCATATTTTAATAAGAGAGAAAAATTAGTACTGTATGATCCCTCACAGCCCCTCTTGATTTTAGCTGATGAGACTCTACTTTCCCCTCGTGGTTCTCAAAGAGGTGTTTTAAATGCTGTCTTAACACACAATGACTTTAAGTTACCCAGGATATGGGGAAGATGAGATTGTCTGGAGAACTGTGAGTGAAGAGCAGTGAACTAATTTTATCCATCAGTTAGTGAAATGGAAGT
Organism: Cephalopterus ornatus; assembly: GCA_013396775.1. NCBI lineage: Eukaryota > Metazoa > Chordata > Aves > Passeriformes > Cotingidae > Cephalopterus > Cephalopterus ornatus. The sequence goes on along the minus strand of VZRE01013801.1, from coordinate 307,894 downwards.
AGTTTTGGCTAAAAACAGTCACATACACCCTCAGTTTTTTGCCACTCTCTATATGAGATGGTTTAAAAAAGCCAAAACAGAACAACCAGTTAGGAGTCACTGAAAAAGAGTAGTTTGGTGTGCAGATAGCATATCTAACCTTAACTGAGTGATTGCTGGGAGTAATGTGCCCTACAGTTAGAAAAGCAATGAGCTCTCGAAGTTAAATATGGATTATGCTTCTGTTTAAAAAAACCCCAACTGATTACACTATTAAATTCAGCACAAATGAATTAACTGAACTCATCCTGTGTTTTATTTTTGTGTTATCGTACACTCATAATTAGACAGCCCTGCCTGCTTATCAATGTGAAATAGCTTTTGTTGTTTTTTTCTTTAGCTTCTGTAACTTCATAAACTGTTTGAAAAATCTTTTTCCTAGGTCTGTGCAATGCAAACAACCGGGATTGACACCCCTCTCTCTGTTAATGTTACAGTTCATTAACCTCATGGTTCACATCTTTACACTTGGTTGATTTGAACAGAACGATTTGAGTACGGCTCAGTAGTCACTTTGTTTTCCCAGTGTCGCCCAGACTGTTAAGAGTTTTGCATTGTTTTTTCATGTTTGCTTTCTGTTATTAATTATGGAAAGGGACAGTAATGAGGAACATACACAACTGTTACATACTTGTGACCCTAGATAAGCCTGAAGGAGTGGGTGTGCATGGAAAGAAAGGCTGTTTTAATTTTAATGTGGTTTGTAAGAGACTTCTAAGCACTATCTGGAAGGTCTGTGTAAGTTTGTAATATAGATACTAGTTTAGTTTCAGAGCTGTCTTTTTATGTCTTTGGTATGGCAGTATTGCCATACTCAGTTGGCAGTATTTTTTAAGCAGGGGAACTGTAATAGCTTTGCCTCAAAGTGTTCTGTTCAGCAAACAAGCTGAATCAGTCTCAATATCTCACTAATGCATTTGTGTTAAAGCATGTTAAAGAGTGCGGGTTGTGAGAGAAGCTCTTAAGTACGTGACTTATTAGCTGGTTACTAATTGTGGATGGATTTCACTAGCGAGTGCATCTTTTACTGTTGATTTCCTGGCATTTTTGAGCAGCTGTCAGTACCATACTTGAATAAATGGATTGTATTGAAATAAAGACTAAATATAACAAGACAATTATATATGTGAACTGAAGGAAAGTTTACTTTTTGTTAAGCCTTGTGCTGAAATATTTAAAACGTATTTTCTTCTTTTTAGAAAAAAAATCGACATTTTGTGGTTTGCAGTGGTGATCTTTTGAGCTAGAAACCGCAGAAAAGTGAGATTACTATTTTACTGAATTTCTAAAGGCATTGCTTTGACCTTTGATATCTTGTTTTGATCTTCTGCTTTGCAGCTCCTCATCAGCGTCTGGAACCTGTGACTCTGCCAGGGATTGTCTCATTTGTGCTTAGTCTGTTATGTGGAGCTTTGAATTTAATTCGTGGCTTTCATGCCATAGAAAGCCTTCTCCAGGTATTGTACATTTTGTGAGTTTAAAAATTATGCACCGTAGCAATCATAATTATCAACTTAGAAGATGCTATCTGAACTAAATCTTGCCAGTTTTATTTTCAGAAATACTATTTGGGAGGTCAGGCCTCTGTTCATGAAACCTGTATTGTTTGTGACCAGAGCATCCTTTTTGAGTGTGATGCCTCATTCATTGAGGCTGTGAGTTTCAACAGCAGTAGAAAGTGGGTGGCCAACTCCTTCCCTGGTACCTTGGTAGCAGTGAGTATGTGAACATAATGTTCTGTTTTCTAAATTTATGCCAGGGTATGAGGCATTTAATTTCTATAGATGCTATTTAAAAGCATTTGAGTGAAATGACGAACAGCTTTGAAAATCTGGCCATTTTTTTTTTTTTTTAAAGTCCACAGAGCATGCGTCTTTAAAGAGGTTTTGTAAAAATTTTTTTTGTAAACTTTTTTGGGTTTTATTTGTCTTTAATAAACCTTCTTAAGTAGGATGCTTATTTCTCTTTGTGTGCTGAAAGGATCAATGTCAGGGAAAACTTTCAAGTGATTTCTTCTAAACTCCCCTCACCTCCTTAAACAATAACATCCCCCTCACCAAACAACCTCCCCAAAAAACATTTTTTTCTGTAAACTCTCTGCTGTGACCTTCCCTGTAGCCTTTCAGTTTCTTTCTATTCCATTTCTTGTGCTGTTTGTATTCTCACTGCTACAATGTCACTAATAGTGCTTTGTGATTTTAAGCAATTCAGGTGAAATATGCTGGTAGTGCTTTCAGGCATGCACACAAAGTTCATGTGTGTTACCACAAGAAAAAGGACTTCCTTGCCATTTAATGGGTCTGTTGTGGTGGTAGACATAGAAACTAAAAAGCTCATAGAATTTTTCTGAAAGAAAACGGTAATCCTCTAGCTTGGTTAATAGATAATCCTTTTACTCAAACATATACCTTTAAAGACTTTATAGAATCCTAGAGTCATGTAGGTTGGAAAAGAGCTGAGTCCAACCATTAACCCGGCACTGCTGAGTTCACCACTAAACCATGTCCCAAAGTGCCACATCTACACAACTTTTAAATTCCTTCAAGAGTGGTGATTCAACCACTTCCCTGGGCAGCCTGTTCCAGTGCTTGACAGCCCTTCAAGTGAAGAAATTTTTCAAATATCATCTAAACCTTCCCTGGTGCAACTTGAGGCCATTTCCTCTCATCCCATCCCTTGTTACCTGGGAGAAGAGACTGACACCCACCTTGCTACAGCCTCCTGTCAGGTAGTTTCAGAGAGTGATAAGTTCTCTCCTGAGCCTCCTTTTCTCCCAGCTAAAAAACTCCAAGTTTCATCAGCTTCTCCTCTCAAGTCTTGGTCTCTAAGCCTTTCACCAACTAACTGCAATATTTTCTGATAATTAATGGATTTTTTTAGGGAAGTTAAGGTAAAGAAGATGACCTGTATTCCATTTGTCTTACATAGCTATTGGTCTGTGTAAAGATTTAATAAGCAGTAAGGTTTGAGGTCTCAGCATTTCTGAAGACTAATGGATAGATGAATAAGGTTAAAGAAAATGTTCCATACTAGGTCCTTCTTTTTGAATTGTTTCTGGTTTGTTTTTTTTTTTTTTAAAGAGGGACCAAGGATAAAATAGTGAACAAATACCTCTTCTTTATCCTTAATTAGATTTTTGTGTGTTATGTACAATTTTCTCAGTTTATAAATAGGAATGAATTCAAAGTATGCTGTAGTACAAATAGTACTGAACAGATTTCTGCCACTTACTGTGATGTTTCTAGAACTTACTTTGTTACTTTTCACAGCTGATTTTTTTTAAAGGAATGCCAGTGTTAGATTAACCTATTTAAGTGATGCCAGGGCAGCCAGTTAATTTTATTCTATATGCTATTGCATCTGGAGGTAATAGATGGCAGTACAGATGGAAGATAATTTTCATTTCTGACAAATGAGGCACACTAAAAATCCATTAAAATTTTTCTTGATTTACTTTATTATGGAAAAAGCCACAGAGTTTAGGGAGAAATAATCCAAAGCGTGATTAATTGAATGTGTTCTGAGAAGTCATTCAAAGCCATGTCTCTGAATTACTGTTTCCTTTATAATCAGTGTTTTTATTTGGGTGTTAGTGAAACTGCTACAATCTGTAGCTGTACCCCAGCAAATATGCTGTGACACTGAGGCAAAGACTTACACACAGTGTAAAGTTACTGCATTGTGTGGGTGATTTTTATGTGCAGATATACAAAGTTTTTCCTAGTCAGCCCTGGAGATGGAAACGCTCCACACTGAACATACTCAGAGCAGACACAAGTTGTACTTGTGAATGGACCACCTTCTTCTCAAAATGATATTCACTCTCAAGGAAGAACATTTGCATGAGTACCCTTTGTTCTCCTGAGAAAGTTTTTGATTGTTGCAGATGTTTGTTGGAAATGCAGTTGGAGTAATCACTGAGCATGTAAATTTATTTTGCTCAGCTCTATAGAAACTATAACAACCCTTTGGAATAAGTTAGAAGGATTTGTTTGTTTTTTTAAATGAATAGTGGAAAGATCTGTCACTTCAAGTAAATGTTTCCATCTTTTCCGTCAAGAAAACTTGATTTTCCAATAGTCTCTCCGATAAATTCCTGTGCTGCCGTTTGCAGTCACAGCCTTGAGCTGCCTGCGTTATTCTCTGTGTAGAGTTTTACCCCACCCTAGTGGCCACTTTGGGTTTTTTTTCCTTTTACCTCGTTTCCATTTTGTGAGGCTGGAGGAAGGCACAATTCTACAAAGTTGGTATCAAAGCTAGTTACCAGTGTTTAGACTTGAATTTTCAAAGGCATCTGGAGAAGGTAAGTGTCCAGTTTTAGAGCTGGACTTCATTTAAGGCTTTTGAAAATCTCAGCACTAGTTGTCTGTTGTGAGTCAGTGTTTTGGTCAGACTCCATATCATGGTGTTTTTTTCACAGACATAAAAGCGAGCACTGATTAGTCTTAACTCCTGGTTTTGTGTAGGGTAGGAATTATTATAAATCAGTGTGTGAACCTGTTTAACATAGAATAATAAGTTTCATACTGTAAATGTCAGGTATTTAACTGAAACATTGTAAAACATGGCTTTTTGTTTTATTCTTACAGAACGAAGGTGAAGATTTCAGCTATGTTATTGCATTTTTTCTTGGAACAGCAGCCTGTTTGTACCAGGTGTGTTTTTCTGTTTGCATAATTCACTAGAGTTTAGAAACATTACCCAGTCATGCATAAGTTGTCATCACATTTTCTTAAATGTCACAGATCCTTGAATAGGGCAATTATAAAAAATAATTTCTGCTCTCTTTTATTAATCATAAATTATCGTGTTTTAGGCTCACTGATGTGTCTAGTGTTGCTCCAGAGTTTCTAGTCTTTTCTAAAGAAGAAAATGTACAAAAGTAACAACTGTCTGTTGTACCTGAACTGCTAAGCATCAGGAGCTGAGTCTTCAGTCATCTCTCAACATTTAGTAACAAAAAATCAAAAATCAAAATCTCTGCAGTGAGGCAGAGGAGTCTTCTACATAAAAGCATGCTTAGTAACTGCCATGATAACATTTCCCTTTAGTAATAGAAAAACAACCCTCAGGAGTTTCATAACAGAACCTGTTATAGTAAGGTGTTAAAACTGCAGTGTTTTGGCCTTTTGACTGTTTTTTGGCATTTTGCTCGGTTGTATAAGGGGCAAATCTTCTAATATTTCAGACCTAGACTAATGAAAGATACACTTCAGAATTCATTTAAAACTGTTTCAGTAAAATGCGCAGTCATTCAACATTGTGTTACAGTAACATTTTTAAACTTGTGTAGTATTTTTGTTTTTTCAACCCTTCATATTTATTAATCATTTTGATAAAGCACATCCTGACTCTTACTCTAATCTTGGAAGCAGTTACACTTCTTCATACATTGTCAGTGGAAGCCACGACGCTGGGAAATTATCTGAATCCTTATTGCTGAGATACTGGCACCAACTAATTGCTCTTTTAGCTCTGATTTGTGAAACTGTCAGCACAAGGGGGTTGCACTTACTCCGCTCAAAATGGCCAAGTGGGTTCAGAACAATTCTGTCTGGATTCTGAAATGTGGATCACTCATCTCTAGTTTTACTTTGCTTTTGAGAAAGGACATACAAATCTTACTGATGCTGCCAGTGCTCACCTCTCCAAGGATATTTAGATACCCAGAAATTCCAAGTAGCTTTGTTATCTCAGCCACCCTTGCAGTGGAAATGCGTGCTTTATAACAAAGCAGTTGAGTTCGAATAGAATATAAAGGAAGCGCAATAAATTTCATTGTTCAATTGAGAACATACAAAGCTTTGGTCCTTTTTTGAGGAACATCAAAAACAAACAAACAAAAAGTAGGGTTTCTTTGACTGATAAAATGTGGCAAATGCTCAAGAAGAACAGAAATGGCACTTAGATAATCTGATGTTGGATGCTGTTAAATTTCTGTGACTATGGTTATAAATCCAATGGGAACAGATTTGGAATAGAAAGTAAGCCCAAATACTGTTGTTATCTGCCTTTCAAGCACATCAAAAACTTTCTTCAGCAGACAGAAACAGCCAGAATCCAGACCAGGGCAAAGAATTTTTTTTTGGTAGCAGTTAAGGAAGTAGTTTGAACAACAGCAGAAGTAAAAATAATGTCTGTGTAAAAGCTGTGTCCTTTTATAGATGGGAACTGCAACAAGAGACCTGAACAGATTTCCAGCTGCAGCAGGTAGAGCAGGGAACTGAGGGCAGTCCTGACACTGTGTCACACCACAGCGTGCAGAAACAGACCCTTAAAATATGGTAGGACTGTGTTTCTCTCCAAATGTAACCCATGTTGCAGCAGCTGAAGCAGGGCAGTGGGTGTTTGTGGACCTCTGCATCTACCAGTTAATCCTTGGTATGACCCCTGACACAGCACTGGGAGGTGTCTGAGGGATTGCCTTGTGCTAAGTATTCATTCCCAGCTGCAGGGGCCTGGTATTTTCCCTGTCCTTCCCACTGCTTTGTCTGAAGAAGACTGAAGTGGCTCTTGTTCCTTCTCCACTGTTTGGGTGGAACTAAGAGTGTGTTTTGACCAGGGATTGCCAGAAACATCCACTTTTTTTTGTCATGGGCCACTCGTTACAGGTTGTAATCCAGTATTATGGGAGAATTGTTCTCAGAAAGGGTTTAATGGAAGTAAAATGTAACCTTCTATTGATGTCAGGTACTTTTCACCCTTCCATGACTGCTGAATTGATACGGTTCTTACATGTTTGATTTATGTTTTCCTTGTTTTGGTCTGTAATTCCTCAGTGACCACATAGTGTTTCTTCAGTGGAAGTTCCTTGCCATGAGCTAATCTGATTTCGTTTTTACTTCCTGACAGTGTTACCTGTTTGTATACTACACGGGCTGGAGGAATGCCAAATCCTTCCTGACCTTTGGGCTGATTTGCCTGTGTAATATGTATCTGTACGAACTGCGCAACCTGTGGCAGCTCTTCTTTCATGTGACTGTGGGAGCATTTTCTACCTTACAAATCCGACTGCGACAACCACAGGGAAAGTCCCCTGATTACAATGTCTGACAAGTCCTGGAACGTTTAGAGGAAGTCTTGTTCCAGTAGTTTTTCACTCTCAGGAATGTAAAGCCGTTCTCCAAAAGAAGAAGCTGTCTGGATGGTTTTGGTTTTTTTAAAATAAATCAGTGTAAGATGCCTGTGGACATTTTTCACTTGATGGTTGAACTTTTTTTTAATTATTTTTTTATTTTCTTGAAAAGGGCACAAAAGGGTATGGGACTAGAGGAGGAAAGTGGAGCATATCGTGGAGTGAAATGTATGTGGGGACACCAATTTTGGGGAATTTGATGGCATAAAAAAACTTTGTTCAAAAGTATGTTTATGGAGGAATGTATAGAGTATGTGTTCTGCATATCATGCAAGCTTTTCACTTCCAAAATCAGTTTTGCCTTTGTGAGGCAGTAGGGAATAGGCTAAATAAGTAATAATAATGCTATTGCATATTAGGAAACTAGATGTGGAATATGTAAGATAGCAGATTTTGGAATGTTTTGTTTCATGTTAACATATATATGAATGTTTTCTTCATTAAAACGTAACCTGGAAACTCAGTTTCTGGGGATCAGCCTCACCCATGGCCCTCTGTCTAGTGCTGTAAGTTCTTTTAATGTGTTTTCATTTATCATTTTATTTTAATTATCATTTGAAAGTGATCTATGTTGGCAGAGTTCTTTTTTAGTAATTATTCAAAAAGTTCTGCCACTTAACCCAGGATTTTTGGGCACTTCTTGTGTTTGGACTCTGGAAGGGTTGAAAGGAAACTGATTGGTGAGTAAATTGAGTGACTTGTACTTGCTGGACTATTGTTCTTCTTTTTATATGTTCTTCATTACTTTCAGAAATGGATGAATAATTAACTCAATCCTGAGATAAAAACTGGTGACAGGAAAAATAAATCAGCCTGATTAGCTTAAGCAAGAAAAGACCAAGGATTGTGTTTATTCTTCTGGCTTTATGGATTGGGTGTTTTTGTGCTGGGATAAAACTTCCTTGACCTAGACTTGTGTCTGAGAGAACTGTTTTATGCTCCTAAAGTTGGTGAATCAACTAGCAAACCCCAAATACTTAGAAAAGCAGCCATATAGTACCAGCAGCAGTTACACTGGGGTTTTCTTTTTACAATTGTATGACAGTTATGATGTTTAATAATGTACAAAGAAGTTGTTGTAGATTTTTATATACAGGTTGTAATCAAGCTTTAACGGCAGGGAGGTTGCCATGCTCTTGTGTTGCTGGAATTGGCAGAGCTTTGCTGTGCTATGAAATGTTGGTCCAGGCAAATTTTCTTGGGCATTTCCTACCAAAAGGTTGTGTTTTTCAGTAAGTTGCTTAGTGTCAGATTACATGACCAAGCAGAAAGGGACTAGATATTTTCTTTTCTTTTCAAGTAGGTGTTATTAGTCAAGAAAATTGTGCATAACACAAGCAAGAATTAGGGAATGAAATTGTAGTCGCAGTGAGCAGGTATGTCTCAGACTGATGTGTGAGTTGAAGCCCTTGAGGACACCTTGGTGCCCAGGTTCCAAGGTTGGTGCTGGGGGAGATGTGCTTTGCAGTTAATTCTCTTCCCTCCCGACTTTGAGACACAGAAGAGGAACATGTTCAGGAACATGGTCTTTTGTTTTGGGAATTCAGAAATAGGGAAAATGATAAAGAGGAGGACTGGATTGAAGCATACGGGAATTTTAGGAAGTGTTTACACCACAAGTAATTTAAAAATCCACAAGAGCAGCAAACAGCCTTTGTTTAGCACAGAGAAGTTTGCCTGTATTACCATTTGGTGCACCTTTCTGAATTCCAGACACTAGAAAAGGTGAAGAGCAGTCCTTTACCATTTAAAATCAGTGATTGAAAGATAGAGGTATTCATGTTTTAAGCATAAAAACAGGTTTTATTTTGCTCATAGAGTCTTGAAGAGTCCTTATACCTATTTTTTCACTTCCATTGATAAGCAGGGAGTCCATTATGAATACCTGAAGTACTGCTTAGTTTTTAACTTGGACTGTTGTTCACATAAATTTTTTGTTGCATCATTGCTTCAGTTTTTATGTTGGCAGGAAATCTTGTTTTCTCTGAGGCACCTTTCCTTCCTGCTATTCCTAAAGATACATTTTTAAGGAATGAAAACTTCCTTCGTCATAGCATGTGGAGCCATTATTCCATTCCATGTATGGTGGTGTTAAATTAATTGCTGATTAGCAGGTACAGTGAACAAATGCAACTGTCAGCGTAACAGAAGACAGTTGGGGTTTTGTTTCCTTGTTTTTATGGCACTGATAAAAATCCCATTTCACAATGAAAAGTTAATGAGCATGACTGTTCTTCATTACTTGATATTACTAGGTGCTAAAAACGTGGCTTTTTAGAATGTTTTAGTTTGACTACAATATTAGAACTTGCTGACATTTTGTGTGAGATGAGAACCAAGATAGAGCAGACCAAGTTGGAGGTGAAAATTTGCTGAAAATTCCCAGGATTTCCCATTTGCTTATACAAACTCAGCATTCAGAGAAATAGTAGAAGCTTCCCTGCTCATTTTACCAGATACTTGAGTTACTAGACTTACGAAGATGAACTTGCAGAAGATGACTAATCTCTGGAACAACGTGCTTTATTTTAGTTTGAATTGCAGAAGGCCGTTGGTAGTCACTTGATTTTTCTGTGGGATTTAGTAGAAGCAGAGCCCATTTCTTGCTGTATTTATAAAGGAAGTGCTTCTCTTTGAGGTTGGAATGGGTTCATCCAACACCCACATATAGCATATTTTTCTTTGAATAAGGTGTCAGTGTTTATATTTACTTTCAGGAAGAAATGACCAAAAGACTGACTTCCACAAGGTATATAGAATGCTGTTTGAGGTTTGATTACCTCAGAGTCCCCTACTTGAGCTTCTAGGATTTAATCACATTTTTCCTTTGTGTATTTTTGCTTTCTTGTGTTCAATGTCTGGACCAATAGCTGGGGATAAAAACTTGTCTCATTTGTGAATTGTCAGATTTTACTAGTAAATAACTTTTCAGGCCCTGGAAAGTCTGTAGGCTCCTTCTCCTTTCACACTGTTTCATGTAAAACACACACGTGTGTTTATGATGTATATAAGAATATACCTAGAGGGAGAGAAAGGGAGACTGAGGTGCAGAAAAGAATGCAGCATTCCACGAGGGAATGGATGTATGTGTTACTTGGATTGATTTTGGTCTATATCAAAGCTAGCAGAGAATTAAATGATGATGGAAACTGGTTTCCTTTGCAGACATCGTGATTACTTAATAGTCACCAAGGACTATTTGAGATATTGATACTCTTCTTATCCTTAGGACTGGGGAGCATTTGTTTAGGGATATTACCTTTCAGCCTCCTGCCTTTCATTTCCCATTTCCACTGCAAGTACTATGGTATGATTGTTTTTCACTTTCTTGGTTGGTTTTGGAAAAAGAAGCCCACTGATATTTTCAAACACTAAGCACATGCTATTTTAAATCAGCTTTTTGTCAGAATAAATAGCATTCTTAGATACATGTTACAGCTTGCAGAAACCCATGCTTTCTGAATGGTGTTAATATACAGGGATGTATTGCAGGAGGGGTTTTCCCTGATGTAGGGTAATTGATGAGAAGGGTGGCAGGCGGAGGAGATCTGCATCAGTGCCAGTTGCATCCCTGTGTTGACAAGAGTCCAGCTGATCTCTCAAGAGGAGTCTGAGGAACCCTTGACCCATCCAGCTGCACGTGTACTTGCAGTCACTGACTTCCAGTCACTTCCATAGCTGGTCAGATATTCCGGGTACTATTTATTTTGGTAAGGCCCAATGATCTCACAATGTCTGAACCAGCTTCTTTTACTTAACAAAATTGTAGTTCATCAGTTTTATTGATCAGACTGTTTGCTAATGAACGTTATGGAGCACTTACTGGTACAGCCCTGTTTGCTCTCCTGACTGTATAGAGCTGTGTAGAAGTTGTTCAGAGCATTTACAGAATAAGTTTTCCTGGATAACGTTTCTTTCTTCCTTCCTCAGGGGCAAAGCCTCCTGAGACAGGTAGGTGACAAGTACACATTCAGAAGGTTTAAGGAGCATGTAGTGGGCGCTGCACAGGCCCTGTACGACCTGGCACTGGCATGGGCTGCAAAGCTTCCAGCTCAGCTGGGCTTCCAGCTCAGCTTGCGCTGGGAAGGTGTGACACACTGTAGGATTGTCGCACTAACCTGTACACTGAGCGTGCCAGAGTTGTCAAACACTGGGCAACACTCCAAAGCAAAGGAGACGGTGCTCCATGTTCTTGTGCTGGAGCTGCTGCGGAAACGCCATGAGGGAGAGGGCCCAAGGAGCAGCAGCAGGTATGGGAGGGCCTTGTTTGCACAGTTGGCTGCTGTGCTGCCAGGCTAGTGGTGGGGGGTTGGATGGTGACACCCACACCCTGGGATGACTATTTTTTGCTTATCTGTAAGTTGGTGTTTGATACTTTATAATCAATTACTTTGGAAGGAATGGCCTGTACGTTGTAACGTGCTCTCCTTTCCCCACAGTGGAACGGATTTTGTGTCTCTTGGCATGATCCTGCAGTGCCTGGTTGAGGCTCCACAAATCTGTTTCCAGTAGATGGCAATAGTTATTTGCATCTGAAATTCTGTGTTGAAAGACAAGATCTCAGGGGCCAACTGCTCACGGGGAAGTTCTCTAACTGGTCTCCTGTGGAGCTTTTTATTGAAATGCCTGTGCTGTGCTGCACCAGCAGCACCTCTGAGCGTGTCAGTGCTGGACTCACCACTGCTGCAGCTCCCAACGGGAGCCACGGGGACAGGGCTTCACCAGCTTTCTTAAAGGCTGATAACCTTAAATACTTCATGGCTTTTTGTTACTGCAGCTGTGTTCTCAGTACACTCATAAAATCCCTCCTAACCAGTAACAGATTTGGCTCTTAGCTGCCTGTGTAATGTCTTCTCAAGGAAGAAAAGTCAGTTGGAAGCTGCACGGTTTTGTTTCTCAGTTACACTTCAGGCTTCTGTTAATTGGTACAGTTACATATAGCATTTTCTTTTACCTGTAAAGGTTGAAAATGTTGCCTCCTTCCAGTCGTCCTTAAGAGGACCAACACCAAAGTACCTACCTGGGGAATTCTTTGGCAAAGGTGATGTACTTTTAAAAACTCTTTTAAAATACAAAAATTTTTTTTTTTTTAAATAGGGCACACACGGTGTTTTAAGCTATTCAGTTATACCAGTATATTTAACCTCAGTGCCACAGCCAGGCTTTGTCAGCTCTCCTGAAACTAATGTTATGAGACAAGTGGGCACACAAGAAGGACCCAAGGGATGTTTGCTGGTGCAGCCTAGCCCTTGGGGGTCTGTAACTGGGCAATGCATAGTTCCAGGGTGGTCTAAAGGGGCCTCCATCACTGTGAGACAGGAACTGGGTGTTTCTATTTGCAGATCCAGTATCTCTGACACAGCTCAGGTTGGATCTCCTCACTAGCCAGATGCAGCTAAAATAAAACAGAGACACTTAACCAGTGAAACAGTGTTTAATATAGTTAAATTACTTAAATAGATTTCAATTTCCATGGGAAATCATAACTGTGTCCATTTTTGCAAGATCCAGAGTAAAGAGTGTGTGAATACCCCTCGAAATGATCATGACACACTGTCAACAATCACAGCTAGAGATACTGGGGACTTGAAATTTCATTGACAACACAACTTCATAAGATGAATCAAAGTTAAGAAGACTGCAGACTTTTGGAAAGCAGAAAGCAAACCTAAAACCGAGTGTATGGCATGAAGGTAATGAAACTCAGTGAGGGGGCAAGAGGGATGGAAGGTGGAGGAGGGGGAGAAAGGTGTAACAGCATGATGCAACTTAAGTATTTTGCAAACCAGGAAAGATGTAAAGGAGCAAAAGTATAGTACAAGGGCAGACTTGGCAGTTTTACAGAAGTCAATATACTATACTTTTCAGAGATGTTTCCTAGTGGAAGGGAGAAAGAAAGGGGCGATGCCATTTAAGCTCATGTTTAAATGGCTTAATGCTCGGGTCATGCTTGGCAATATAGCAAATTAATTAAGATAGGCCCATGGATTTTCACTTAATCTCATTGTCAAGTAGGAAAAAATAAACCACCACCACCATAGTGCAATCATTAAGCTGTTAGTACTACAATAATTCTGCCCTGAGAAGAGTGGAAAAGAACTTTATTAAATGTCAAAAGATTGGAGTAATTTTTAGTGCTAGCCAAATTCAATATCAAAACTTTACCCTCACAGAATATAAAAAATATAGCTTTTTTAAATTATTTTTTTTAATAAAATATCAAGGGATTTTTCTTTAATAGTTAGAAAAGGTACATAAATGATAACAGTGAACTATTTATACCCCCCCCAGTGATAAAGATGCCCAACACAGTATCAATGGCACTGTATTTTAAGGTCAGCCACTTCTATACACCCTTGCCATCATAATCTTTTTTGAAGATCACCTAATTACTGAAAATGGAAAATCTGTGACAGTTTAAATAAGTGCTTACTACAAGAAAGTCAACTCGATGCTGCAGCACATAGTTCCTTGTAGTGTCAAATGGCAGTTACAATATCAGACAACTCTCACATCAGCAGGATTCTCATAAGACCATCTATGAAAAATAATTTTTTAAAATAAAAGTTCAAATGAGCTTTTTTTTTTTTCCCCTCATAAGAGCTCCTGTTAAGAGTTAGAAGAATTCATTAGAGCTCTTTTTGACGTGTTTGATACTATCTCGGTAGCTAAAACTCAAAGGTCCTGGTTCCACTGGGAAGCTGCCACCCTCCGCTTGAATGCTGCATGGAACAACTGTGTGACTACCGTGGGTTTTTTCCTCTTCTTTGGGGTTGTAGATTTTTCTGGATTTTCATTTTAGAATGCATCTGATTCAGCCTGGAAACTCACCTGTTTGTTGTTGGTTGATTGTATAGTGATAATCTGAAAACTGCCAAGTCTGTGTTCAGAGTATTATGCAGAAAAAAATTACACAAAAGTCTACAGGTTATATACACCTCCCCCCACACCTTGGTGTGGACAGCCTGCCTTCTAATTTATATATAATTTACAAAATATAGAATTTGGTATATCTGTTAGATCTCCATGTTTTCAATATTACAAAATAAAAAATACAAAAAAACCCACAACAAATTTCAGGGGAGCTCCCCTCCCACAAAATGTCTCTTGTTTACATCTAGTCTTTCCCATGTAAACTGATAGATACCAAAGAAGAGCACAGATGACTTTTTAATAAATATGGTTGTAGAGCCATCTTCCTTTATCTTGATCTTCCCCTTCGTCAGGTGTGCCAGCCCCACTCAGAAGAGCAGTCATTTAGCCATGGAGAAGGGAAAAGAGGGGGCCAGGGCCATAATGTCTTTTCACACTAAAACATTACCAATGCCCTTCTAAAAGGCCTTTTTGTGTGCTGCAACAGTGGGTGTCAGTTTTGAAAGCCCATTCAAAACAGCTAATAAAAGCACAGTGGTACACTTCAAATAGCTGGCAGTATGGGATGGAAACATTATGGGAGTGCAAATCCATTCCAAAATAATGCTTTGTAGTGAATCATACATTCCTTCAACCAAGTAAATGTTGTGTTGCATCAATAAATACTTAAATAGCTTCTTATGTCATCCTGTGGTAGCAGCCTTTTTAAAAAATTCCGAATTCATGTCTTATCTGTGAACTCTGTAGTACACATCTTTGGTCGACTTAGCACTCAGCCAGGAACAACTCCAAGGTGGTTTCTTTTTCATGCCTTTCGTAATGGGAGGCCAAAGAGTTTGCTGATACCAGCTCTAGAGTCACGGTGTGAAGTCTCAACTGCGCCACGTCTTCAGCTTCGCTGCCAAAAAAATGATTCTTCTCCAATTCACAATCCTGTGTAATGCAAAATCTGTCTTTGCGTGACGCTGCAGTCGGTGCTAACTAATGGGAGGCCCTTCATTTAGAAAGTAGGTGGTCATTTCTCCTTTGCCTTTGACCTTTATGACCCCTCGATATTCCAGCTGATAGTTGTTGGCTGCTAAAACCTGGTACATGTCCGTGGTTACCTGCAGAATAAACAAGAGCAAACAGATGCTTGCCATGTCTTCCACACAGTCTTTTCATTTGCTTTTGGAGTAATCCATGGACAAAATTAGAGAAGGAACAACTACTTTGTTTCTAAATCAATCAATGTTTGCATAGCAATCCCTAACTAAAAGGTTGGCACAAGTTGCTGAAAAAACACAACCTTTAGAATCTGAGAAACAATAGAAGTCTCACACAATACACAGCTGGGAGGGGCTACATTTTTCAAGGAGTCACAGGATAAAATTAAATGAGTCACATTTTTAAAAAGACATCAGTCAGTTCAGTCTACTCAGATGCATTCATTATATGACTGGTGTGGTAGTAGGAAAACAAGTTAAACTTACTAAAAAGTCCTAAAAAATGTGCTAGAAGTTACATAGTGGATGTACAGCTTAGAAGTCGGGATTGTTTTTATGAAGAATGTTGTGGGCAATGAGGCAGACTGATTGAATGGAATACTCTAGCCAGCATCCAAATTCTCTTTGCAGATACCAGTCAAAAATAATCCCTTGTGCTGCAGAATAACAGAAGCTTAAAGACCAGATTTCCTGAGATAATATTTATTTAATTGTTACAATGTATTTTCTCAGCCTTTTCCAGGTGGCTTTAAGTATTTCCATTTCTGACTTCCTATTGTTGCAATATTGCTGTGCTGATTTGCTTAAGTAGAATGAAAATTGTCCACAGACCATCTCGCAGGGAAGCTTAAAGAGTGTTGCATAAATACCAATCCAGTTAACTGACAGTCACAGAAACAGTGTGGCTGCCCCTCCTGGATTTTACAATAGTTACCCTATTTTTATAACTCTCCAATACTTTCCCAAGGAATGACACTGTTACTGTGGACATTGGCTCAGCAAAAAAGGACAGGGGAACTGAATCACTGGAAAGGTCATGTCTGAAGGCCAAGGAGATGTGTGATTACCAGACAGTTTCCATTAATCCCTTAAACCATCCTCTTTAGTTATATATCCCCATCCTGCTGATGCCTGGACCCTTGCTGGCCTCACACCACACATGGCATTGTGAGCAGCAAAGTGAATTACAGAAATACGTATCTGAATCAAGCTCTTGGAAAATAAATCCACCTACTGTCACAGGCAGCCAAAGAGCACATGGGAGCAAGGGTCAGAGCAGGACTGTGCTCACAGTGCCAATGAGGCATATGGGGAAGGAAGCTCAGCTCAACACTTCCACCCAGAACTAAACTGCAAGTTTTTGACTAAAGTTGCAATGTTGGTCGCGATTAAAAGAGGAAACTTGCTGGTCCCACCAGCATTCCTTAGGTAGCTTTTTTTCATTTATATTTAAATAAAATATGGCATAAAGGAAAAAATAAAACTGAAATTCCAATTCTAATTAAGTTTCAAAACACTAAGTGACACAGGGCTGCCTGTGTAAGTTTTCCAGTGGATGCCTTACCTGAATCCTGTCAGGCACACCTGTACTGTCCATTCGGCTGGCTACATTCACTGTGTTGCCCCATATGTCATACTGGGGTTTGCGGGCTCCTATCACCCCAGCTACAACAGGACCAATATTGAGGCCTGGAAGGAGAGGAGAAATCCACTCAGATCCACATGAAGTGTGAGGCAAGTTATTATTCAGACAATAAAAAAACATCCTGAGCTTCATTGGTTCTAGCTGTGCTTTACCCTGACATGTAAAGCTCCAGCCAAACTGTGGGAAAAGAAATGTTTAAAAAACTGGCTTCTTTGATTCATTATGCCTACCTGACTGGCAGCTCAGGCTGGACCTGCTCAATCCAGAGCTACTTTCCAGCACCAAATAACAGGATAATGTTTATTTTCCATCTGGCTAAGAAGCAAACAGCTCACCTGGAAATCAGCACACGCCTGCTGCAATGCTGAGGGCCTGTGAAGCAGCAGCCCGGCCACCTTCCAGAACAAACTCCACACTTGACATCCTCACTTTTTTTCTCCTTTTTTGTTGCTTTTTATTCCCTGACTTGAAAGACAGTTTAATATCCAAGACTGGCAGAGCTGGAAGCATGGGGGGTGTGGGCAGGATGGACATCACAGGCAAAAATGAGCTCAACCACCACGTGAGACTGTGTTGCGGTAAGAGCTACTCTGCACCAAGGCCAGCTTCCTAACTGCTCCTAATTCTCCTGGGAGCTTCAGTAATAATGCTGCTGTACCCCTAAAAACTTACTGTGATGTTGCATAGAGGTCAAAGTGGTCACCAGGCAAAAGACAATTCACATCACTGTACAGCTAAGGTAAGATCTATGGTTTTTACTCTCCGTAAAAACCCCCAGCTCAGAATGACTACTACCTACATGGAATCCTGTAAACACAGGGACATTACCTATCTTCATCTGGAAGTTGTTGAATGAATGTTCATTAATGTATTTCATTTGGTCCATTAACCTCATGGCAAAATCAGCCAGAGCTTTGATATGTGTCTTCCCTTCCTTGTCGTAAGTGGAGTCGTTGAGGCCTGATGCCGCCATGTAGGTACTGCCAATGGTCTTGATCTTCTCCAGCTGCCGAAATTGGTCCTCACTTATTATCTGTTTCACAAGAGCAAAAGAAGCAAACAAACTTTGACAAACACAGAGATGTTGGTAATGTCCTTGCCACATGCCTTGCCTTGGTACAAGAACTACAAAGTACTGGACAGAGCCTCCACTACTGAGAGTGTAGGAAGAAATGGGGATCAGATATTCGGAGGAGCAACAAGGGAGTGGAGGGGATTTTAATGTGGAAAAAAAATAAAACTAAAGACTTCTAGAGCAAGGAGATGGCAAGCCTGGCACAAGGATTTGATAAACCACCTTCCTTCAGGAGCTCAGCAAAGCCCAACTAAACTCATTGATTCAGTTCGCTCCATCCACCCAGATTTTCTGTGACTTACTTCATCAAAATCAGCAATGATCTCGTTGAGCAGCCTCAGACACTCCACCCCTTCATTGTTGGCTTCCAGCTCCACATAAAACTCGGAGAAGTTGCTTATGGAGGCGAACATGACAGCCACACACTCACAGGACTGGTAGTACAGTTCATCATTTCGCCGCTCCTGAGCCAAGAAATGGGCTGCCACATCCTTCGGCAAAATGTTGTGGAGGAGGCGTCTGTTATAGGCCTGCAGCTCCTCCATTTCTTCTTTCTCTTCGGTGGCCTAGTTTAGGAGGGACAGACAGTGCTTACTCCTTTGGTAACTGTTTTGGAGAGGGGAAAAAATCTGAAATTGAACTTGCAGGAAGGACAGAAAGAGAGGAAGAGGGGAAGCTGCACAGGAGGGCAGAACCGGGGAGATGCAGAAACTTGTGTTTTGTGGTGGAAGATGGTGCACACGTGTATGTAAAAGAAGGCACAGAATAATGCAAGAATCCAGCATTGTTGTATTTCTGGGCCCTGAACTGGGTAATCACTCGGCTCACCCCTTCCATTGTTTTACCATTTATAAATGAGGATAACAATGTTTATCTGCTTCCCAAGGAGTTTTAATTAATTGTTGCTTCCTCAGTGCCTCGTACTCAAACCACAAAGACCTATAATTAGAATGATGTCCTGCCACCCAGAAGGTAAAAAATCTATTCAAAACCTGCAGTTTTTTGGCTCCCCAGCCCCAGCATCACTCATGGGCATAAGTAGTGAAAACATTAACAGTGAACCCAGGGACAGGAGCACAATGTGGCATTATCCACAGTGTGTTGGTTATCCAGTGCTGCTGCCTGGGGGCTAATGAAGGCTGGACATCGAGCCAGTTCCCACTGCTTAACAGGAAAGTGAATGAAAATGCAAATGTGAATCTTTCACATCCTTGAACACAGCAAACTAAAGCTCACTGAACTCTGTGAAGCAATTCAGCAGTGAATATGAGCTTCCCATATTTACAAATTGTGTTATACTACAGGTTCCTCCAGCAGTAACAGCTCAGTTGCCCAAATTCATTAATCTCGACCTTCAGATCTATAACCCTTTACCATGGGATCATCCAAAGTGCACTTACAAGGAAACAAAGGGTTGAAGTAAATAACTGGGATAAGAAGCACAGAGTATGCAAAGCACCAAAGAAGAGCAGAGCATTATTAGGATGCGCAGTTATAAACCAGATCCAGATTAAATTCAAAGGCACTTTATAACACTTCTCAACTCGACAGTGAATAGCTCAGTAGTTCTATATTAATGCCAATGACTGTGTGATCCTCCAACACAGCCAACACCCACTAACCTGAAGCTTCCAGAGGAAATCAAGCCTTGCAGTGGATTCCACTTGCTGGGCATGCAAATACAGTGCCAGGACAAAGACAGTGATGATGACAGGGGTCACAATCTTCAGCGCCACTCGTGTCATCACTGGGGAGCTGCAGCCAAGGAAAGAGCAGAAATTCCCAGTTAGTGGAGGAACACAGCTTTGCCATGCTCCGCAGTTCCCACTTCAAGGCTAACCAGGCTCAAGAAAAGGCTGTTTTTCTTTCCCCTCAAAGCCCGTGGTGGTAAAGGGACAAACAGTACCTGCAAAAACCTGGGGACTTTGGCTCATAGATGCTGGTTTCTAAAGGAGGACTTGGAAACTGGAAATGTAATCCAACTTCTTAGAAAGGGTTATCATCAATACAAAAGTCACTTTTCGGAGAATGGCCATACATTCTCAGTGTGGCAACACCGAAGTGCTGACAGCTCCTCACTGTGTCTCCTGCACTGGCTTCCCCAGCCTCCCAGCTCTGGAAGTTTGGAACTGTTCTACACTTGCAGCTTCTCTAATTAGTCACTTCTTAATGGCCTTTGTTTTGTAAGTGTTTTATAAGCTGAAAAGGGTACTAAGACACATTCCTATCCCTTCTGACAAGCAGGCAAATATAAACTGTCAAGTATGAATTACAGTTCTACAGTATGAAAATATTATTTTGATAAAACCTTTGACTTGTATTACAAATAAGTGCTATGAGATGCTCTATAAAGAAAGCTGATGTAAGTCCCAAAGGAAAGAGGATGCTCTGGGAGTAGCTATACACACAAAAGGGCAATACTCGGTCCACTTAGGCCATTTGCACTGTGTTATACCAGCTCACAGCAATGCACAGTCAAATACCAGACACTGCTGGTGAGTCAACATGCTGATTTTGCACTTTGTGAACAGAAAATACCTACCAACAAAAACCCATAAAAACATTTCATGCCCAAGTGACTCACCATGATGACGTATTATTTGCAGACACGCTGAAAAAAAAGCACAAACACAAGGTTAGGAGAGTGAGACCCAGCAGCACTCGCCCTTGTGCACATCATTGCACAGCACCTCTGCAGTGTGGCACCTCTAACACTGTGTGGGGCTACAGCCCTTTGAAAGCAAAGAACTACTAAAAGATGGGAGGGGAAGGAGAAAAACGGATTTCTGACTGAGCTACACTCAAAAATCCAGAGTGATGGTTGCGACATGGTTAATGTGATTAAAATATCTAAGAAGCATTAACAGCGAAAGAATCATTTGGGATTTTAATGTCAGTGTGGGATGTCTGGCAAATGCCTTTGAATCCATCACTACTTCATTAGGTCAGACTGGAAAATTTGACCTAAAGAAGAAAGCTTTAGGCTAATATCTTGTGAGGGATAGCTCCTCTCTCCTCCATTTATTGTGGCAGGAAGATGTGTTTAATTCCTTTAACTCTAATCCTGCTCCCTTCCTCTGCAAGTTCCTCACTATCAGTGTTGTGCCCAGCTCTGGGTACCACACACAAGTGCACATCCCTGTTACTATTCACTACACTGCAAAGTTCTTGCATGAAGCAGAGCTTCTGGAGAAGATGGAGGGTGTGCTTTTTGACAATGAAAGGATGGAATGGAGCTTTCTGGTAGGTAGCAGCTGTCTGAGCTCCTGATTGATTGCTTAATGCTGCTGTGTTTCTTCTTGAGTGTGGGTGGAGTATTAGGTGGCTGAGAACCACGTACAAGCATCTTTTAAAACACCATTTAAATGGAAAGAGGGAGATCAGTGGTAAAATTACTGTACTGTCACTGATGCAGTTGGAACTTTGCAGGCTACTAACATGATACATGTTTAGCTTGAGAATCTCACAGCTCTCTAGAGAGCTTCAGGTCACAGTTTTCTGGGGTTGGTGGGAACCTCAGAACCAGAGATAGAAATCATCAAAATCAAAATAGCTGTGGGGGCCTAACTGGGCATAACATCAAAAAATAAAAGCACAGTGACTCTCTAACCCTGTTTGTTCCGAGACATTTTCTGCAGTTCTGAGCATGTAATTTCTTCTGACATGGATTATGCACCCCACTGTTGTCCTGCACACCACCTATTGCATGGCCTCTTGGCCAGATCCAGCACTGAACATGTGTGCTTGGACACAGACCCAGTTTGAAATGCCTGAGGACTCCCACATAAAAGGCTGGATCCAGTTGGAGCAGCATGATTCCCCTGCACCCCTAAAGCACTACCTGGACAAGGATGACTCACTGCTCCCCATTACCACTCTGTCTTATGACGGCAGCACGGCAGATCAGACCCTTAGTACTGGGGCTGCCAGTCCCACTGTGTGTGTTACTCTTGCTCTAAAATCTTCAGCAGAGACTATGAAATGTAGCAAGCCCAGTATTTACAATGACATTTTGGATAACTGAAGATGCCCAGTGCAAGCAATACTGGTGTTACATTGGTAGGTTGTTCCCCCATGGAACAGACATTTCCAGTAGCAGATGGCTCTTTAATTACTGGAAGGTAAAAGAGACAAGCTTGCTAAACACACTCCTGCTCAAGTTAAGTGCACATTTTTAGCAGGAAAGGAAGTTCATTCTGGGGACAGCTCCCACAGGACAGCATCATCTCACATCTCACAGCCATGATGGCAAGGACAGACAGCTCTCTAAATCACAAAGCACAGCTTGAACAGAAATGATGGGCTTGATGAACAAATAACTGGGTAAAGCTCTTTGGGCTTCACTGTGCAGGAACTCAACTTAGAAGACCGCATTGGTCTATCACAGCTTTAAAACCAACACATTAGTTTTATCTTTTGCATAGGGAAAAGGTACCATGATAACATCTCTGCATCCAGTTACACTTCATGTGTCACCACACTGGTGTGTCCCTGCAGTCAAGTCTAGCAAGTCCCAACGTGCTATAATCAGCCTTTTAGCTGGTTGCATGCTGGGTTGGTTTGTACACAGAAGTGTGAAGCGACATCTGCATCACTTCTAATTAGTCAGAGTACCATAATGGCTGCAGAGCAGACAGTAATTATGTAGCTACAATGGGCACCCAATTAAAGTAGTATGAGGTCATGGTGGCCTTTTTTTTTTTAGTATCAGCTGGACAATAAGGTCCATCTCTGAACTATGTGCTACATGCTGAGCTCCCATTTCCCACAACACACAAATGGACTGCCAGACACTGGGGCAATAAGTAGCCATCCAAGGAGCTTTTTGGACAAAACAAAGTGTCCTGGTTTCCACTGGAACAGAGTTAAATTTCTTCCTAGCTGGTGTAATGCTGTGCTTTGGATTCAGTATGAGAATAATGTCGATAACACACTGATGTCTTAAGTGTCGCTAAGTAGTGTTGATACTAAGTCAAGGACTTTCCAGCTTCTCAAGCCCCACTGGGATGGAGGGGCACAGGACATTTGGAGGGGACAGAGATAGGACAGCTGATCCTGACTGGCCAAAGGGATATTCCATACATACCATATAGCATCATGCTCAGCGTGTGAACTGGGGGGAAATCTGGCCAGGGGCTGCTGCTCAGGAAGTGCCAGTGCTGGGCATCGGTCAGCAAGTGGGGAGAAGCTGCACTGTGCATCACTTGTTTTGTCTATTCTAACTATTTTATTATCATCATTATTACCATTATTATTATTTCTTTTCTTTTCTGTCCCATTAAAGTGTCTTTATCTCAACCCACAAGTCTTCTCACTCTTACCCTTCTGATTCTCCCCCCCATCCCACCGCAGGGCAGTGAGCAAGTGGCTGTGTGGGACTGAGCTGCAGCTGGGGTTAAACCACGACACAAATACGATTTAGTGAGAGATAATACAGCATCACAGAAAGCTATTTCTGGGAAAACATGCTAACCTTCTCCACTTTATTACTGACATTTTGATTGTGAAGTGATGTAAATTATACTTCCAAGTGCTGTAATTTCGCTTAGTGCTTGAATTACAAGAATGAAATTATATTTTGAGATATAAAATGCCCTTTTTTTTTTTTCACTAATTGTGTTAGAAAATGCTAAATAGCTTCTGCTGGACATAACACATAACATCTCAATAAAAAGGAAGGAAATCTCATTCTCCCTATACCTCCCCATAGAAAGCTCCAAGGGGTTTCCTGCGTAATTTTTTTCACTTGACCGAACAAAATAATTTAAGTGATTACTGTCAATGACAGCAAAAGCTACACATCTGTTAACTGGGCACACAGGAATCACAGTCATGGAATATTCATGTGAAGGACAGAAGTAATCAGGTGCATCTGGCTTGAAAGGGTTAATGACCATAAAGAAATGTAAGCAACTACACAAACCATTTCAATAACACCCAAGATAGCACTGGGAAGGGCCATGGGAATCTTCTCAACCACTCTCCTGTCCAAGGCAGGAGCAACAATAACAATCATCCTTGACAAATAGTTCACCTAAACTGGCATAATTTGATTGACTCACATTCAAGTACAATTGTTGCCTACAAGGAGAAATCATCAAAACAAGGAGTTAAGACAACAACACAACTACCAGCAAGAAACAAAACTTGTGGAGCAGGGTGGGTTTGTGGATGTGCCAAACTCCCCTCCCTGGTGTGACCTTCAGGAGAGGGGTAACCATGTCAGCGGAAGGAGGCTGCTACCATGATTAATGTGTGACCTGCTGGTCACAAACTACCTTTTGTAAGTAAAAGGGCAACTGTTTACTCCCACTTAGCCCCAGGCTCTTCCACTGGGAATTGTGCTGAGCCCAGTTCAAATGCAGATATGTGTTGAGCAGCAACTGGCAGGAGCTCACTGGCCAAACATCAAACACCATCATTCCACCACCCAAAGCTGGGTTTGATATATTGTGGTGGTTTATTATCACATCCCTGAGTCAAATCGAGTTTTTTGGAGGACTTTTTTTTCTTTTTTGGGAAATGACATTTTTATATTGAGACTGTAATACCAGAAGAAGTAAGAATGACTAACTACAGCTCCCAATTTCTGGAAAAAAAGAAATACAGATCCCCTCTGATTCCAGTTACATTCTGTTATTATTAGATAATTCATTAGTCAAGTCCCACATTAAAAAGATCTTAAAGGGAACAGTACTCTCCAGCTCTTCAGAGGCAGAGAGTAGCACTGGCAAAAGCCTTTAGCTTACAGCCATGCCCTCTCTGGTACCATGCCCTTCCCTTGCTTGCACCACAGCCTTGGCACTCCCATCCACTTAATGCCACACTGAAATCACTGGGTGAAAGAAATGAAGATTTCAGAAGTGAAAGGCACTTACTAGGTGTTAGCTGTAACCAGGAGATCTGCATTGTCAAAAAGGTTGACCCCTGGCACTTCCACAATGATAACATATATAAATTCAATGATTAACATAAGGATCAATTTTCCAATACAGCTGATCTGAAGGAACACAGAGCAGGCCAGGAGACTCAATAAGACACTGTAGGTAAAGTACTGTATAAAGACAAAAAGGGGAAAAAAAACCAGAAGAGAGATGAGTGTCAGCTGGATAAATCAAAACTGAAAACAAAGGAAACTCAACAGAGGGATAGAAAGGGATTGGGAGTTATGTAGTTGAGCTGACAAAACACGTAAACCTGGGGCTGTCTGTAGGATTCTCCCATGTTACAGAAGTTAAAACTGAATGGATGGAGAGGAAAACTGTGGCATTCTTCTTCAGGTGTTATGTGCTTTACACTGAAGAGCACAGGGCTCGCAGCTGTACACGCAAGGTTGTGACATAGGTTTGCCCTGGACACGGGTACTGAATTAGCAGAAAGAATCACACAGTTATGCTGGAATAGTTTGTGCTTTAAGGCCAAATACTGGACTCAAATTTGTGTATCTGTACAAAACCCAGGACCAAAGGTTATTAGCAACTGACACACCAGGACAGATACCCACTTGAGGCCAACGGGAAAGTACTGTCACTGCTGACGTGACACACTGACTCCATCGGCAGGAAACAGGCTGGACAAACTCAATGATGCCCATCACCAGGATCATTTTTCCTGCCAGCAGTTTCAGATGTGCACATGTGTGGTACTGGAGAACCTCTGCCACATCTGGTGGGGCAGCAGCTTCTCCCAACCAGAGAGCTGAGTGCCAGTGCTTTCAAATGTGACTGCAGACAGAGGGTGCCATTTATGGCTCCTGGGAAAGACATCATGAATGTAAAATGAAGAGAGGCATGTTATCCAGGTCACCACCTTCCTGCTGCCAAATCTGTGAAGATTTAAGCTTCCACTCTGTCTGGACAGCCCTATTTCTGGCAACCCCGCCCTGTATCATATGCCTTAGGCAATCCATCCTTTCAGTTAAAAGCAAGCCCTAGCTGAAGTAGATATATGCTTATGTTCTGAGCCCATTTATTAATAGTCATTGCCGATATATTAAATTAGAGAAAATAACTTGTACAGCTTGTACTTGACTCTTCAGTTTCTAGAGAATGGGGCGTGGATGTTCCCTGTGACTGAGGGGTAGGATCCCATCATCTCCTAAACACCCGTATCAGATCCAACACGTGCCCTGCAGAGCACAGGGGAGGGACTCCTCGTGCCCTGCAGAGCACAGGGGAGGGACTCCTCGCTTCTTACCCCACTAACTGGCAGAACCTGGCTTGAGGCTGCCACAGCAACCCCTGCATGCAAAAGGGTTGTTCCTCATGGCTTAAAATCCCTCTCTGTCCTGAACCAACACTCCTTACAAGTCCATGATGGACACAGACTGTTTCTAGTTCTCCGCTGTGCCAGGTTTTGCACCTGGCTCTTTCTGTAGACGCACTAAAGCCTCTGCAAATTTGAAAGTCACAGTAATGGTGGACTCAGAAACCACAGTGAATCAAATATGGACCACATTCCTGTGAGGTTAAATGGAAATACGTTCAGTGGGACACTTGGACATCTGGATGATAACAGATCTGCCATAAATCTGTCAGGTCCCCATAAACCCAGATGACCTTGACATAAATTCTGTCCCCATCCTAGACAGATTTTTTTCCTTTTCAATTTCCAGTAGACAACACATGTAGCAGTCATGACCTAAAAACTCAGATAAAGATCTTGAATAGCTATGCAGAAAGAATTTTTTTTTGGGCAAAGTATTCTACTAGTGTGTAAAACTTATTGGGGTTGGGTTGTTTGGTTGTTGGTTTTTTTTTTTCCTTCCCATTAGAAGCATTCCCTTTTTTTAACAAGACGTTCTGAAGAGGTATGAGTTGCATTTGCAAACTGAAGCAGACCACTATCTGGGCTGCTAATCTGTCTGAGGCCAGTACCTAATATACCTTTTGAAAGAATATATAAGAAAAGTTTTTCATCAGAACATAAAACAACGGAGAGAAGTGTCTATGACTAGACACTGATTTTCAGGGAACTTCTTTTCATGTAAAACTGAGCACCCACAAACTCCTTTGAAATGACTTGCAGCTCTTCATGCCGTTAAGGGCCTCATGGAGAAAGGCCATTTCTCCTGCTACAGGCAGGATCCAACAATTATAAAAGCCTACTGATTATTCAGCCCTTAAGGAACTTAATGTGGACTCATGATAGTAACTTCAGACACTCAAGTTGGAGTGTAGTAGCCTGTGCCAGTTCTATAATGTCAGTCATGAGCAACTTGCTTTCCTCAGAATCAGAGTTTTATCATACAGGTTTTATAGCCTTTTTCCAGACCACCCTCTGAAACCCATTTTTCCATAATACCTCTGGAAAGTTGCAGTTGGGCAAAGGACTGTCACAGAATCCCTGCAATGTGCCCAGGCTGTAGTTGGAAGTCAGGTTGCTGATAAGGCATATGTCCACCCGGTCAGGAGTGATGTTGTATTCAGCAGCCATGCAGCTGGCAAGATCCACAGTGCTGCACATGAACTGGAAAAAAGGATGATATTAAGCTCCACAGCACAGACAAGGAAAAGAAAACAAAACAGCTTATACCAATTAAAAAACCCCTTGGAAATGGCTATAGCAATGTGTAAAATATGCAACATGAAATCATTAGGTTATGTTTTATTGCACATGCAATGGCTATGTATTTTCTCCCCCAAAATTTTAATTAACAACATCCAGGCTGTGCACTCCAGAAAGCTAGTTGCATGCTCAACTTTAGGTGCAACTTTATGTTGGGAGGTTCACAGGCAGAGTGACTGTAGATGTTACACATACAAAAATATCCTGCTGTCTGTGATAGGGTCCTGCTCTGTTTCTCTCTTTCTGCTGATGGGAATTTCTGAGCTAATAACTTTCCCCTGGCATGTATAAAGCTTCTACTGGGGGTCTTTCTACAGGGAAGACTTAAGCAGCAAGGTTTAAAGGCTGATGTGCTTTTTTATGCTGAGGAAGGAGCAGAGGCCCATTCTGATCTCCCTGTGCTGCTCCGTTTGTCCATTTTGCTGATGTTCCCACTAGGCAGTTCATGAATGCAAAGAATCATACATTATGCAAAAAACCCAAGCTCTAATTTCTGCATGGTGCTCAGCAGCCTACACCAGCTCTTTGCAGGTGACTATGGGGGAAGGCAGTGAGGGGGCCAATGCCATTAGTGCCTCCCATTCAAGTAGCTCAACAGAGCATAGAATTGTTCCTAAATCTCCGCTGTGTATATAGGGATGCTGAGTCAAGAGCAATTAGCGGTCTGATTTTCAGGTGTTCAAGCCTCTCCATGCCAGTGCGAGTCAGCACTGCCCCAGCTGGGGCCAGAGCTGACAGGAGCAGAGGGCCATGTGAAGTCTTTGTAGCTACCTTCAAGCTCAGAGCTTAAACCCAGGCCCATTTCACCTGCTCTTTCCCTTTGTTTTAAAAAATGAAATAGATGTATACAGAGTAGGGGATATGCAAGTGGTTTCCTTAAAACACATTATAGCCATTTGTAGAAGTGAGAAGCCAGCAGCTGCAGGGTCCCAGAGAACAGACCGTCTTTCTCTGAGCCTGAAATCAGCACGGCCAGACCACCTCGGTCCCAAAAGTGCAACTCAAAGCAAAGTCGTCACCGTCCCCATTAGGTGATCCCTGCACTGGGAGCAGGATGCAACACCGTGCAGAGGCTGGCACAAAGCCCACGCAACACTTTTGTCCCACTCCGTGTGGTGGGAGTTAAATTATTGCATCAGCCTCATGCTGCCAGCCCTTCCCGCAGGGATACGCCTCAGGTTGGCTTCTGTACTTGGAGTAGAAGCATTTAAAGAATCAGAAAAGGACCTGGGCACAGATCAGTGCCAGGCATATAATGGGCTATGGGGATGCAGCTGTTGGGCTCCTGTTTCTTTTCTTTGCTCAAAAAGCAAAGGGAGTTGACCTCAGATGTTATAAGCACCGGGCAGGATCACATAAAACTCAGTGGTTTTAAGGGTCACGATGCTGCAGAGCAGCAATAAGAAAACCATGCAGAACTGAGGGAATCAAAAGGAATTAATGGACATACCATGTTGACAAAGGCAGATAGAAAAACCAGGATAATAGCAAAGACTCCAACTAAGGTACTATTGGTCCTGGACTGTACAATCTTCTTAGAAAGAGTCTGGAGAGGAACTGGGAAAAGCTGCAAGTGGGAAAAAAATATGATTAAATAAACAAGTAAACCCATTATTTTACGGACTACAACCTGCATATGAGCTGCCCACATCCTTCAGCGTGGGTCTGTGTGGATGCTGCACAGGGGTGGAGGATGGTGCTGGGGGATGTGGGGCAAGGGCGAGCAGAGGCGTGACTGCCTCATGGCAGCAGGTCCAGCTGGCTGACCAAACCTACTTAGGTCTTCCTAATGGGAGTGATGGCTCCTGAGCCCAGATAGCATGGCTTGCAGTGCTGTGCTCATCCTGTCGTGAGAATCAAACCAGAAGCCATCTGTAACTGAAATAGCCAGGAGCTTGAGCTTGGAAATCACTGGAGCAAAAATTAAAAAAAGCAGAAATGAATATACACATGTCATATCCCTTTGATCATAAGGGCGTATCATAGGACTTTCTGGTGCCATTTCAGACACAGACTGTTAAACAGCCCTGGCAAGCCTTGTGATCTGCCAGGCCTTCGGAAAGGCGCTGCAGAAATCAGCTGGCCTCAGCTGGTCTGTGGCACTGAGCACGACACTCATATGGGGCTAAAAATAACCACGGGTGAGGGTGATCACAGAGCTCCCCCAGCCAGACTGTCCCAGTGACTCACCACCAGCAGAGCTAGAAGCTTTCTGCTAATGGTTAATGGGTGCCAGCCGCCAGCGAGCTCCGCTTTAGGTGCTGCATCGTATTCTGGGTAGGAACAGCCTGTGTGTCCTTTGCAGCAAGGACCACCCCTCAGCATGGTGTGAGGCCTCCCTGGATTGCACTGCCTACGAGAGAGTCCAGGAGACAGAGAAACAAACCCTTTCTCTTTGTGTGCCACCACTGTGCCAGTGCAAGCTCAGTGCTGGAGCAATGTGAGATGGGCGCCAGGAAACCCTCGTGCGCTGACACGCTCCTGCGTGATACTGTCATCCCCGCAGTGCCCTGCCCCTCCACACCATCCTGCCAGGGCAGAGGGGCTCTGTCCAGGACTGCCAAAGCTTTTTCCAGAAGCCAACTCTCCCTTCCCTTACTAACTGCATGAATAACAGAGCCACTAGAGGGTATTTTTAGAGACACAAAGAAATCAGCAGCGCAGCGCCACAGCACCGCAATTTAACTATGACTAATGTTTCTATTAAAAGTCTTGCTTTTCCCTTTTATCCTTCACTCTTACATCTTTGGAGATGCAACGTTTTGTCAGTGCTGTGCTTCCCACACAGCAGCCCTACAATGTAATTACCAAGCGTTGGAGCGGCCAGAGCGCTGATTAGCTGGTGACTTTTGCAGAAGGAGGGAGAGGTTGAGGCAAGAGTTTTGAAAGAGCTGATTCCACCTGCTACCAGCACATACACAAAATACCAGCTAACTCCCGGTGAGAGGAGAGGGCAAGGCTGTGTGGGGGACTGGAGGAAATTGGCAAGTGGGGTTGTGACTTTTTCACACTGAATGACGATTGATTGAAATTCACTGAAAGCTTATGCAATCCTTCAGGCTCAGAGGCAACCACTGCAAAACAAAGGAAAACACCTTTCTTTCAGAAATAAACCTTGCTGATATAAAAGTCCTCTGTTGATAAGCCATGAACCAAAATATCTCTTTGCCCTACCATGTCCAGCTGCTTCCACACAGACATCAGCTAACAGATCCCTACCAGCACAGGTACATGGCAAATGCAATGGGGCTTTCCTCTGCTCTAACCTTTATAGGTTTTGAAAGGAGAAGGAGTATCTGTGGTGCATTTAGACAGTTTTCTCACTAGAATAGAGCAGGACAGGTTTTCCTGATGCCCCATTGTTTAGGCCTCAAGGCCAAGCTCCACAAAGGTATTCAGGAACCTAACCTAGATCTGTAATCTCTGGGAAACCAGGCACCTAAATAAAACTTGGGAGTTCTTTGTTGTGGATCTTGGCTCAAGCCCCTGATGCCAACGATCCCAAAAAAGCCTGACTTTGAACTAAGTCTGAAATATCAAGCAAAGCCATCAGTGGAAGACACTTAAATTCTAATGAAAACATTTTTTCTTTGTATTAATATTGATTCTCACTACTTTGCAAACTAGGAAAAATTTTAGGTCAGTAAACATGTACAGCTGGAAAAAGTC
This sequence comes from Cephalopterus ornatus, assembly GCA_013396775.1. NCBI lineage: Eukaryota > Metazoa > Chordata > Aves > Passeriformes > Cotingidae > Cephalopterus > Cephalopterus ornatus. The sequence continues at coordinate 276,905 of VZRE01013801.1, read as the reverse complement.
CTGAAGAAGAAAGAAATGCCAAAAACCATAGGAGGTCAGGACTACAATAGAGAGTGCAACAGCACAATCATGCCGTGCATCTGAGGAACCCCTGCCTTGTGAACAACATTCATGGAGGCCCTGTAACATAAGTCACACTCTCCCCCTTTTACAGACACAGGTAGAGACCAGGAATACTTGCAGCTTGGAGGACTTCTGTGATAGACAGAAGGGACCTGTCTCAGCTCTGACAATTCAGCTGCACTCCGGCAGTGCTCCCTCCATGAAAACATTCACAAGTCAGGGGTATAGCACAAAAGAGGAAAAAAATAAAAGAAGATTACTTTCCTTCCCATTTTCCAGAGAAAAAGAAAATAAAATCCCTTCTCTCCTTGGAAAAGAAGCAGGAAATTAGGACATTACAGTATATTGAAAATCCAAGAACTGTCTGGTTTTTACTGTCCACCATCACCTAGTCCTCTTAGCGAGACTCAATCTTGCCTGGGTGAGGAACAGGATGAGGGAAGGTCTGGTGAAATGGCAACTCCCAAGCCAGGATTTGCACTACTGAGAACAGAGTCTGAAAGAAAGAACATGATCCATTTGGGCAGCTGAGATCCATGTTTGGGTAGCCACACAAGCGTGAGGTTGCTCATTAACCCTCTGAAAATCCCCATGTAAAGAAAAATAAAGACAGTGGGAAAAAGAAAATAGGATTGTCCAGTTGCTTCTAGTTCATTCTAATTGAAATGCATAAATCCAGGTGAAGGTAGGGCACTGCTGTACAGGTGAAAGTCTGAATTTAAAAAGTGATCCAGCAAGTACTAATGCCACACTAAATAATCCACAACCTCCAGTCATTTGCGTGACAAAACTACTCTAAGTAAAACCCGTACTTTGCAATAACAGCTGATTTAGGACAGAAGAGTAATATTTCTCCTTTTTGTCTTCTTAACACATATTATGGACATGTAAAACTGCTTAGATAATTTTTGTTGTGCTGTGAGATGAGGTCTTTAAGTTCTGATTTTTCAACTTGTAATAAAAACCTTTGAATCATTTTGAAGTACATGAAGATACTTTTGGAGTAAAACACATCTCCAGGCAACTAGATGTTGCAAGTCCATTTATGTAACTTATTTCACAGCGATTTATTAGTCTATTAAAAAAGTACAGTTTTCAGAGGGTTTTTTCCCCCTGCTTGAGAAAAACCCCCAAATACTTTATGAGCATCTAGACCAGCTTTGAGAGCCAAAGAAAGAGGTAGAAAAGCTACATCTATGTAAAGCCACAGAAAAACTTATTTTCTTATAAAGGATAATTTGAAATTTCTCTCATATGTGCTCCCAGGAACATGCAAGAAATTGAATTCCACACAGCAGTGTAGATACCAGAAGTTGAAGGATTTTAAGAAGAAACACGAACTTGGTAAGTTAGTAGCAAAACAGATGTCTGTCAGCAGAGTATTTGTGAAGGGACCATGGTTCCCATGACCTTAGACTCTACTGGGAAGGGACACCATCTCACAGTGGCCAAGTCCTCGTGGAGCATCAAAGGAAAGAACTGGAACTCTCTTGTTTATTACAGCTGAAGAAACTTGGAAAGCCGAGCTGGCTGTGCTGGCAGTTCCAGTATCAACTTCTAGTCCATGGAGGGTTTTATAGTGGAAGATAATAATAACAGCGAAAGAAAATAAAACATGATCACGCTGTTCAGAAAGAGCCTGCTGGCCACTGTCAAAGCCAGAGATGGAGAGGCCAAAACAAGGAGAGAAAATCTCACATGAAAGCTGGAAAGAGGAAATAAAAAGAGACACTTATCATGTAACAGCACAGCAAACAAGCAAAAGTTATGCTTATGCTGATATCCTGGGGTGGACACTTGCTTTCCAACTTTGTGTGGAATGAACCATTGGTATGTAAAACATATTGATATGTGAAACAAAGCAAACAGTTCTGACATCCCTGTATCTTTAAATTTCATCTGGATGATCTGTAGAACTGCCTTCCTTCTGTATGTGTGTAAAAGTGCTTCCTAGAGAAAGTGAAATACAGAAATAAAGGAACACCCCTTAGCCAAGGGCCGGGTAAACCCATTCCTTAAAAAACTCAGACTTGAAACACCAAGATCTTCAATGACAGAAGTAGGCTGCAGCTGTTAGGAGCTGCTGCCATCAGACACATAGCTGACAAGCTGGAAGTACCTGTTCCCTAAACAAGCCCCCTCATAATCAGACATTGGCAGCAGAGGCTAATCTGGAGCACTAAAAAGGGGTAATCAAAAAGGTACCGGAGCTAGAAGGCCCAATAATCTCAATATTTGCAATCTGTGCACAGAAGGCCACATGGGATGTTGTACATGAGCACGTTGTGGGGCTGGGCCAACACGCTTGAAATGACACTGTTGGAAATACAAGGGACTTCAGAAGATCCTGAAATTCTGATGTTAGTCTGGATTTCCTCTGATGTCTTGTGTTTCCACAGCCTGTGCACCGAGGCAAAGCCAGCCTAAAAACAGTTGCAGGCACCACTGAAGAGACCTCTTCTTCTACATGAATTTGGAAGATCAAGGCAAAGGAAGCTAGAGTCACATGTAAAGTCCTGTGTGCCTTTTAAATTAATCAGTGATAATTTTAAACCAAGAAGCCCAAATCAAAACCAAAAGCTTTGAAAGATGACAGAAGAATCGAGTGCTGCTGTCAGTACGTGGAAGCAACCTAAGGCCACAAATGCCAGCAGGTGACACAGCTGTGAGCCTTGGAATGTATGTGGCTGCAAGTCATCCAGCTCAGATGCTTCAGAGTTCCGAGTCTGCCACAGCTCTTGCCCCAGCAGAGCTGGTGTGGCTCTGCTTGTCTGGCAGTGTGCTGGGATGTGCTGCCAGTGCCAACGCAGCAGAAGGAGGCAGCACAGCTCTGCACTGAGTTTCCTAGTTCTTTGTGGCAGTGACCAAAAGCTTTTCACATTGGTCGTTAATTAACTGCTAATCACATTAACTGCTGATACAAACAGTTTACAAACTAATGACAGTCAATAACGTCCTCACCTGTAATGGACTCACCAAGTATAACCAGGCATCTTTGGATACCATTTCCCAGCCCAAGCCTTCCCAGCCCAAGCTCTGTTATTTCTGATGCTAGTTCTCACTGCTGGTAAAAAAGCAGGAACAATGGGATGCTGCACTTACAGATGAGGCTCCATTTAAAATTGCCATAAGGCCAAGAGAAACCCTGTGAGTGAATTGTGAAGTTCAAATAGAACCTCAAGCTTATTTCATTAGGAACAGTTTGCAGCAATTATTATATAAGGCGGCAAAGCTTAATTCTCCAAATCTAACTTTCAAAAGTCAAAAAGACATATAAGGTGCAAATCTGTCAAGAGCACCCACATTCAACTGTTGAAAATGGCATAGAGAAGATAATTAAAGTGAGGCAAATCATCTGCCTGACATTATCCATTATCCTACTGTTCCTTCTGCAGGAAACGTAATGCTACCAAAGTATTTTATTCCAGGCTCTGGGGAACAAAACTGAGCTTGGGCTAAGGAGCCTAAATCTGAGCATATTCCACGTTCAGACAGCACTTGACTAGAAAGATCCCCAAAACTGCAAATACATCAAGATTTTAATAGAAATACCTTTAAGTGCAAAAGATGAGCACACCATGCTTCCCACAGTGCTCACTGCCAATTTACCACAGGCTGACAAGAAGAATTAATGTGTTTTTGGACTTCACACAATGTATTTCTTTGCTGATTAAAGCCAGCTACAAGAAAGAGCACACTAAATGTTGGAAGCTCTGTACGCTCATCTGAGAAAGGCTGATAAACTTCTATACGTTTAAGGCTTTTAAATCCCTCCAGGCCTTTTTTCCTTGATGTTATTCTGCTTCTGATTATCTGCCTACCCAAACATGCACATGTAGCAGGGGCCAGCACACAGGCAACTCTGCAGGAAGTTTACAGGGAGGAAACGAATGGTCAGTGTTTCATTCCACACTGGAAAATGTGTTCTTATATCGATATGAGAGTGCCTGCAGGGGACTTAACAGACATGCAGATCCACAGAGTGATTACTTCTGCTGAGCTAGAGAGATGCCAACCCTAACATCTGTATGCAGTTCATTCTGCCTTATCAAAGGCTTTTTCTGTAACCCTTATCACATAGTGTGGAAAGGAAGGCTAACAAAACACGTTCTGTTAGCTGAAGAAACAAATTGCTGATCCAGTTATTTTAGGCAGAGCACTCTACAAAGAAACCACAGTACTCACCTTAACACAGGAGTAAATGACCGAAACAAACACCACTGTGGTCAAGATCAGGAAACAGGTCAGGAAAAAACCCAGCATAAACGTAGAGCTGAAATCAAGACAGATAGGGTTTTTTTTTGTTTTGTTTTGTTTTGTTTTAAATGCAGTATATAGAATATACAATACAGAATAGCTACAGCTTCGCTCTCCAGAACACAACATTTTTACAAGCTATGACACACTGCGCAGGCTTTCCAATTAGGACAGCGGTAGGAGACATGAGGTGCCTCGAATACCAACAGATACTCTGTCCTATTTAGAATTACTCATGCAGGCTGCAGAGCAGAGAATGCTGCATCTTCTATAGCAATCACCTTCCTGCTGGGGTGACAGCGGTGGGACTGAAAAGTATTTCATGCGCTAGAGGAGGCGATAGAACAACTTGTTATGGCAGGTCGGCTCCCGGCTGGCTGTGGGCAGGCACCCCTGGGAAGGCAGGTGGGGCTGAGAGCTGCAGTGCAGCTGAGTGAGAATAGTCTCACTGGGAATAGCTACCTGTGCTTGCACAGGGAATGTTAGTGTGGCTCCATTCTCCGTGCTCTGCCTCGTGCATGGGACGGGAGGAACCACAGCTGGAGGAAAGTCAGGGAAAACAGCCTTAGCTTGGCCAGCTTGAGAGGTTCCTGCTCCTCCCAACTTTGGAGTACAAAGAGGATCCTGGGGCCAACTTTGTACTACGTATTTTCATCTGTTTTAATCAACACCAATTTCCTGGTGATTGGTCTCAGTGTGACAGGATAGGCCCCCTCCCAGGAGTTAGCCTTGTTCATAATTTAAAGGAAGTATTCTTGTGATGTGACATTGAGGCCAACCACACGAAAGCCAGCTGGTCTCTTGTGTTCTCTCATGACTACTAAGATAATTGTACTTGCTAATTCACTGTTTGAGCCTTTGTGAAATACGTTAAAGCTATTCCTCTTTATCATCATAAATGATCACTGACATTCTGTCTCTAGTTTCAGACTCAAATTCCATGGTGTATCTTTCATGAAACTCTGATGGTGACACATATACACCTGTGGTTTCAGTTGCTGCTTAATTGCTACCTTCAGTAAAAGACCAAAGCTATGCAACTGAAATATAAGGAAAACCAAACGAAAATGTAAAGGAAAGTATATCTAACCTGCAGTTAAAACATGGAATTTTATTTATTCTTGAACCAAATCACCTTTCAGACAGGCCAGGCTGACCAAGGACACTTCAGAACTTCCAAAAAGACCCCAACCACCACCCTATGGGCAGCACGAAGGGAGACTGAGCAGCACGACATATACACCACACTGCCATAAGGGATTGGCTCCTGCGTAATACAAAGGAGGCAGCCATATGGTTGCCACACATCAGAAATTGTCAAGCTGTCATTTAAATGTTAAACTGGGTTTTATGGAGACCGCTTAGTGGCTGCTTAGGGAGTTTGATGAGCAACACAAGGCTGGTAGAGGGCCTCTGCAGGTGTGAAGTCATGGCAGCAGTACCCAGAAATCCAAAGTGTAAGCTCTTGATAAATGAGTTACTCTCAAAGTACATTTCTGGATGTAATTAACAATGCTTTTATTTCTGGGAATGATCTAGTTTCAATTTTCAGCCTCTTTCAGCTTCAATTCCAGTTTCCCAAAGCAGAACTCTCTGTTTACACAGTGCATTTGTACTGATGTTATTTTGCTGATTCAATCTTTCTGTGAGCACTCTTGCCTGGGAGAGTGAACGACAAACATCAGACTACATGTTGTTTCTGTGACCTTCTGAGTATCTGATCTGAACACTACAAACCAATCTCTACTCCAAAAAGATCCGTGGTAGGAACAGAAGTAGAAGGCAGTTGTAATGGCATAAAATAGTACTGGAGTTCTCCTCAAACAATTTTTTGTCTTCTTGTAATGAAGATAAATTTGGAGCATTTTCAGAGCTTCTGTGATCTTGTTCTTCAGATTAAAAATTACTAACTCCAAATTTATTTCCAACACAGCATTGCTCAGTGAATGATATGTTACTGCCACTAAACCAGAGCACAGGAAATACCCACGTGCTGTAATTTTAAAGGATTTTTAAAGAACTCTTTGAGAAGAAATACCATGTCTGCAGAGCTCACTGCTAGGAAAGATCTAGTGGGTTATACTGTGCCTTGCAGAGAAAGCTGCAGGCCACTGCAAGAGCGCTGTGCCCCATGGCCCTGAGGAGATTATGCCACTCTTGCCTGGGAAAAGAAATGACTGAAACACTTAAACCTGGAGTGAGCCACTCAAAGGTTAGGCATGTGTAGCTCAACTCTCTCTCTACCTCTCTTCTTGCACTGCTGCTCTGAGTCCAGAAGAATAAATGTATGAGACATTATGCCTCATCTGTTAAGCAGACCCTGCGACCTCAGTGCTCTCAGCAATGAGGCTGTGATGGTTTTTCACCTCCCTGTCCTCCACACAACAGAGAAGAGGACAGCCAAGCCTTGTGTTGTGAATTCGTACTATGCCTTCGCAGACAATCCTTCCTACTTAGTGATATTTGTTTTCCACAGGCTTATAAATGTGCTGAACTAAATTTCCTAAGATGGAGATAAATTATAAGAGAAATAACACTGGGAAGACAGAAATCCTTCCTTGTCAGTGAGGAGGTTTTAATCTGCACTAGAAATGAGTGAAAACAATAAGAACCACGCATCACTTGAGCATGAATTATTTAAGGATTTTTCTCTTCCCCTTGGTGTTCTGAATTTGCAAGAAAAAAAACAAAGAAAAGTAGGCTGCAACAGAGGAGGGGAGCAGATGGGAGCTGAGGGATGAAAGGATACTCACTGTGGCACAATTATGACTTGAACAAAGCAGATGAAGAGGAAGACTAGGGAGGCACAAGCCACGTAGGCTCCGAACCTGTCATCCACCTGCTTGGAGTACTGCAAAAACACAAACAGTTATGTTAGTGGGAAATTTCACTGCCTGCCTTCTCTCCACAAAAACTTCTTACTTGGCTTCTGTTTAGGTCCTTGGAAAGCAGTGCTGGTAGGAAACAACTAACTCTACAAACTCCCCTTCTCCCTGGGCAAGTTGTAAGGGCTTGAACAGACCCAAAGGCCAGGGAACGAGCCCACACAGCTGGGTGGAGAGAGGATTTGCCAATCATTTCTTGCATGAGGGAACAGGAATGGATTAACTGGGACCAAGATTCTATGTCACCGCCATCAGACCTAAACTTCTTCCATGGGAAGTTTCCTCAACAGGGACAAATGCTGCTAATGAGGACACCATGCATTTTGTGTAGATGGCTTGACTTGTTCTAATGACAGTGTGAGGATGATGAGGCTTTCACAGAGTCACTCCTTCCAACTATTTGTCAACATATCGGTCACACAGGAGCTGCATCCGATTCCCAAAGATACTTTATTTAGCTTGAAGCACAGTTCTCAGTACAGACGGTCTCAATGTTTGAACCACAAAATAAACAGTGCTCTGAACAGGTGAGCACTACTTTCCCTGCCTGTTTTCAGGTATAAAATTGAACGGAAGGAGGTGGGGGGAAATTACGTGCTAGAGCTTTTATCCAGTCCCACACTGATTCATTGAACAGCTGTAAAACCTGCAAAGGTCTGCTTTTGCAATAGGTTGTCATTCCTGTCATGGAAAGACTGTTTCTAAATAAAATTATAAAATAATATGTGCAAACTTATTATGAAGCTTTTCCCACTGAATAATGAGTTAAACCTGAAGACCACTCAAGCATCCCAAGGATCTGTGCTTGGATAAAAAATAGAGAAAAAAAGATGACTTTCTTTGGGCAAATAAACCCACCAGCTGTTACAATACCTTTAATAATACCATCTGGGTACCTCTAGACTTAAATGAATTTAACTTTGCATCCATCTAGAGCTGATGTTGTCTCATATAGTCAGGGAAATGGAAATGATCTTTCCCTCACAACAACAGTATCTGAAACCAAATCAGTAAGTAATCTGCTATTTGGGGTCTCTACATCTCTTTCTCTATTTCCTCACATTTGTTGGATAGAGAACTGTACTTGTTGCTTAAAATGAGCTCCCAAAAATGACCAGAGTAGAGATTACAACCCAGTGAACTCTAATAGTACCCAGGGCTCCTTGAGGGGAAAAAGGGCAGGCAAAAATCCCTCCAGAGGTGACCCAGAGCTCAGGGAGACTAAAGTGGGTTTCACCAGTGACTTGAGGGAGCTCAGTGGGGACTGCAATCTCAGTTTGGATGCCTCAAAGTCAGAGAAACAACCTGGCTTATTCTGAATTCCCTTTACTGCTCATCATTGCATATTCATCTGTGTCTGACAGAAATGGCTTCATTTTCCTGGCCAGTGCTCCCTTCAGATGACTGTGACTTTCCAGGAACACATGTATCACAGTTTCCATGAAGAAGTATGGATGTTTTAAGACCACAACTCCACCTCCAGCACCCAAACACTAGCTGTACCTATAAATATAAAAGTTTGACCTTATGTAGGAGAATTAAAACTCGTAACAAGCCTGACTGACATGCTGCAATGATTTTTAGAGAACATTACCTTTTTCTCCAAGTCAGGCTCCCTGAATGTTAAGAGGAACTTGCGCACGTGCTCAGAGCGTAACCGATCAATACTCCTGGCATCGATGGCACGGCCCAGAAACTCATCCACTTCATCCTCTGGGTTCATACTTTCCTGTGTATTCCTGAGGATGTCATGAGAAGGAAGCATAAGAGGACAAGATAATTGCTGCCTCTTCACCATGTGATATTATTCCACTGAATAATAATAAGCTGGAGGTTAATGGCATTTCGCTTATGACAGTTTCAAGTTGGGAAACAGAGTGTGAGCAGAGAGGAGAATGATATCAGCTCTAGAGCTCATTGCCAGTCCTGAGTCCATTACTAAAAGGATTTGATTTACTTGCCCTTTTTCAATACTACATCCATTTTCTTGCCTTAAGGTCTCACTACCATCCCTCATCCTCTAAAACCACTGAGTAGTCTCCTCCCACCAGTCCTCGGACTTAGTCTTTCCTGCACTGCTGTGCTGTTGTAGCTGTTAGTGCCTGAATCGGCAAAAAGATTTCTGCATCCAGTCCTACTGCTTGCTTACTAATAATAATTTCTGCAAATATTATGAAAATTTCCAAACTTGAATAATTCTCCCTTTCTAAGGAAAAAAAATGTTTATGGAACAAACATGTAGGGGAAAAAATGCAGCTTGACTTCCCTTCACACAGTTATTTATGAGTATAAAGTAAAAAACATAAAAAAAAAAATCTGTTTACAAGGTATTTACTTAAGGAAATGTTGCAAAAGAAAAAGGTAGCAAACAAAAAAAATACAGATTGGATTCTGCTTTCTAAATATGTGGAACAAGATTTCTAGGTTGCTTATAATCTTTAATGTCGGTATTTTTCTGATGCTCTGCTACAGCTTCAGAAAAATGAGGCTGCTTTTCAAAAACTGTTGGAAAAAAGTAACACTGTAAACTTAATCGTCCTGAGGCATTTTGCACTGAGCATCAGGAAACCTGAAGCACCTCCTCAAACTCTAGTTATTTTTAAAATCTAACAGGATTTTAATGACTTGATGCTGTCACTTTAATGGCCTGCCTTCTTACTAGCTATAGGCAGAAATTAAATCTAATCCTGAAGTGCTGTTTTCCTGCTCTCCTCGCATGATTGCCAAGGTTATCTGCAGGATATGCCCATAGTTATCCACTGAAATACGCCCTTCACTTGCACTGGGGCATATTCCAGCGGATAACTATTTCTATGTGCAAACCCCATGATGGGGTTTAGGCCTCCTATTGTGTGACCTTCACTTTAGGCACCTCTGGAAAAAAAATCCTGAGATCTGACAGGCACAGTGAAAAGCTAAACTGCTGTATTTCCTTGGTTTTATTTGTACTGCACAAGAGCACACAGTGCACTCTGTGTTGCAGCCAGTGGGCTCCTACAGGTATGACCGTGCTGGAAGCAGAGATTGCTCAAAGCACCTTACAAACCAGAATGTGACTCTGTTGTAAAAGTTAAAGGTCCCTTTCCAAAAGAAAGGCTCTTTCAAAGTTTTCTGCGAAACTGGATCAGATTTTAAGAAGCCCTCTGTAAACCAACTCTTCCATGTACCTCTTGTCACAAGAAAAATAAATCAGGTCCATCTACTTGTTTCCATTCCCCCGCTCTTTGCCCCAGTCAGCAAGCTGAATGTGTCTGCACCTCCGCTGGATCATGATGACACACCAGTGGCATCTATTTAGTGACCACATAGCAACTACAAACCTAGTTTGTCTCCAGGTCTCAGCTCTATCTTAGCCAACCTTAGTATTTCAGTGGTGTTAGGGAAAAGAGTTTTTCTATTTTGCGGCTCTACAGTTATTTAATTCCTTGAACTTCATATATTCCACTTGGAAAATAGAAGTGTTTTTTTCCCTACAAGGTCAGGACATGCTTCCTTAGAGGAAGTACATCTGCTTGAGCACTCAAGGCAATGCTGCTTATTTTCATTCAGTCCTCACAATGTCTTCTGGGCTCATAAAAATGAGCAAGGAAATCATTAGGCTTCGTATTTACAGAATGTCTTCCAAGATCCTGTGAGTTATGTACACATTTGGGTCATTCATATTTAGTCATTTCATACCATGTACGAGAGATGTGATCTGTTTTCCCCTAGAACTGGAGCAAAAGAGTTGGCTCAGCATCTTGATGAACTTAAATTTCAATTTCCAGTCTAAAAACACCACTCGGGAATATGCAAAGACCAGAAGAAACTGCCTGCTTGGACTCTGACCTCGGCTGCCTCCAGTTTTGTAGTAGGTCCTTGTATTTCTGAGGGCATTTCTAATACTATAGTAACTTCTGTGGTTGCAGGCTGTGTAGAAATATCTCTGCAGGTTTTAAATGGCCTTGCTGAGATATTGGCAGTGGGCAGCCACCTTCTCATAGACTGCAGGGAAGCTTAGTCACCTTGCACAGACCCAGCTGCTGAGGTGACTTTCACAGCCCGTTGTACCCAAACTAAATTACTGTACAGCAAGTTTGGGTACATTTGCATAAATGTAATTTTAAATTGAAAGACAACAGTTCCCTATGCTAAGGACTGCCCTGGAGGCAGTGCCTTTAAGTCAGACCTGAGGTACTGCCATGGACTAATGAAATTCATATGTGGAAATGTGTTGTATTGATATATTGATAGTGTGGTTGGGCAGGGGGAAATCAAGTATTTCAGGTCACCAGGAAACTTCCAGAAACACCTTTCAAAAGCGCTGCTGAGATTTCTCCAAATGCAGCCAACAGAAAATTGTTGCAAGGGACAGGAACAGCATGAACAGAGCTTGGAGCAACTTTTGCACTCTGCTTGCAAATGTGAAAGCTAGCAATTAACCCAGAGATGCTGGCTTCAGAGTGGTCCAAAAATGCTCTGCTGATTTAATTACTTCCTGCAAATGAAGAGTGTGACCACTGCCAAAACTACATGTATGCCATAATTTTAAATGCTCCATGCCTAGATTCAATAATTAAATCATGTAAGTGTCGGGTCATGCTTTCAGAGGTGCACAGTGCCTACGCCTTCCTTTGCTGCAAGTGGAAAGTACTGACCCTCAGTGTTTCTGCATGTGAAGGAGCTGGGAACTTGACATGGTCTAGGTATCTGATTTTAACCAATATCACCATGAATATGTTCTGCTAGACTTTTGTGTTTTTTGGCAAATCTTCGTACTTGAGTTAAACGGATTTCTGGATGAAGAGGCGCTGAGTCAAGTAGTAGCTTCTTTTGGTGCTGAACAGAAATGCAATCTGTATGATAAGGTGGCATCACGCTGAGTCAACAGTGTAAATACAGAGCTCAGCTATTGCCTGTAACAGCCCAAGGAACCTTTCAAACTGTAGGATAGAGGAGAGACATTATGGTCCTTGGAGTGATAGAGGAGATGCTGTTCCTCAGCTGCTGGGTGACTCTATTGTGGAATAACGCTGAGGCAGCTGAATTTATGTTTTCTTGCAAAAACTATGAGGAAAAATGCTATTTCATGGGGGAGACTGAAAATTTCTCTATTCCTACGAATTATTTTGTTGTAATCTGTTAGCTCTTCTCTCTTCAAAACATATCTAACATCAACAAGTTTCCAGCAGCCATGGATGCAACAGGAAACCTTGGTGACTCTCCCTTGACATGCTGTGGGACCAGCGAAACATCCGAGGGTGCACAGAGCTAAATGTTATGAAAATCAAGTTTGCAGTGAAGGGCAAGGGAAGGAGAGAATGACTCAATATTGCCATGCTCAAACTTATCACTTTCCTTTTAGCCAGTTGCTCTCAATGTTCAACCACCATAACTTGAATTTTCCCACAGCTGGATGCTTAGGGCCACAGAAGCATTTTTCTGTCCCAGCTCACAGAAGTCCACTTAGCCCTAGCCAGCAGCCTACGAAACATGATAAGGAGCAAGAGCAACAAATTTTTAGGCATCAGTCTCCTCTACTGTTACCTATCTTGCTCTAAGCAAGCTTATAAGGAATGCCATTCAGCAGGACTGAATGCAAAATTATTCTAAATACCTACAATACAGGAAATGCTTTCTTATGTCCAGTTGTAGAAGTCAAAGAATGAACACATTTGGGAGGTTTCCTCCAAAGGGAATTTTTCTAAATACCACTCATGTTAAATTGTTATTTTAACCATTTCTTTAAAGTTCTATAAGAAAAAAATGAAAATGCTGCTTTAAATGTGTCTATATTTTAGCATATGAAATTCTGAATTTAATTTTTCAAACAAGCTATCATTTCTGAGTTCATTTTTATATATAGAAACAACCAATATGCAAAAATGAGTAATATAAAATATATTCAAATAAACTCAAAAACTATAAATGCATTTCAATATATATATAAACTTTTCTTATTGGACTTGTCCAACACTTAGATATACCTTACAGGAAGATTTTATCTTGGGTTATTTTCAAAGAAACAAATAGTGGAGAATACTCAGGGCAAGGGGAAGTACAGCAAAAGCATTTTAATTAGAAGAGCAAGAAAGAACCACACAAACAAATATTTTGAGGGCAGTGGCTGTTCTGAATGCACATCAGTCAATCCCGTGCCCTCAACTGGCTGACCCTCCAGAATAAACCTCTGGGGAGTCCAGGCATTATTCTTGGCTTATGGGCATCACTTTTTGTCTTTTTTTAATATGAGAAAAAAAAATCCCAAACATGTAAACATAACAGTGTACGACAGAAGTAAATTTGCTTACTTGTCCTTGGGGTCCTCAAAACCCTGAAAGAAAGGAAAAGGGCACAAGGGTTAGAAAACAGGCTGACCTTGAGAACACCAAGTATCCTGGGAACGGCATTTTGCAGGGGAGTTTTCAGGGCGCTCATTTGTCAGGTGTGGAGGGACAGCTCTACCCACCCACAACAGTGTCTTGTGCAGCCGTGTCATTGGGCAGACAGAGTGGTTTCGGAAAAACACATTCCTTCAGATATAAATCCATGGAAGTGAAGACAAACTAAATGCTTCAGCTGACTGCTGGCACACTTTATTTCAGGTGTCTTCTTTTTTGCAGTCACCATTACAAATGATACAATGAAAACTGTACTGATATTATAAGTCAGGATGTATTTTACTTGAAACAAAGCTCAGAATGATAAGTCAACTATTGTATTCTATAAGTATTCCACAAGGTTTCATTTCTTTATGTCAGGGACTGGCTGAGGGTTTTCATTTTGGTTTTCACCTCTTCAGGAGTAACCTCAAGGGGCCTTCTTGCTCCTCCCCTCATCTCAGGCACACACAGATCATGTTTTCTTGAATAAGATTTCAGGAATTATTTATAATATTTGCAATAGCCCAAATGTTCACAATTCTTTCTGGACCGCCTGAATTGATTAAGTGTATGTATTTATGAGCCATCCATAGTTTAAGTGGCTAGAAGGCCTCAAAAAAAATTACGTACAGAGGCTTAAGTTTATATGTTTAGCATTAACATACCTAACAGACCAAATTGCATCAAAATGGCCATTTTGCATTGGCTGAGACAAAATCTGCCCTCTGACATCTTGGCTTAAATTTAACTGTAGTCAAGAGAAGTTGTATATTTGACAAGTAGGGTCAAATACTCAGGCACAGAGTTTGTACCCTGTGTTCCAAAACATAAAACAAATGTGGCCGGGAGATAGGAAGAATCGCTTTTGTTTTTCTCCCAGAGACCTCAGGCCAAAACTGCTCAGAGCACGTGAGGATATTCCAGCTGCTGGACCTGCAGCGGCAACCAGTCTGGGGGCAGCAAACTGAGATCCATCCTGACTGTACAAAAACAAACATCTTTGGGCAAAAATCTTCCCACAGCCGCCTTGTCCACCACCACCAGAAATTAAAACACTGACCAGATACTAAACGAGAACAGATTTTGCCCTTACAACTAGTTAGCAATGTGGTGACACAGCAGAAGTAAAGCCAACACAGTGTCCCTGAACAGCACCAGCTTTGCAAGAGGGAAAAAGTGAAGTTTGTCACTCAGGTTGGCAGCCAGGATTGTGATTCACTGCGAAAGCAATTTCCATTTTTCCATATTCTGTTTCAGACTAAAACCACACTTCTAAATAGAAACTGCAACTCCAACTTAACCCTTCAGAAATTCAGATAAAGGAAGTCTCTCAGTCCTGTGTAACAACCACCAGAAGACCCAGTGGGATGAAGGAAACAGTAATGTTGACTCAAAATTAGCATGTCCAGTTATCCAAGCCAAAAAAAACATGTACTTTCTGATTTCACATTAAGGAATGATGAAGTGATTACTCAAATTTTTGTTGTGTGGTTTTTTCTACCTTTTTTTTTTGTAAAATTATTTTACAGTTGTCAGGAATATCTGATTGATTGATTTATTTATTTATCCTCTAAGCAATCCTAAAACACAGTGCCAAAACCAAAAGCTGACTGATTACTCATGGAGACAAAATGCTCACTAATTTGTCTGGTGTCATAGTCAGTTAGGCTGGGGAAAAAAAAAAAGAAAATAACTGAACATGAATAGCTACCAGACAAGAAACAAGCAGAGGGAACCAATGAGAAAATAGCCAGTACTTGCTTATTAGATAGATATCAAGTTCACATTTTCAAGCTTAGCCACATGGGAACTGGATGACTGACTGCAGAGGGAGAGTCCCCTAAAATGGTCTGATTTTCACAGACCCTCCATCCCACTGAAATCCTGAAACTAAACACATAGATCTCATACTCCTGCCCTCTAAGTGCACAAGTTTGAGGATACAGGCCAACCAAATCCAGTTAGTAAAACACCTCAGCAAGGATATTCTCAAAAAATTCACCAATATTTTAAGTGTAGAAAAATACATAGGCTACGTAACTAACCGGTCCTTTTATACAGATGATCACTTGATCAACACAGAATTTGATTCTGCCCTGCTTATCTCCCTCAGCAAAACTGTTATAAGGAAAGTCTCTAACATAATAGGGAATTAATTGATCTAGCTTTTCAATTTAAAATACTAAATTGTGCTTGAAACCCTGGAAATTATTCATGCTAGTCGCTCAAATTAAATTTGTGTTTCAAAACTAAAGACTAAAAAAAGGCATATTGCAGGTAAAACAAAAAGGGAAAAGATTAATACATTTTCTTTCCTGGATCTTCATTTAATGAGGCTAAATATTTAAGAGTGACTTGAACTTTAATTAGAGAGAATCAGCTTAAAATTAAATGTAGTAGGAACCTCTTTAAGTTAAGCAAATTAAATGATTCACTTCAAATGCTCCCATTTCATACAGAAGATTCTTCAAGCAGAATTGCCAAAAATGGAATTGTTATGGAGGAAAGATTGTGGGATTATTTTAGGAAAAAAAATCCTCAAACACAGCTTCTTAAAAACTGGTCATTTATTACAGGATATCTTTCTTATTTGCACTGAAAGACTTTGCCAGGATATAGAGCAAATATACTTCTAGAATCTGGCTGTGACCAGAGATTTTCTTCCCTGCCCACTAAAGCTCCTGTGTCTCACTCACACACCAAGAAGCCTTTCAGGCAGAGATGATCACACGCACAAGGTCACTCTGCTCACCCTATTTTTGGTTAGGAGGAAGATTTCCCCCTGGGTTTTGGTTTAATGTGTTTTCACCTCCTCCTATTTCATGGCCATGCTCGGTCCATTGAAAAATCTGCACTTAAATTATTTCCTTCCCCTTGCACAAGGCTTGAGCACTGATGACATATTGGTCTTTTTCCTTCTCTACAGCTGGCAAATAGTTCAGTATCTTCAGGACTCAGATGCTTTGCTCCAGTTAAAGCCCTTTGGCTCAGCTCACAGCAATTGCAATGGTCTGTGTTACACACAGGATAAACAGTAACACAACTAACCCTGCAGAAAGAGGGTCTACATGGATTTGCCTTCATTCCTAGAGGACTAACACACTCATAATCTGGTAGAAAAATTTCCAAGCTCAAGCAGGAAAGAGAAATAACAGGGGCTGCTGCTGCAAAGCAGTGTATAAAGCCACTCTCCAGCAGCCCTGATGTTACCTGTCTGTGCTTCCTGCTAGAGGTTGGGCAGCTGGGCTGGATTCAGCCCATTTGGGTATAGAGCAGGTCTGGAGATGCACAAAGATATGTCATAACTGGCATTGATGCACACACACATATAGAAATCTGAACACTCAGGAAAAAAAAAAAAGGCAGCTGATAAAAATGAGGTGCCTGTTGTTTGGGAGAGGGGGAGTAAAGGGGTAGGAAGAGAAGCAGCCAATATTCCTTCAGTTAGGTATATAAATGCCCTTTGGACTGCTTATGGATTTGTACCCAGTAGGCTGAAGAAATGCCGATGGCTTTCTAGGGTGCTATGAAGAAAAGGCTGGGAATTGTCAGCAGTGATGAAAATGGCAAAAGTGGTGATGGCTATGAGAGTCAGACAGATAGGAGTTCACAGGAGTTCAAGAATAGCTCCATAATCATGATGATAAAGTAGCCCTTGTTAAGGCCAAAATTCCTTTCCTCTAGAAGGGACCACAAGGCATGAGATAGGTCTCATTGCAGTGCAGTACTAATGGGCTGCTGTATATAGGAACTCATGCAAATTTTATTCAGTCTCATTTTAAATATCCCTGATACTGGAGGTTTTTTCCTTCCCCCAGGAGCCTGTATTACTCTGCCATCAGATTGCAAACGTAAAGGTAATAGCATTTAATAATTGCTCTGAGAGTAAGACAGTCCTCTCTCTGACTTCAGGAACATTAACCCAAACTTAGCTGAATCAGCTCCCTTAAAGGCTCTGCTCTTTCTTCTTTCCTACAGGAGATCATTAAAAAACTCTTACTTTTTTATGGCAGGTCAGGTGACTCAGAATCTACACTGACATCCTCAGTGGGAGTAGACATGTGCAGGAGGAAAAAAAAGAGGGGATGTTATATTACTGCTTCTGTCCCTAAGGCTTACTATTTTATGGGGAATATTTTATGAATATCTATTGTGTTAAAAGCTCATATGACTGCCATCTCTCTGCTTGACTTCTAAATTAACTAAGCCCTTTTCTTTGAAGATTAAAACTGATTCCTTAAATAGAATGATAAAGTGTTTGTCAGAGACGTGACAAGCTGACTGCTATACCATAATACTTCAAATCAAGAACTATTAGAAATAATAATTCTAACTTCAAGAACATTAGCTGCAATTATTAACATATTGTAAATATGCAAAGAAAAGTGGAACAGACTTTCTATCCTTTTAACTTTTCATTTAACTCCAAAAATAAGACATTAGAGAGGCTGATGAGCTCTTATGACCTTCTTAATGGCAATGTGGGTGGGAAGCACGTATTCCACCCTAAAAACTTCACTCTCAACTCCAGGAAAGATTGTAAGAGCAAAAATAACAAAGAAACTAATTTTTTTGGTCCTTTTTTCATCTCTGGAACGAAGTTGAAATAGGACTTACATGATGTTAAAGCAGAAATTGAAATAACTTGGGTCTTAGGGACAAAATGAGCTTTTTAAGAGGTAAGGGCAACTTGCAAAACAAAAGTACTTCACAGAATCTATCACCATGGAAAACAGAAAGGGAGAATGACAAGCTGAGAGTGGATGTAGTTAAAAGCAAACTCGGTTTGGCCCCACCACAAAACTAATTATTCAGACCTATTTCCAGCAATGTTGTACATTCTCTTTGTCCCTGTGGTCAAAAAGACAAGGCTATGAAGATAGATGCTGCCAGGTGTAAATGCAGAAACGAAACTGAAGGACTTCAAAGCACTCAAGCCAGAAATAAGACAATTTCTATAGCAGAGTCCAGAAAGAGCTAAGCCTGATCGGAAGGATATTTACCAATCATCTAAGTGCAGAACAACCAACCGGCAGAAAACCAGTTTATGAAACAGATTAAATGACGAGTGTGTCTGCTATAGCTGGAACACAGACTAATGAGCTCTGAAAAGGAAAGCTGAAGTGCTCCCTTTCAGCAGCCCACCTCACTTGATAAATAGACTTTCATTCCACTGCACTGCTCACAGATGGTGAAACCCTCTTTGTTCAACTCAAAATGATGTTGTAGACAGCTCTCAGCTGGCAGACCAGATCTGGCCAGTGCCATGAATTTATCTGGTCCATCAGATTTAAATCTAAAGAACATAAGTGGTTGTTTTGGTTGAAATAGGTTTTCTCTGCCTTACTTTCAATTAACTTCTGGCTCTGAACTCACACCTCTGAGAAGTGCAGTTGCACTCTTCAGTTTTCTGTGAACTCTGAATCCAAGTTTCTCCAGTTCAATCTTCAATTTTCAGTCATATTTTCAAGTGGTTTGTTATTCTGTGCCTCACCTGTGAGCAGTTACCAGAACGTGCAAAACAGACATAAAAATAAGTAGTCCTAGAAATGCTCTGAATCAGTTCCTGGCTCCACAATCTCTGCCCTTCCATCTCTATACTCCAAACAATGATAAACACAACAAACTTCTCCAGAAACTACTGTCAAATGGCCTTCTAATCAGATGCAGACAGACTGAATCCAAGCTTAACCAGCCTTAATTGAAATTGCCCACTGGCACTCGCCAGAGCTACTCACCCCCTCTGAAAACCAGACCCAAACCTGCTGACCTGCATCCTTTTGACATTAAGGCTTACTGTCTGCTTTAGGAGGCTTTGGAAATCATTCTGGTCAGTGCCACAGCTCCACCTGTGCAATACTGCCATGAACATCAGAGGAAATATTTCTGTGAATAAAGGGGAATTGTATCTTTATTTCTGTAGGCTTAATTTAGTCCCACTCGAAACCAGTCTGACACCTTTTAGTAGTGTCTCAATTCAAATGACCTTTTCCCACATGAGTACAATTTACTCTAGAAAAGGGTACTGAATGGTGGAAAAATTACTAGTGCAAGACTTAAAAGCAAGTATCAAACTCAACCTAGGTTTCACAAAAGGAACTGCAGATCTGCTGTTGCACCTTGCTGACTCTTATCCCTCTTTTAAAGAACTTAAGCAAAGATGATTGCAAGCCCTGATCAACTAGAATAAAAGTTACGTTAGTAGATGAGGATACGAAACTTCGTGAAGCCTCTGACAATTTGAGCAATGTACATTGTACTCCCACTCATTTATATGATATCCCATGGAACATGTGAATCAGGCAAACCCTCTTTCCAGGTAAGTACCCCAGCAATTACACAACATAACTGCAGGATAGGATTCCTCCCCTTGCTGTTTGTGAGCTATCAAAACCAAATTGGCTCTATAAAATCTAGACCAGACTAACAATTTCCTCCCACGTCTACAGCAATATGTGGAGATTAAAGCAGAAAGGATTTAGAGAATTTCCCCCTGCTTGATTACGAGCTTGATTACTACAATAGCAGTGAAAAAATAGTGGGTCAAATTCTTCTCCATTGGGTGCTCCTGTCCAGCTTTGCTGACGTCAGTGTTGCAATTACCAGATTTAGCAGACGATTGCTGGAAAAGAGGATAATGGTGACCTGCAGTTAAATGAAACCTTTAGAAGGAGGGTGAACCCTTGGTGCCTAGTTCGTGGACTCAAATCCACTTCTCTTTGATAGAGCTGTGCTACTGACTGAGGAAAACTTGTCCTATTGAGCTTTATTTTAAATTTTAATCGTTTCTGATGTTTAAGCAGTAGAGTTGGCACAGAACCAGCTACAGCATCTGTTCCTCTGATGCACCTGTTCCCCAATTTTGATTTCCAAGTAACAAGTTCTATTGTAAGGGCAACTTGGAGACATAAAGGGAGGAAATGAGCTGTATTTACAATGCAACGTGCAAAGAATTGTTTGATTTAGGACAGGGGAAATAGGACAAAGAATTATATTTTATGGTTGAGTGACTAGGCTTGTAGATCTGTGTTGTTTCATTAGAAAGTAAACACCAAGCAACCAAATATCACGTAGAAGGCTGTGCAGAGAGCTCTGAGTGGCACCACCTACCTGAAAGAAGAGCTTGTTGTTTATTGCACCAGCCATATCCATGATCCATTTTTATAACCTTGTCTCACATCTATTAACATCTGCAGTAATATTTCCTACACATATATAATCTCTATTTGATGTTATTTCAGTTTCTACTTTGTAACTAACATCGATGCCATACACAATTTCATTTCAAATTAAATGCTTCATTAGTTGTACTCAGAGTCATGACAGCAGCACGGTCAGACTGAAATCAGTATTGCAATCTTCAGGGTTTCCTCCTTCTGCTCCTAAACTTCCTAATGCTAAACCTTTCCAGCAGCTGAAAAAATAAAAGGAAGTCTGCCAGGCATCTACAGCTGGACTCAATAATCCCATTAGCCACTCCGCTCATATTTGATTATAAAAACACAGAGGTACCTGTTTGTGAAGTAAACCTTCCCCAAAGCGTGCATCAGTGGAACAAGCTATGGTGTGTCATACTAGCCAGTGTAAAACAAATATGAAAGCTGTATGGCAGCCTCAAGATCCAACAGCAGGACTTTGCACAGATGAGTGGATATCATGGCACAATTACTGCCTTTTTTTATTTTTTTGGAACCCAGACAGCATCAGGCTGTGTCAAGTCTGACTGTAAGACCTCAAAAATGACCAACATATTAGACAGCACTAATAAAACTTCAGTATGAGTGCTGAGTTCAGCGTGGGCACTCCCTCTTATCAGTGAAATGGCAAGTGCTCAGAGGGGAACAAGAACAACCACTCGGCTGGAAAGCACCAACTAGGGAAAAAACTTGATGAGGGAATCAGAGCTGTGCAGAGACATGGTAATAGTCTTCAAATACAGAGAAAGTAACGGCAAAGGAGAACAAATTAAACTGTTCATGCAGCACTGTCGTTTAAAATTGAAGTGAGGGAACACGAAGCAAAACATCAAGCAAAGTCATCAAGCTGTTGAAAAGGATGTCCAGCAAGACTGTGGGATTTTCATCCTAGGAGGTCTTCAAACAAGGGCCAGACAAATATCTGTCAGAAATGTTGCAGGTATAGCTGGCTCCTGTACAGAGGGGGAGATTGATGCCATGAAGTTCTGTGGAGCCTAGATTGGAAACTTTCTAAAATCTTTACAACTATATATAAGAATATATTATTCTTATATTCTTTATTCCATATACAATCTCCTAATACAGACTTTTAAATGTTATTGTTTCTATATTTGCAAAGGATTTTGTAATGCCCCTCCAGACTGAAAAGCCCAGAATAAAATAATTAAAATCTCTTCAGGAAAAGCAGAGATTCCACAACCTTCTTATACAGCCCGTTTCTTGCATCTAAGTTTTTTCTTAACTTAGATCTTCCTTTCAGCAAATTAGGATCATTATTTTTAATCCCATCCTTTACAGTCATGGAGAATGATTTATCATTATTTTTGTCCTTACAAACCTTCCTGTGTTTGAAGACTTTTGTTTCTAATCACTCTTTTCCCTTCTAGACTGAGCAAACACAATACTTCAACACTTCTTTAATAGGTCACACATTGAAACTCTGCTAATTTGTAATTTTCTTCACTGGGCTGCCTCTAATTCATCCACATCCTCCTAGATGATGTAATCCCAAATTGGATGTGGTTTTCCGGATACAAACCTAATAATGCTGAGCAGGGTAAAAGTTGTAAGAGAATCATTTGTCACCTAGAACAGCCCTGTGATTTTGGGAGGTATCAGCAATTGCCTTTTTATTGCTGTTTACAACAAATGTCTTTCAGTTTACAGTCAACTACAATCCCCAAACTGGTTTTTTTTAATAGTAGCTTTGTTTTGCTGATGAAAACCGAGAGATGAATATTATTTCCAGAAGTCTAAAATCCATCAATATTTATAAAAGCATTCTGAAATATATACTTGGAAAAGCAAAGTATTTCTCAGTGGTGTATAAATATTGTTATAGCTATAAATATATCTGTGCTCTCAAATGCTTTCACGTCCATTTATTTTTGACCCTTTTGCAATTAAAAACTGGACGAGAGAGACAGTGGGGAAGACAAGGCTCTGTGTATGGAGACTTGGGGAAATGAGCAGCACAAAAGTATGCTTTTCCAGAGAGATATAGTCACTGGTCCTGGATTGATTGCTTTTGCTTAGGAAACAAGAAAACAAGCTGTAAAACCCAATAAAAATAGAAAGGAGCTCTGCTGTTCTTCTGCTGTGGTCTGGCTCTGTTCATGCTCTGTTGATCCTGTCCAGGCTCCTCTGCCCACCCAGGGGGAGCAAGGCTGCCCTCGACCCGCTCCCTGCTGGCAGCATCGTCCCCTCCAACAACCTCACAGGGCCAGGGCTCCAGCAGAGGCTGACAGCTCAGAGCAAGGCTCTTTGCCCTCCCAGGGCATTTCTATCTGATCTTCCTCTGCTGCAAATTTACCTGTCCTTTAGGGGCAGCCACCGATCCCTGGCAGCCCAACTCAGCCCAGTTCCCAGGACTGGCTTTCTCCAGGCCGTGTCCCCACCAGCTAATGGGGGTCAGGATCAGCAATGGGCAGCATCAGCGTCTCTGGCCTGCTGCCTCTCTGGGGGCTCTGCACGATAAGAAAGGCCACTGCTAAGCAATGGGAAGGGAAAATGAAGGACCTGTGATGGTCTGGAGAGCAGACCGGTGCAGGAGGGAGGTGGAGAGGCTGTTGGGCAGGATGGGACGAACTGATGCAGTTGCAATCCCAGCTGACTCAGTCCCCAGTTAGGCAGAGCGGGAGTAGGAAAGCAACTCTAGTTTTCCAGGACATGTTAAATTACTGCTGCATGGGCACGTGTTAGATATTGTGTCTAATTCTTATGTGTATGCAAGTGCCTGAATAAACTCTTGTGTGCCCAAGGGAAAAACAGCCTAAAAGCATTGTGGAAAATCTGCTGGACCCAGCAGAGGCTACACTCCAAGCCACAGTGTGGAGAGAAAGCAGGGCTCAAAGACCTCCCCACGCCACTGTCTGGGCTGCTGTCCCACACCAACCCCACTGGGATGCATTGCTGATGTGCCCAGATATGGCAGCACAGTGAAAAGCTGTGACGAAAGAGGAGGAGAAAAGAAGGAGTACATGGCTACCTTTGATACCAATCCATCTCATCTAGGACTACCACTAATATATCCTAAGAATAGAGACAGTTACCAGAGCCAGCATTCACAGAAAAGAAAAATGGCCAAAATAATTCCGTTTTCTATTAAATATAATAGTTCCTTCCCAAAAATGCAATTCAGGGAACTTTAGTATTCTCTTTTGGGGAATTGTTAAGTAGAGCCACAAAAAAACTCTCTCTCTTTTTTTCTGGAAATATGCTTTTCTTTCTAATGCAAATGTTTTACATTTGTAACAAAAACCAGCACCCTTTATAACCATCTATATTATTCCCTACACACAAATGTATTCATATCTACATATCAATATAATGTAACTGCACATCGCTGCAACATTACCTGGCTCCTGCCTGAGGACTATCTCACAATTACCCTTATAAATACCTGTTTTGAAATTACAGGGCTAAGGAGCTCCAGGTTTTAAAGAGAAAGGCAATATTGCACTGCCTGCCTTTGGCATACTGCTTTGACTAATCCAACCTTACATGTTCACAGTTTCCAAGAAAAAAGGCTACATATAATTGCACGCAAGAGATATGGGGGAAAGGTGGGTGATGTGGAACAAAGAGCACATTTTCAGGAGGTTTGAAAGCTGGTGCTGCTTACCAAGATCAATGACATGTCATCCCAGAGGAGCACCGATAAAAGCCTTTGTAGTTCTGCTCCCCTTCTGTCTCTCTGTATTTTGTGTTTCTAAGCAGGCAGTTTGCAGCCAGTGCTCACTCTGCATGCATTAAGCACACATAGCATCCATGTAACACAGTGTTAGAGATTACAAAGTGCTGTGCAAAGCTGGGTGATACAAAGAAATGCATATTTAAATTAGAAGTTAACACAGAGCGAGTTAAGACAGGAGATGGAGAAATTGCTCCTATGATCTAACCAATAAAATGTCCATCTAGTAGATGTTAAAATGGTCTCTAGGCCACAGGGAGCAGCATGTTTTCATTTTCACTAATGCTTTTCAAATATAAAGCAGTAGGAAATACTGTAAATAACAGATTTTAAAAAATAGTCCACAAAAACAACAAAAAACCTAGCTTAAAATAATGCATCTGAATCAGGCATAAATTGTTTTTCAAGAAACAGCCTTATGCATGCAACATCAGCTTCTCAAAAAAGAGCTTAATACAAGAGACAGTACAGAAGCAGATTGAGTGGAAGAGATTTTCTGAGCTGCTGAATTTCCAAAAAGGTAAATAACATTACAGGGAAAAGTTCAAGAAAAGGAAAAAAAAGATAAGTCTTTCCTCCTTCTAGTGGGAGGCAGTGAAGTTTTTGGGACTCAGCTTGGTATTTCAATAAATAATTATGTTTTTCCAACTGAACAATGAGCTAGACACGGCAAACTGTAATTAACACCAAGAAGCATAACACCATTTGGCATGCATATACCTTGTTTCTGAACAGGAGGCTGCAAAAAACCCTTAAAAGCTATTCAAAGAAACTTATAATTATGTGCTAGTGTGATTAGTCTCTTCTAATAATGTCATGCCTATTGAGAATACCCTATTGAAAAGCCCACATAAAAAATGCACAGTTCCACTGATCTGTAAGATCATGTCAGAAGCCCTCATTTGGAGATCTGAGAAATGAAAGAAACATTACTATGGAGATTAAGAAATTTGGTTTAGCAGTGTAAAATAGTATAATGATTGAATAATATTAGCACCAACTATTAATAAATGTGCCAGCATTTCCCATTAGAACACACCCTATGCAGTTGCTTATAGCCATATCTAAATTTATAAGGTATCAGATTGAATGTCATGTCAAAGAGTCCTTTGAATACTTTAAGGCTTTCGTGACGTGGAGCAGAACTTTGACTATGCATAACAAAGTGAGAAACAAATACACACTTTTGACTGTGCATAAAGGGTCAAAACCACATAAATAAGGTCATAGAGCAATCTGATCATGCATGCAATTATAGAGGTGTTAAATAACTGTATTGTTATTAAAAATAGCCATTAATCTTTATTGCAGGAAACAAAGATATCACCTACAGCTTTATGTAAAATGAGCCATAAAAGTGCTCTCAGTCCAATTGCATTGGTAACTAGCCCTTTTTCATTTTAAATTAGAAACACTGAAAGGTATGAGCAAGAAATGAAGATGCCTGCTACCTTAGGCCAATTAGTCCATGTACTTGAGAATGTGCTCTTGAGAGTTAAACACAACAGCATGATTCCTGGGACCCATGAGCAGACACATGGGCACGTAGCTTAGAGATGGAGAACAGCATCTGTGACAATGCAAGCAAGAAACCTTTGCAGGTACTGATGGCTGTAATGAGCTAGTAGAAGTGTATGTCAGATGCTGCTTGAATGCTTGAGCTACTGAGCAATTTTTGCAGACAATCATGTCTTCTCATACAGCCTCGATGAGTTTTCAGAATGTGGGACAAGCTAGACAAAAGAGGCTTCCTTGTGCCATTCAGCCTCCCTTTCCCTCTCAAACAACCTTGTGCCTCATCTCACAATCACTCACCTCCAGATGTACCAATTATTGTTATTTCTGGAGTCAAAGTAGAATTTAACACCCTCGTTTGGAAAACACCCTCAGGGCTGTAAAAACCCTCAGACAAAGCAGGAGTGATATATAATGCTGTATTAAGAAGAAAATAAATTAATGTCCATAAAGCAAGGCATTACCATTCTCTTCATCTCCTTGGAGACCTGGTGAGCTCCCAGGTGGTTATAAAAGGGCCGGTCAACACCCCAGTGGGGTGGGTTATGGCTGATGGAATTTGCACGCTGACGGTTCATCTTGGCTATCGTGGCTTTCTCATCTTTCTGAAATACAAACAAGAGAGAAATGCAGAATAAATTTTGAAACATTTGCGTGGCAGTCATTCTCCAAGCACCTCTCACTTCTGATCTCTCACTCCAACAGTCGGCTTTGCACGTCGAACTTTATGAAGCAGCTGCTCATCAGAAGCAGTCCCAGAACATCATTTCTTTTTCTTGCCAATTTTTAGAACACTTGCCCCTAAGTGGGGCCCACCATTTTATTCCTTTACTGGTTCTGAGTAACCACCCTAACCTGTGTAAACGTGGGGAGCATTCCAAAATGGAGATATCTACTTTTTTTTTCCTAGTAAACTGAATCAAACTGAATAGTTTCAGATAAAAAATTGCAGTTCCAAGCTAAGATACTACATAGACGTCCCTCAAAAAACAAAAAATCTGTTATGTCTGGAAGAGAAACAACTCACAGAGCAATCTGGTTGAAGAACAAGAGCCTTGAAGCTCCTTGAAGCTATAAGAGCAAAGAGCACCTTTCTCCATAGGTACAAGTAAATCATTTTCCACACTAGCAGGAGCATATTCCCAGACATGCCAAGGAAAGCATGTAGATCTTGCGAACAACTTGACTGTGTATAAGTTAAGGGTAACGTAATTGCAGAGTGTGACAAAATCGTCTCCTCTATCGTCATGCTGCTGAAGTTTGGATAAAGTCTTTGATTTTGTTGTTGGAGCTGGTTTTGACTCTTGGCTGCAACGGGAGCTGACTGCGAAGTTTACACAGGATCTGTTGGACAGGTTTCATTGAAGCTCAGCACCAGTTACAAGAGCACAGAAGCACAGCATGGAACTAGCCTAAACAACAGGCAGATTATTTCCTTATTTTGAATATATTCCCTGGCCAAAAAGACAGGCAGGTTTCCACATGGAATGTGTTCTGCAGAAAGATGTGAGTTTATTGCACAAGATCAAACCCTTGCACCTTCTCTAGCAAGGGCTGCACTGCAGCCTGACTCAGTGATTTACCTGTACTGACTCAGAAGACAGAGGGGTTGGCAATTATTACATCCTTGCTTAAAAGAGACAAACTCTGGAGAGCCTGAGAATTCAGAAGGTAGGGATAGCTACAACTTGGCTGTTTATTACTTGAGAGATTAAACTTTTTCAAGAGAATTGCTGCTTCCATGAGATTACAGAAAAAACCCAGACATGATAGTTAATTTCGGATTTCAGAAAGCATTCAGACAATTGAGTTATTTAAAAAGAAAGCATCAGTTGCTTTCAACTCTAGAATTTCGGTTCAAGTGCTATATGACAAAACGAGTAGGTCCACATCTTTTCTTGCCTGGAGTCTGCATTCCCTACCTATTTATTTTGATTCCCCACTATTCACTGTAACCTGTATCTCTCAGGAGTTTGCAAAATACCTAGTGTTATTTCCATGGTAACCAGGGAGTTAAATGTCAAGTACTATGCTGCCTTAAATTAGTTTTTTTTAAAAGAAATTTAAAAAGGCTTGCTAAAATTCAGTGCTGGGGAGAGCTGCCTGATTGACAAGCATGGGAAATCATCTTCTCTTTTCTCGCAAAGAAGAGGCAGCTATGATGACAACATTTCCCATGAGACCACAGCTTACCACACAGGCACCAAACGTTCCCAGGAATGTAGTGCTGGAAGCTTCATGGCCACTAGGCTGGGAACATGGTGCCACTTGGGACAGGAGTCCTGTGCCGGACGCCCAGAACAGTCAGCAGCAGTGTCACTGTGGCTCCAGGCTGCCAGCAAAGATGTTCTTCCACACAGCCAGGAGGACAAGTGTAGGTTCACAAGGGAACTGTGGGAGCTGTCAGCTCCTCAGGAGGTTTGCTGGGGGAGAACCACATGTGCTCCCACACTGCACACCCACAGGACAGCAGGTGCCTCCCACTTCAGCTCTGCCCTGCATTGAACCCACCACTGTTTCATCTGCAAGAGCTGAAAACTCCATTGCTTGGCACCAGCTGACTTTCACATAAGCAATCATGACAGAGCCACTGGATAACCTCCAGGAGAGACAGCTTTTAAATGTTTCTAAAAATACATTAATGTGATGCAATGCTGATGTCCAGATTTGAGTTGGTTTGAGGTTTTGTTTTTTAAAGTCACTGCTCTTTATAGTCTCTGCCATCATTTGTAGCACTTTCTTGTGTTTTTTTGCAGTTATGCAATCTTTTTCATAGTTATGCTTCTTTCTTCTATGATGTGATGCCAGAAAACTGGTAGGAAATACAGTTTCATTATCTCCAAGCAAATATATATTGTTTTCAACAATAGAAGCAACATCATCAATCCATTTTATTCCAACTTAGTGAAGGGTTTTCAACCAAAGGGAATAAAAAAACCCAGATGTTGAAACTGTCCTGGGGACCCATAAAAGCAAAGCCCTTTGGTTACTTTACAAATGCCTTTACATCAACAGATGATAAAAGTTATATACAGCTGGATTTCAGCCCATGAGTTAGTAAATTTGGTTAGAATTTGAGAAAAACTTTAATGCCAAAATCCACGAGGACATACTACCCCACTCTGCCAGTGGGTGATCCTCATACCTGCAGCTAGTGCTGTTGAGTCTGAAGCATCACTTGATGAATTTGAAGGAAATAAAAGACCTCATACATGTTTATTGACACATCTGGGTTGAGGTTAAGGGCAGGACAAGTGGATAAATATATACTTCTGAGATTGTTTCTAATCATGAGGTCCGGCACCATAAATACATGAACTCTGGCAGTTATTTTCCCCCATCCCTTGTAGGAAGTTTCCACTGGGCTGTGTGCTATGTTTCAGCAATATTTCCAATCAAACACAAAGGTACAAGCATACTGCATTTTTGCTTTCCCACACTACATAATGTGCAACTACATTATCCTTAACAACAGGACTTTGCTGTTAACATCAACACTTACTTAAAAAAAGAATTAAAACCTAATATTTTTAAAAGTTGAGCTAATTTGTTTTCTGTAAAATCACTTGTTCAGTGGGTGATGATAATAACAAACTCTAAAAATGAAGAATTAGAAGGGTCACAGCTCCGCTGTAGAAACTTACGAGGATGCCTTCTCTGTTTCTTCCTGGCTAAGAGGACAACTTGCACAGAGGCATAACAAGATTGGAAGAGAATACAGAAAGAGAAGTGGTGATACCTTTCAGTCCTACTCATTACAGGTATTACCAACAACAGGAGCAGGTGCAAAAGTTTCTGACGGCAATGAGTTTTTCAGATTTTAGGTGGCTAAGCTCCAGAAAGCTGTTGTGGGAACTTTTCAAATCTGGACTCACAAAGAGACTGTAAATCTTATTCCCAGAGGTTTTATTGTGTTCCCACCCCCAGTTCCCACACACTGAGCTACAGTAATGTTACAGCAAAACTGCAGAAAGAGCCGGGGTTTTCTTATACTTATCAATTGAATCAAGAATGCCTGTTACTTCTTTAGTGTGTGGTAGGATTTTCCAACATATGATCACTATCAGTGCAACAAAGCAGCGAAATCTGAGCATGGATCAGCCATATCAGATTCAGCTACATTAAGTTGTCTTGAAGTCCTTTTGACATGTGAATGATATTTCTTGCAGTGCTACATGCTCCAAACCATTGCCTTCATAAATCTACATGAGTGGAACCCTGCTGAGCTCTGATTAAATGTGTTAAATTGAGGAATCATCACATTAGATTGATTGTGTTTTAGGAGAGTCACATGCTCAACATTTAAAGGACCATTTTGTTTCTTCAGCTGGATGGAGTTCCAGGACGTTATTTAGAAAAGAATGAGAATTGTTTTTCTAGGAGTTACAGCCAACGTTTTGTTGAGCTGTTTTAAGGTCACCATCAACAATCCTTTCTGAAACTGTTGTGTACCTGCTATTGTTTAAAGAAACACCCATGTTTAATGCAATTGAAAGACATTAGAAAAAAATAAACATTTTTTCCCTTTGCAGACTTTGTGCACTCAGCACAGTGTGTTTGGTCAGCAGCATTGCTCATCTGTTGATGGGCACATTTTGTTTCTACTTATGTTCAAAGCAAAGCATTTCCCCCGACTTCTGACATGATGATGACAGGAAAAATAGCTGTAAACCTAATATTCTGATAAAATCCCATTCACCTTAAAGTTTCTGTTTTCCATTCCTCCAAACATGTACTTTTCCACCCTTCTCAGAGTAAAGCTTTTACCAGCGATTAGAAGTGCTGGGAAGAGTAGATGTGATGGTTCTGCAAATTAATGCAGCATCTGATCTCAGAGAAGTGCAGAAAGTTACCAGCAACCACCAAGTGACATGTTCCTGTGCAAATACCAGAAACTTGAGCAGCACAAGAACTGGGACTACTGGAAAAGACAACAATAATTAAATTGAGTACTGTAAGAATAGTAGGGATGTGATAGGATGGCAGTAACGACTGGGACGGATGTTTTGAATAAAATTCATAAGGGCAGGTGTAAAAGTTGTGAAGGCAGAGGACCAGAGTTGGGTGTTAGGAACGCCACAGTCTGCAGGGTAAACTAAAGAAAAGCGTAACAAGAATAAAACAAAACTTCTCTGTAGAAGGGTAAGGATATTGTACTGAGTGATGTTGTGTAGTCCATTGCAATGCCTAGGGGTTAAGTTTGGGAATCACTGAGATGTGGGCAACAGTTTTAGTAATTCTAGCTGATAAATTGCTTTTTATCTGGAAACACAGACTTTCAGATAAAGAATGAAGACACAAATCCCATAATGGAGGAAAGGCAAAGATCTCCTTGGAGAATTCCTGTATTTCTTCCATGCTAAGATATTAAGTCCATTAGAAACATACATGAATGTTTCACAGGAATGTGAAAATTACTAAATAAGGACAGAAGTCATCCTTATGTAAGTGGCCCTATATCATGCAAGGAGAACAGAAACTTGAAATTCTTCATTGCTCTAGAACTGAAGGAACAGATTATTTCTCTCCATGCAATCACCACCGCCACAGTAGAGGGCAAAAGGGAAGAAGCTCATAAGAATGGGGTTATAAATGGAAAGCCTAGAATCATAGAATCATTTAGATTGCAAAAGACCTTTAGGATCATTGAGTCCAACTGTAAACATAGCACTGCCAAATCCCACTAAACCATGTCTGGAAGGAAAACTTAAATGTGATGTGCTGAAGTCAGATGGACAACCTCCATCCCACATCTGTGGGAAACTGCCAGCTGCAATTTCAATTCTGGTAACAGATATTTTTAATAACTATTTAGTCAGGGATCATGACACAGAACTTGCAGAGCAGCTGGGCTTGGATTAACAGCCTTGGATCCAAGTTTTTCTAAACAGAAAAAATACAGTAGCTCTCACTGGCTTTGTTTTTTCCATGGAGCATTTGACAAAGTGCTGTGCTGGAGACTAATGGCTAAGACAGACGGGGAATATGAAGCTGGGCAAAGAGCTGGTTTCCAGTGAAGTGGCAAGAGGTGGTGTTGAATGAGGAAGTATTAGTCTGGATGAAAGTTACTAGTGGAGTTACTCAGTTATTACTCTCGGGGCAGATTTTGTTGAATTTTTCTTATTTTATCTGGCAGCAAGTGAGCAATGACAGACTTGGCTAATGAGAGAAGCAGAGGTGGTATTTGATAGATAAGAAGAAAAGGAGTATTAGTACCCGACATTTGAGGACTAGCATAGTAGAAGTGGGAACTCAGATATTAAAGTGTACAAAGTGCATGATCATTCCCTTGGTGATCACAGACAGAAACGTCACTTCATTGTCAGAAATCACATTAGTTCACCACAGAATCAATAGCAGACACCAAGATAATGCAACTTTGCAAAAGGTAAAGGTTCCTTTTGATGACCAAGAAAATGTGAGAGCTTGTGCTTGTCTCTTCTTCGTTGTGTGAAGACATTAGAAGAGTCTGTCTCTGAAGAAAAAAGGCTGAGAGGAAAAGAGGGATTATAATTGCTGACTGCAGACACCAGACAACCAGAGCAACTAGGCAGCAGAGCATCTAGGTTTTAGAGCAGCCCACTGTTAGCACTAATGGGAGCAAAAAAAACACAGCAAAAGATTCAACAGATCTTTATGGTGGAGCCTGCTAATTTTATGACAAAAATTACTTTATATACATAAATAGGTACACTTTTATATATATATATTTAGGTTCACATTACAATGAAAAGCATGGCACCCTTCGTGTCTCACACAGTTAAGACTTTGATAATTTAATTATCAAAATCGAAGGAAAACAGATTTGGAACTTTGGATCTATGCTTTTTAAAAAAACAATGAAAACTTCTATAAAGGGGGACATAACACTGTAACACTAGTCACTCCTGCCCTGCTCTGGGGTTCCTGAGCACTGCCTGCTTCACAGGCAAGTGCTCACCCACAAAAGCAGCAGAATCACAGGGCAGGGCAAACAGAATGGTCAAGGCAGATTTGGAGGTAAAGATGAAGAGAAAGAAACCTAAACAGACTGGATTTTAGACCTTTGCAGTTTGTTTTCTTTTAATATAAAGCAACTCTTCTGTGTACCAGACTGAAAACAATGACTACATTTTCAGTTCTAAGGATATTATTAAATACTGAGTGAGCAGAATCTAGCTTTTCCCCCCTCTAAAACTCAACTGAATATATTCCAGTTAACAGCATTCTTAAAAAGGAAACAGAAAAAAAGTATTTTCAAAGAAGAAGCTAGTTTGAGTTCCTGGAACAAAAATATTAGATGAACGTTCCTTCCATTTACTCTGTGCCCAAGAAATGGCATTAACACTATGAAAAAGTCAAACAAACAAAAAAGACAGAAAATACAAAGTTATGGCTCCCCAAGGCATCAGTAAGCAGAAAGGGTACGGAACAGATTCCATTACATTTTATACATCGTAACTCAGGGTATTGTGGGGTTTTGATGGCTGTGGCACTGACGGACCAGGGATTCAGATAAGTCAAGTCTGCCTGTGTGATAACTCAAGTCTGCCTGGGTTAACTATCCATTTGCTCTCAGGCCAGTGCCAGTCCCGTGCCTTGTGTGTGAGTGCGGCAGGAACCCAGACACGACTCACAGGAACCCGTTACTGAGTTAGGTGAACATTTTATGGCCATTACTGGAACAGACTGAATTGAAAACCTGGCTAAATATATCACAGGAAGTCATTAAAATCAAGCAGAAATGAAAGGAAAAAAATGAACTACTACAACTTTGCCTGGCATCGGGCAAAATATTCAAGACTGACTGAGCTGACTGTGGGAGAAATCTTTTCTCACTTCTGATTTTGGTATTATGTTGAAATGAATTAAACAGGGAGAAAACTTTAAACAGCGGAACAGCTTGCCCAGAGAAGCTGCAGATGCCCCATCCCTGGAAGTGTTGAAGGCCAGGTTGGATGGGGCTTTGAGCAACCTGTTCTAGTGGAAGGTGTCCCTGCCCATGGCAGGAGGGTTGGAACAAGGTGATCTTTAAAGTCCCTTCCAACCCAAGCCATTCTATAATTCTATGAAACTACTGACAAAGAGATAAAAAAATAGCTATGGGAGCACGAAAGTTGCAGCAGTATGGGCAAACCAGAAGCCCCTCAAACTCTAAACACTTAATATCCATGGCCTTGGGCAGCAGCTTATTTATGTTTCAGTTTAGCCCAATAATTACACAGGCCATGCACATGTCCCAGCTTTTGGTTTCTCTGGGATGCAGCAAGTTACAGCAGCATTACATTAGAGCTTAGAGACTCCAGCTAAGGGCTACACTATGTAACAGAGCTGCGATAAATACATATAAAGCAGTGAAAAAAATGGTCTGTTTTATTTTACCAGGGAAAATCAAGGCAGAAAGATGAAAGTTCCTCAAAATCTGTCTGAAACGGAATCCACATCTCTCCTCAGTCTCTATCCAGACTCCAACTCAAAATACAGCCCTGTGTTCAAAAATGAAGTCAAGTCCCAAGTGCTCTAACGTCTCTGTTTTTGAATTTTTTGTCTACACTGGCAAGCAGCAGAGTCCTGAGATCTTATCTTTGCCTCTTCTCTCCAGAGAAATCTCCAGTTCTCCACAAAAACATGCAGACAACTTGGTGACTGCATGACTTAAGAAGCCAATATAGGTTCTCTACCACAGGAGACAGGCCCTAATCATAAGAGTATTTTGGTTTATATTCTTAAATCTGCCCAGCAAAGAAGAAGTAACTTGGGTATAAACATCAGCTGGCCCACTGACAGGCAGCGATGCTCAGGAAACAATAATGTTGCACTGCAAGTTCTAATCCTCTTTCGAAGATTGACAATTGTTAATGAGATTTATTTTATGAGCAGATAGAAACCAAAACATCAGCTTCTCTCTTCAGCAGATGATAAGGGATTTTCTTGGAGATTTTTTACAGAATATCCATTAAGGAGATTTGAGGCTTTCATTCTCTCAGGAAATGAGGCAATGGTAGCAAAGTATTTCTGTATAGGTGTTAGAGTTATTCAAGTCAACCATGCTATTGGAACATGTCACACACACTAATTCATTTAATCTCATGGCAGTTGTATTTACAGCTGTGGGAAGGTTTAATTGGTTTTAGATTCAAAAAAATTTGAAATTATTTTCAATTCAGGCCAATCTTTATATGCTTGCCCATGCTGTAAATAGCAAAGCAGTGTCTATAGTGCAGAAATTGCTTAGAGAAATACTAGTGGTTAGGCTCAACTAGATGATCAAAAAGGTCCTTTTCAGGTATTACAGTCTACCATTTTAAAAAAGAATACAAACTATTGATAACATCTGCGTTTGGCTGTGTCACAAAAAGAAGATATATTGGTAGAAGTCCACTTGAGTTTGAATTGATTCAAGTTCAAGTCAGTAGTGCCCTAGTAGCCTTATTTTGTGCAGCCTGACCCGTGTCATAGCACTAGGTATGATCTCATCCTACTGTCATGGTGCTCATCTGTCAATACAGGGGGCCAGTTTTTCCCATCTTCAGAAACGGAGGCTGAAAAGCAATGGTAGGAACTGCTCTAATCTTTATGTTCATGGCTATCTGGTGAGCAGGTGGACAAAATCACCTCTGTATTCTGACAGAGAAGAGATCTTTGTGGGTTTAATCTATTGCTTTAAGTAGTTCTACAAAATACATATCTATATTAACAACACTCTTCAACATGATTTTGAAAGCAACTCAGGACAGTTTCTTTGAGAGAACTAGAAAGCACTTGATGCAGAAACCTTATGTAGATGGTGGCTACTCCCTGCTATGCACATAAAAGTTCAAGAAGAGGAGAGAGAAATGAACTTTTGTCACTGCAGGTCAACTGACTCATCTATAAAGGCTGGTGTTCGCTCTACTTTGGTGTGCCAGAGACCATGCAGTTATTAAAAGTACCTAAGCCTGCCTTAGTTTGTCTGGTCTTACCCGTTTCTGGCTGCACCGCACGATCAAGAAGGTCTCGATGCTGTGCTCTTTGAGATAAGCGTTGCGTTCCCCTCCAAAGCCCAGCTCCACCTCGTAGTCTCCATTGAGATAGTTCAGGGTTGCTTTTGTGATGTGGATGCGCCTTCAACGAGACAAAAGAAAAGTTATCACCTAAAAAGCCAGGTCCTGTCAGGAATAAGTTCCACGTGCTGGAACAAACAAGAGGTAAACTCCAATTTATTTAGCCATGCCACTATTCTTACAGATTTAGTATGGAAGTTTCATGGATAAACACAACAGTTTTGATGAAGCAACTTACCCAGCTTTGCCCCCTGCTTCCATGTGGTTGGCTAACGTGACATCGTTGGACCACACATCGAACTGCCACTTCCGAAGGCCCAAGACCCCGCAGTGAACTCTCCCGCTGTGGATTCCAACCCTCATGTTGACATTTACGCCCGTAACCTCCCGGACTAGTCTGAAAAAAGATAGGGAAAAAGGGACATCACTAACAACTGCATGTTTGTAGTCAGCAGTACAAACTTGCATCCAGAACAACAAAAATCCATAATGATCCATAAATTACTCACACATACACACGGTGCTGCTCATCCACATCAGCAGGACAGCAGAACAAAACCGGATGAGCTGTACTGCTCCTGGATGGCCTGGCTGGCCAAGGTGAGTACTAATTAGAATGGTGAGCCTTGGAGCAAATCCAGGTTCACTGAACTCAGGATCAAATTGAGAACTCATAAAAAAATTACCTTTGGGGCAGTAAAAGGAATAAAGTGCTAGTCTCTGATTTCCATACCAAAGCTGGACATAACCTGCCAGCACTCAGCCTCATTAAGAGTAATAGCATGTTGCAAAGAGAAAAGGAAATGATTTCAGAGATCTGAATTTGTCTTCACGGCACCAAGCATCAACTCTTCCACAGATGAAATCTGATATGTGTGTGAAATGCCCCACTGAAGTTGGAGAACTTGAACAGGCCTTACAGCTGCAGTCAGAGCAGCAAAACCAGAGAACCACATCTATTGCAGTCACTCCAAACAGGCAGCTACAAATACTCAAGCTCTGATTTTAATGAGGTTTTGGATGCTCTGCTTACTCCCAAAATGACCGCTGGAATACTTTTTGGGTTTTGCCCTTTTAGGGCAAAAGTTAACTTCAAGAGCTGTTCACATGGAACAGACATTTAGGAGTGTGGGTAGGGGAAAGTCTTGATGAAGCCATGAGAACAACTCTGCTTCTCGCTATTGGTGATCACATCATTCCCAGAATGTCCATGTTTCACAGGCAAATTCACCTACATCACATAACACAGTCCTTTCCTTTGACTAGTTAGTTCCTTGCAGCATGAAGTTGTACTTTATATCTATCAGATTTCAATCTTTTCGGTTTTCAGGTTCATCTAGTCTTTTCTAGATAACATCATCTGGACAGGTAAGTCCTCCCAACTCCCTAACATCAACACAGTTCCAATATTTATGCTTTAGTTATTAATGAAATTGCATGATTAAAGATAGATCAATTCTGGACTCTAGTTCACTCCTCACAGTGCAATATGCCCCTTGAAACACTGTCCAAGATGACTTCTTGATGAAACAGCTCCCATCCTCTCAGAGTTCCTTTTTCCTTATGATACCTATCTTACATTTCACTACCTACTCACAGAAGTGATATTCCTTATTTTTATTAGCAAGCATCAGAGATTCTCAACCAGGGAAAGGAAGCTGATATGAGTAAGGTGTCACAGGAACTGAAAGAGCTCCAACCACAACACTTGGGAAAGGAACAGGAACTGGGGTAATGAAAATGCAGCTGCAGCCATAACCCTTACAGTGACAAGAGAGCTGAAGTTCCTCCCTCCACA
This sequence comes from Cephalopterus ornatus, assembly GCA_013396775.1. Classification (NCBI taxonomy): domain Eukaryota; kingdom Metazoa; phylum Chordata; class Aves; order Passeriformes; family Cotingidae; genus Cephalopterus; species Cephalopterus ornatus. The sequence continues at coordinate 239,113 of VZRE01013801.1, read as the reverse complement.
ACCCCTACTGCACCCTCTGCCAAGTTGTGTTACTGACACAAGACCAGGGGACTTCTCTCCACAGAGTTGTTGATAAGAAGGGGACTTTGTCCAAACTTTGCAGAAAACAAATAAGTTTGTTATTCCGTATAGAAAAGCAAAATATCCTTTGTTATCTTTCTTTTTTTCAGTTAAGTTATACCAGCAGTACAGGGAATACAATTTTCTTGAAATCTTTCCTATTTGGCATAACACTTCCCGCTGTTATTGCACACAGATGAAATCAGCCCACGGGCAGGGCCCAGTGTTGGTGAAGCCTGCAATCAAATGTTCAGCAGCTACTGGTTACCTTAATTGTGAAATCTCTTATCTTGATCCTTAGGGGAGGAGGAACTGGGGTGGGGAAACAGGGGTAGTGAGAACAGAGTTACCTTCCAGACTTATAAAGAGATAAGATTGTTAAATGCATTCATTATAGATCAAGTGGAAAACAAGTTTTAAAGACTGCTGAGGAGGTATTTGTAAACAAACATTGAGTGCACTTCATCTGCGTGTTTATTCCAAGGTAAGGTGGGTTGCAGTTAATCAATGAAGTCTAGACTTCCTAGTGTTACTCAGCCTTGTGGGGGATTATACAGAAGTGCATGAAGATCTCTGGATTTATCAGGCCAACTACTGCAGAAGAGACTTTTCTGGGAGATGAACTCATTATCCTCTTTGCAGGGCTGGTGGCTTAAAACAAATAATTCTTCCCTCTCTGAATTCTGAAAGAACTGGCCTGTGAAAGCGCATGACCAATGCAAAACACATTCAACATTGTCTGTAATCCTCCAAGTAATAAAACTAGATATGGGTCTCATATTTGCTATTCTCTAAAGATAGGAATGGTCTGGACAAACAGGTGGCTAGTCTGACCTCAGGATCAGGCAAAGTTTCAGAAGAAGTTTTAAACAAAAAAAAAATAAAGATGAGGAAATAAATGGAAATAAAGGAAAAAGACCATGGATCTGTCCCAATCTCTGCCAGACCAACTTTATACTTTATTTCAAAATCTAATTTAACTGAAGTAAAGAAGTCTTGAATCTGACATTTTTGGCATAGGGTCACATGGAGGAGGATTAGTTAAACTAGACAAGACAGGCCTTAGTAGAGCAATTTTAAGGTGAGTAAAAAGCTGGCTTAAAGATATATAAATGAATAGTGACTGAAATTTAATGAAGTTATTATTAATCTTCTGAATTCACAATTCTGTAATTCACTGCAATCCTCCTTTGGGAATGAGACTTCCAATAATTATAGTAACCTTTGCCTTTCTCATCAGGAGATTGAGCTCTGATATCCATGTGCGTGTGATGGGCACAAGTGTCTGTCTTTCTGCTGTCAAACCTTTACTGCATCCTGTTTTTTTTTTCTAGGTGATCTCCCTTTTTGCTGGCCTGAGTTCTCTGGCTTGGCTACCTTGTTACTAATGTAAAGAAGACTTAACAGGAAAGGGAATCTACTTGCTGTTTGTTCCGAGATTCTCTGTGGGGAATATGGTACTTACGATATGGCCTCTATCATATCCATTCCCATCTCAACACAGCAGTGTGCATGGTCAGCTCTTGCTTCTGGCAACCCAGACACACAGTAATAGCAATCGCCCAGGATCTTGATCCGTAAACAGTGGTTCTCCTAAAAAAAAAATAAGAATAATAAAGGAGAAAGAAGTATTCAGGTTATATTCATGCTTGCAATAGCTTGCCTTCTAGGGCAGTGAACATTTAAGAAATCTAGTGAACGAGCACAGTATGTCATTCTTGCAATAGCAGAATAAAATCAAGAGAAAACAAAATTATAATGGAAAACTTACAGCTGCTAGCTTATCGAATCTGGCAAAGAGCTCGTTCAGAGTCATGACCAGCTCCTGAGCAGTGCACTGGGAGGCCAGGCTTGTGAAACCCTCTATGTCTGCAAAGAGGATGCTTGGGAAAAAAAGAGAAAAAGAAAAAAAAAGAGAAAGTGTCACAAAATTTGTTGCTGATATTTGTGTAAGTTCTGAGGTAGAAGTCCAGGAATTACGAAGAACGCAGGGGTGTCCCAGTTCTATAGCAACAAGGAGATGAGCAACCCTAATGTCACCTTATGACACAGCCTCTATCACACATAAAGCCCTGAGGGATGTGGCTTCATCCCCTCCAGAGATTAGAAAGGCCTGTCATCCCCCCCAACCCCACCCCACATCCAGAAAATTTACAGTACGTTGGGAGCTGGTGGTGGCATGATAATGCTGTCAGACATCAATAACAACAAGGCAGTCCTACCCAATGAACAGATTAGCCCAGCTATAAAATCCACACTTAGCCAATGTACTCACATCCCTCGACCTCAGCTCAATAACGCTGCCTGTGTCTTAACCCTTCTACCTGCTTCTCCTGCTGTCAAAGTGCAGCCACAAAATAAAGTCTCTCTCTAGTGAATAACTGGGAAAGCCCTAGGAAAGCAGCATGGACTGTTTTGAAAGCACAGTTATTTGAATCACAAGCACTATTAATGACTCTTTGATTTCAATTAATCAATTCTAATGTTGTATTGCAAGGATTCTGTGTTTTTTTTTAAACTGGAAAAAGATTCTGTCTCATTGATAATTACAACTTGGAAAATATTGACTTGCAATCAAACACAGTTGTTATGGCAAATTTAAAACTATTCAGTAAAACAAGCACCAGACTACATCTATATAGATTTAAGATAAAATGTATGTATGCACACACATTTTTTTAAATAGAAAATTCATAAGCTCTACTTTTATATTGGAACATTTAGCCAGTGGTTGATTTGTTTTTTGAAGTTAATTATTGCATCAAGCTGTACTTGGAAGAGAAATTAAAAGTCTAAATAACAAGCACTTTGGAATGGTTTCTTCTTTGTAAAATAAAACTCCAACATGTTTTAGGCAAATTGCAGAGGTATGTTTTCAGTTGGAATTCCCTGCAATGTCTTCAGACAGAAAGCAAACCCAACAAAAATATTTTCACAAGTATTTTTTGCAAAAATCCTGAAACACATTTCAATTCTGGCATGCTTTTCATATTTTCTTTCTACATTTCAACTCCAATAAATCATCAACCAAACATATTGCATTAAATATTTCTTTGTTAGTCAGACTGATGTTAAAATGTACAAGAAAAAACCAAGACAGGAATGCACGGATGTCTGAATCAAAATATACTTTGCCATTTTTAAACACTTGAGAAAATACACAAAAATAAATCAAGATTCCACATATTTACAAATAAAAATAAACCTTCCAAAGAAACACACTTGAAATCAGCTAAAATCTTAGAGAAGTCTGTACTGCTCACTAAGCAACTTCAGTATTTGCTAATACGTAAGGCTGAAATGGGAAATGTCTCCAGTCCTTGTGGCAGTGACAAAATGTATCTTGTTGCAAGCACATTCTTCTTCCAACATGGGGCAAATCGCAAATTTCTCACTTTTGGACATGTTCACACTCTTTGCTTGTGTGCATGTTATAACAGCCATGTGTTAGAACAGGAGGAATAAAGATCAGCTGCTTCCTCTGACGTTCAGATAGCAGGGGGTGTATTTGAAAACACTACACAGGCATGCCCTGAGCCTTCTCCTCATGCCTGATTCAGAAAATTAGTGCTACCATAGTGTCCTAATAAACATGGATAAATGACTGAAGGTTGCTCCCTCCATTCCCCATTTACTATCATGATAGATAAACGTATCAGACATTCCTAGGAGTTAAATTGCAGCAATATTTTCAACCACACAAATGAAGCAATCAGCAGAGACTTATGGAGCTATTCTACACACAGATTTATGTCAGCTAACCAAGTAACATGAACCTCTTGAAGCACCTGAGCATATTACAGACAGACAGCCGTGTGTGACCTGCTCTGCGACCGAACAGCCACACCACTGAGCTGCCAGACAACGCTGTCTGGGATACAAGAGCTGCAGGGAATGGAAAACCTCATCAGCGTATGGAAATGACTGCGTGGGAGATGGCAGAGGACAGAGCAGTGATCTGGGAACTGAAGACAGACAGGGGAGAGACACATTTGTGGCAGGAGACTGGAGAAAGAACAGGACACAATGGTCAGAGAAAACAGTCCTTGCAAACAGGAACCCAGCTTGAAGCCTCTGTCCTCTGCTCTCAGCGAAGAGCTCTGAAAGCCAATAAATCACATTTTACTCCTCCTGCCTAATCTGTTCCCTCCACACACTCCTGCCAGCACTGCAGCTCCAGCAGCAGAGACAACAACCGGGTTTATCACTCCCAATCCTGCTAAGGACCCACAAGGGAGGAATGGGGCCCCACGTACGTGGTGCTGTGCTATGGCACTTCTGTCCTTTTGTTATTAGCCCTTGTAAGCCTTAAATTCAGCCTGCTCCCTGTAAAATACCCAACAGTGCAGAAGCAACTAGAAAAAAAGTAGATTTCTCTTACAGTATCCATCAGGGAATAGCACATGGTCCTGTGTTTAGTCAGAACTTTCATTTACAAAAGAAGCCTGCTATACCTATCTCCTTATACACACAACACACACAGTGAGATTGCAGGAGTATCTCCTAATCCTGCCAGTGCATCTTACCCAGACTAGAAACCTTAGAGTTTAAACACACAGCTTCCCCACTACCCTTCGCTCCTCACCCCACACTTACATGTCAGACTACCCTTAGCAGTGAAAAGACTTTATTAAAGGACAATGGTGATGGATGATTGTGATGAAGGGCACAACTCAAGCCAACTATTTGTCAGTCTTCAGAGGGCATGTGATTTCCTTGCTGGTGGGAGCACAATGCCAGTAACAGGCCTTCCTTGTGCCAAAATGTGCGGTAAATGACAGTGGTCAACAAAAGGTCAGATGAAATAATTATTATAGCTATAAAATATCATGAGATAAGTCAGGCAGTGGTTTAGCAGTACTATTAGCTGAAGCTGACTAGAAAGGATTGACCACATAATCTGCAGCCTGGACATCAGCAACTATTATCAGCCCTGAGTCCTAGTCCCTTCATCTGGAAGGCTACTGCTTTGTGGAAAAACCAGTTTAGCATGTAATTAAAACGTTGTAATGGCTTCAGAGCTCTTGATATATTTTCCACTCCATCACTGTCTTCAGATTTACCATCTGATTGGGTTTAGTCCAGCAGTAACCAGGGTATGACCTCAAAAAATACAGAAAATGGTTTGTTTCTGGGAAAGACAGAGAAGAAAAAAGGAGTTATCATTAATTTTGTAATTTTTTTTTAGAATTCTTTCTGCTTTATTTTGGTTGAAAAGTACCACAAATTGTGTTATAGGGTAGAGGTGAATACTTTCCTAAGCTCCTATTTCAGTTCCTATTTCCAGCAAGGACTGGCTCAAGATTTCATCACTGTAGAAGGCCAGCTCAGTTTTGTGCCTGTTGCCCTAAGTGGCTCATGACACTGACAGGGAAGAAAGATGAAAAGGAGTCTGATGGCAGATCCTGCCATCCTCCCCTCTGCTTACAGACCAAGCTGATACCTGCCTGCTCTCACCCAAGCCCCAGACAGATGAATAGGAAAGGCAGATACATGGACTGGAACATCCCATAGCTGCTGGCTCCTGATGATTCCACAAGTCCATGTCTGATGGGCAGCACCGAGCAGGCTGAACACACAGCTCTGGCTGCTGCTGCTGCCACTGGAATTTCAGCCTCTGCCTGAGCTTGGCTCTTACCAAAACCACCACTGCTCAGTGGCCTGTGAGGCCTCCATGAGCAGGGTGTCTGGATGCTTCCTGCACAGTGCAAAGGCAGACTGAGGGGAAATGGAGGGGGAGACAGCTGGGATGCAGAGACAAGGAGAAAATTCCCAGTGTGCTGAGCTCAGCTTTCCCATTTTTTGGTCTGTAATGCATTCACACAATAGTTAAGATATATCTGGACAGGTCCAGGTCCATCCCACTGCACATGGGTCCTAACCACTGCAGGCCATTTAAAACTATCTCCTGTAAGTCAGATGATCCTTGCTGTGACTACACTAATGATCTACCCTGAGACAGAAGCATCACAGGATCTTTCAGTGACAAAAGATGGCAAAGGAGAACTTTCTTAGCAAGAGTGCAGCAAGGGAAGAGATCTCAGCTGAAAGGAAAGAACGTAAGGAGTAGGAAGAGCTAAGGAAAAGGTGGAAAGCAGGAAACCACGAGACATTTAAAAACCACACACATCTACAGAGATTGATTTTGAAGTGCAGCCTTTAATGTCTGAAGCCAATACAGTTATCAAAGGAGGGACATGATACAGGTTTCCCTGCAAATGCAGGATTATTCAAAATGCTAAATTAAATCATCAGTGCTTCTAATGTAAAAACAAAAAAACCAGTCGTGTTCTATTTTGAGACATGTGCGTGCCATGCACGCCAGCCACAACATAAATCAAGCAAGGCAAGAAACACAAACCCTATCACCATCACAACGGTAATGCCAGTCATGAATATAAACACCATGTGTTGCTGGAAACCAAACACCACAGGCACTGCATGGGAAACAGAACAAAACCCCAGACTTGGTGAGGTTTAATGACTTATAATAACTGCAAAGTGCATCTGACTGGATGTGAATCAAAGCAATGATACTTTACCACAACAAGTGCTACCTACAAGGGAAGAAAAAGTTAATGTGTCATAATAAAATAACCATGGTTCACTAGATACAAGCATTCACAAGCAAAGGTGTAACAAAAGAAAACCGGTTGCTGTAGACACAGTCTGCCCTTGTCAGTGAATGCACCTGGCTAATGGTGATGACAATGTTTCAGGGTGCTACTGTTATTTTACAACACATTCCACTGTTGTTGGTGTTGCATGTCATTAAGTCATACTATGAACAAGGAAGAATAAAGGAGAAGGATGGATTGGGATGAAGATGACAAAATTCTCACTCAAAAGGCTGTGTTGAGCTCTTAACACCGAACTAAGGCTTTCAGAGAATCACAGAATGGTTGAGGTTGGAAGGGACCCCTGGAGGTCATCTTGTCTGACCCTCAAGCAGGGCCACGTAGAGGTGGCTACCCAAGACCATGTTCAGATGTCTTTTGAGTATCTCCAAGGCGAGAGCATCTCTTGAGCAGTTTGGTAAATGAGTCAATTTTCGCACTTGGATGTCCATTTAACAGCCATTTCCCCTCCAGCACTGTAAGCCCAGAAGTTATTTTCCAGCTCTAGCGCAGTAACATAGTATTAAGTTCATCTAGAAGCTCCTAGAATAGACACGACATCAAGACATACCCAGTCTCTCTTTCCTAACTATAGCTACTTGGGGATGGGTTGGCACGGAGGTCCTCTGTGAAGCTCTCTCTTCTACCCACCCTACGCACAAAATAGGATTTCAGCTCCAGAAACACTGAGAACATCTCACTACGCTCCTTCCCTACTGAATTTGATAGCAGCAACAACAAAAGGACAAACCAAAACAAGCTGAGGACAAGTTTCTTACAGTGACAGCGATCAGGAAACGCGTAGGCAGCAAAGCCCACCCAGGGAGAGTGAAGTGGCCCACACAGATCATTGTGCTGAGTGACAGCCCAGTGACTGGTCCAACAAGGACTGCAAGCTACTTCTAGACTAATTCAGGTCTCAACAGAACATCAGCTCTCTCCCTAGGGCTGTCTATGTGACAGGCTAAGGACTTAGCCTTAGCAATGCACAAAATGTTTTCCAGGACAGCAGGACATCAGGCAGGCCAGAGGTTAAAATTTTTCCTTTTCCTACATTCATGGTAAACCCCAAACTCAACAGTAGAAAAGATACACTCTCTGCCCTAAACTTTTATGGTCATGTTGGAGAAGATCCATTTAGTACTGGAAATCACCTATTGTTTCAAATGAGCCTTGGTACTGTGTCACATCAGCTGGCACAGATCCCCCTTTGGGAGTGGGACTCTGTCCTGCACCATGACAGTGCTCCCTCTTAACGGATGGCTCCCACTTGCTCAAGAGGGTAAGAAGGCACATATGTACACAAATGCTGTGATAACCAAAGGAATACTCAACAGAGAGAATAACACAAAATAGGAGGAAATACACACAAAAACCGTACAAAACCAAAACCCCAGAAAACTGTGAGCCTTTTCACCTATTTCTTTATAGCAAAAGGCAGAAAGCCTCCTGTCGCTCTTCCGAAGTTGCCGAAAATGTAAACCAAACTCACATCCCATATTTGAGAAGTTCACTCTGCAAGACCATGCCAAGTGAATCTGGTGACAGCAAAAACCCACAAAGAAGCAGGAGACCAGATGGCCTCTTGAAGACACCGGTGGCAACGTGCAGACTGCCATCCAGAGCCACCGCATGATGACAGCATGTCTCACTGCAAACATATAAACTGCAGAGCCCTGCCTTTACTTGATTTTCCCATGTTTGCTCTCCAGTGAGTGTTACTGGAGGTTAGAACTGCCCGGGGGGCTCAGCTGGGAGAAGCACATCTCCAGCATGAATGCCCCCCGTTTGCGGCTGCAGCTCGGTGTTAGGAATGTGCTCCTGGGAATGCCCCGTGGAGAGTGCCTGGCCCTGCTGGTGCTCACTAGCTGCTGAGAAAAATGGCACCGTACTCTCTATCATGGTTGGAGCTCCTCACCTCAATGCCTGTGGTCTGTCCTTCACTGTCAACACAGGAAATGAGAAGAAATTTAGATCCTGAAATCGCCAGCCAGAAGGGGAAGAATGAACGATTCATGCAGGGAAAAGTTTTTCCTCCATGACCTCCCTAGGTTTGCAGTTTACAAGCTTGAGCAGCAGCCCCAGTTACTGGAACTTAGCTATAGCTAAGCAGCATCAGTACTCATTTTTTTATTTTAAACATGAAAAACTTGCTATCCTCTGCCTCTAAACATTTTGAGTTACAAGTTTTCCCTATTTCAGCAGGCTAAATTTAACCAGATTGATTCTTCACTGGAAAAAGGAGTAATAAATAGCCTTTTGGGAAGAAAAACTATTTGAGGAAGACAAAACCAAATAAAGATAGATATTCAGTGGCTACCAGCCAAACTATAGGTGGAACACATTATAGATGTCTTTGAGACAAAAGGAATTTTATTACTCCATCATTGCCAGCCGAATTAGATGCTGCTGCCTGTCAAACCCAAAAAAGGAATTCAAGCATCCTAAATGAGATTTTGTGTTATTAAGAAGGAGGAACTATGGACCTTTTTCACATATCTAAGAAGGGACTGATGGGAATGTGAATTTTTTTCCAATCGTTCTGGTCAGGGGAAAAAATCACGTAAACAAGGAAGATGGGAGATCCATTCCATCTCCAAGAAACTTTAAGAAGGCAAAGCTGAGGGATAGGTGTGACCTTTTGCAGGAACCACAGGTACTACTGGCCCTGACCATGTGTCTTGGTTGTGGCTCCAAGCAAGACCAAACTCACTCAGATCTTCCTGACCAGTACAAAAGAGCTGGCAGGTCTGTCCTAACTGGAGCTGAATCCAGCCCACATCAAAATAAATCTCACATTCATTTGTTCCACAAGACAGCCTGAAATCCATAACTGCATATAAAATAGAAAGGAAAAGCCATGTTATTTTCTGGTTTTCAAACTTCAGGTATGCTTTTTCCTGTGAGCACTCTTGCAGTCTGTTTTCTGGGATTAGAGCAATAACTGATGTCAAAATCCTGCCATAAACCAACAAGAAGAAAGACAGAGCTAAGAGAATTCTGAAAGAAGGGATGAACACAGCTGTAGCCTATTCAGGGTAGGAAGGCACTATCCTCCCTGCCCTCTATTCAAGAGAAAGGCTTGCAAAAGTGACTGAAGCAGCAAAGTAGGAAAGAGAAACAACTAAAAACTTGAGCATTAAAGCAAAAGACAACCTGCTGCATATAGGCTGTATGCCAACAATCAATCAGTTGTCAGAGAAGGCAAGAGAGCAATAGATTTGTCATAGTTAACAGTTTCACATGTATATCCTGGGTCAGGCACATGGTATATAGAGATTAAATCATCTACTCAGGTTTTGTGATGCTTTCTATTACATATTGCTCAGGTCTTTGTATTTGATGGAGAAAGAATGAGCTCTTCATAGCTGTGAAAATTGCCTTCAGTCTGTTCTTCCCTGGTATCACGTATATTTACGCAAACAACAATTCTCTTGTACTCCCTAACCAAAAAGCTGCAGTAATTCTGCATGCAGCAGTCATTTCAACATAACTTACTTCTTCACTCTTTCCACTAGCTGTCCCAGTGTCCTGTCCTTTTGGGATTTATTTGCTCTGCCATGTCAGGGTTTTTCCCTCTGGAAAGTCACTGCATAATGAAAGCATTACACTAGTACGTAAGTGTCATAATTAAAAAAATTAAAGAGCAACTGTGCCTTTCCCAAAGTGAGTAGGTAGCAAAATACACAGACTCTTTCATGGATCAGCTGAGAATAGACAAGTGATGTGATGCTCTGTACACACAACTGCCATGGGTGTTTGTGAGCTTATTAGATCAAGAATACCAAGTGGCCATTTGGTAGGAAAAGTGAGTGCTGAAGAATAGAAACATGAGTCTTCCTGACCTTTCTGGAACAGTCAACGAGTTGACTCACTGCCTCTCATTTCTACACTTTTAAATGTAATTGAGCAGTTGTGTTTCTAAAATTACACTGATGAAACTGTGAAGAGAAATGGACCCAAAGCATTTAGAGAAACTTAACTGTGCCCACCTTATAATGGCCACCATTCTGACAGACACCAGCACATCAGTGGAGAACTTTAAAATGAAGTCATAATTCTGGGTCAATTATTTCCAAAGAAAATGGTACAGCTCATTAACTGAGGGATCAATGTGTTATTAATTAATAAACAAACCTGATAATAAATTTAATAATAAAGTACATGATGTTTTTGATGAGAAGGGAGATTGGTTGCAATTTCAGAATTAAACAAAAAAGGAAAAAATCCAGCAGCAAATTATCTGGTTGTTGCACACAACATCGATATTCCTTACCTGATAAGAACCAGCAATGAATAGATACCCTCAACTCATGAGTAAAGTTCTCCAACTTTACGAGGGATACAATTTAACACTAAGAGGTTTGTTTCCTTTTTAAGATGAGATCTACCATCACATCTCAATTGATCAGTGGCACTTGAGCTGACATCTTTGGTGACCCAGAAAACTCCAGCTGCCATGGAGAAACACTGTAAATATAATTAAATTATGTATAATCGATATCAGCAGTAAAACTACTCCTCCTTAGAAGGCAGTACAGGTGAGCTCAATAAGTGAGAATTTCTTTGCAAAGATGATCCTTGAACAGGGAATATGAAATTCTATGCATCTCTTCAGCCCCTAACATATCTCATATTCCAAATACTTTGCATATATCCATGATTTCATAGGTAGTAAGCAGTGGCATTAAGCAATTGTTAAAATGTCATATGTGCTAGAAAAGCAACACCACAGTATTTTTTCCAGAGACAGCAGTATGGTAAATAAAGAAAATACATAAAGGTGGCTCATGGACAATGGGAAAACCATGGCAAAGCAGGAATGCGAATCCTGGTCTCATAATTCCAGGAAATATCCCCACAAACCCTACTCCTGAGACGCTGGAGCAGGGACCATGGCGAGGCAGCTCTGCCCACTGCATATGAGTCTCTTTAACTTTCCACTGAATCTCCCCTGATTTTTGCAATCAGTGGTTTCTTCTCATAATGAAGCAGGCATATAATTTTAACTTGATTTCAAGAGAATTACTGTAATTGCCACCACCAGAATAATAGATCTGTGTATAAAGAAATGGCTTTTCTCTTGCATTTTCCACTGGAAAAATTTAATTTCTGTGTTAATGCATTACGATATTTCACTAAGCCATTTGCTTGCTGCTCTCAATATTCGTAAAATATTATCTCCAAATGTAGTTCCTGTAAATAGCTATTAGTTTACTCATGAACTAATATCAATAAAATCAATAGAGTCTGACTAGATCTTTTCTATAGCATAGAAAGCCACCCTGGAGACCACTTTAAATATGGTAATGTGTCTCAGACCATAAAAATAAGAGGGAAGCTGCTGTGTCAGATCTTTCTACATCTATGCAAAACCAGTCTAGCTAATTTCTCCTTGCTTTCTATGCCACTGCAGTAGCAGCAATTTTGGCTTGAAGATGAAAAACAAAAAACCAAAATATAGTGCCTGGCATTTGAAAGGATAAGTTCAGTTCGGAACAGTGGGTGTCACAACTTCAAAACACTCCTGTATGTTCATTTGTCATATATACCGCAAAACTATCTGCTACTTCAAGCGGGGAGGGAAACTGGAGACACAGCTTGCTACTGTCCCAGTGTTACTGTGGCCTTTCACAAAGCTGCATGAAGTAGAATTTAAGTGCCTGGGAGGACACATGTCCATCTGAAGGCTAACACAGCTGGCAATAAAATTGTGGCTAATGAGTCATGGTACAAACAGGATGGGACCTTCTTGTAGGGGATCTGGGCAAGCCAGAGCTAAATTAACTTAGAGAGAAGTGAGAAGTTTGAACAAACTGCCTCATGAAATGTCATTTAGAGTATCCATGCTAACACCCACACATATCCTGTAGCATAGACACATTCAGGTTTCTAACAGATGCCTTGGATTAGAATAATTTGCTCTTCCAGACAGGAGTGGCCATGACTGTAGCAAAGTGTTTCTTAAACAACACATCTGTTCTCTCCCTTGGGGTCTGTGCTGTAACTGCCTGAATTAACGTGGTAATTCAGGTTTCCAGCATGAACAGGGCCTGAGGCTGTCAGGCAGATCTGGAGCGATGGAGAGGGCACTGGCAGGAAACGGAGCACGCAAACAAAACACAAACCGTACAGATCTTTGAACAAACTGGAATTTGCAAGATGTGCACCAAGGCAAATGGCAGCTGTGGTATTTGGTGTTTGTATGGTTGGTTTAAATGCTCCTATAGTTCAGATACCAAGAGATGACTCTATTCTTAAGTATCAAGCCACTCTCCGGAAGCCTGAAAATGCTTAGTACAGCTACTCTATTTCTTATACAGTACTATAAACAAACTTGCAAAAGTGCTGGATTCTAAGAGCAAAGGAAGGAAGGGAGGGAGGGAGAAAAAGGAAGGCAGGAAGGAAGAGAGAGAAAGAGAGGGAGAAAGAAAGAAAGAAAGAAAGAGAGAGAAAGAGAGAACGAGAGAAAGAAAAGCAACAGCCCACACAGCATCAAATGCTGGTAGGCTCAGTGCTAAACAGCAGATGATTCTTACTGAATAACTGCCCTAGATTTTGCAAACAATACAGGGAACAAAAATAGAAACCCATTTACATATTGCTGTTAATAACTTTATTTATAGTGTCACAGCTAGAGCACAATAACTGCAGCCACGGCTTAACTTGAAAGCCATTCACTGTGGAAGAGTCAGACAGATACTGTTTTCTCAGTCCTTATGCAACTGAAAAAAAAAATCCTCCTGACAACAGCCAGTCACCAGAATCCTTATAAACAGAACCAGAAAAGAAGTTAACAGCAGTCAAAGGTAAAAGTGAATCATCCCCAGGAACCACCTGGCCTCTGCATCTCCTGGCTACTTCAGACATACTGTGGTTAATCAAGGACCACTGAGGTTAGAAACCCTGGCAGGTAATTTTTCACTTCAGTTTGAGCCCCGTGATAGCATCTTACAGGAATACTTGACAGTTACTTAATTTCTTTTTTTTGGTTGTTGTTTGTTTGAATTAAGAAATACAGACAGGGCTCAGACTAAGTCAGCAGCTACAATAAGAAACAGTATGAGTCCAACATTTAAGATCGTCCCTACCACATCTGTGCTGCCTTCGATATTACTGTAGCCAAATCTTTCCTGGGAACCAAAATTCCTGCCAGATAAAATACCACTAGCCTGTCATAACAGACTGGCACATCTTTAAGGTACAGAAATGTATACAGAAATCTGTATTCTTCATTTTTCGGTATTTTTCAAATGCCTGTTTATTTACAATTAAATGGAGTAGGAATGCAAGCAAAGAAACTGTCCCTTCACCCGAGATGTGAGAAAACATGGATCTAATTTTTCCTCTGCCTGAATCCAGCCTGAACTGGACAATTGGCTATTTTGGATTGGGAACAGAGGTGCCCTCAGGACCTCATGCTGCAGCTGCTCATTACATATAAAATACTGAGAATAATTAGAGGCAAAGACAGCAAGCGCTCCGCTCTGCCCTGCTGATTATGGTGTGCTCTGTGACATGGGACAGTGGGATTCAAGCTGCTGCTCCGGGGTTTGATTCTTTTATATAAGAAAATGAAACAGTTAACAAAAGAGAATGAAGATGCCTTAGTCTTTTATGGCCTCTCCTAGGAGATGTGGCCTCAAACGCCCTCTGGTACATGGGAAAACCAAATCCAGATAACCTACACCAACATGTGGGTCGAGCCTCTACACTCCCAGATGAGCATGGTGTGCCTCATCACTTGTGTCTCTTCAGATCTTCACTGCCTCTGTGTTGTAGTTTCTGCCATGTGGAATGTCAACTGAATTAATTAATTTTGCTGGGTTTTCATTTCAGTGAGGAACATAAAGATGCCCCTTTGGCATGGAAGCCCAGCCAAAATGCAGCACTCACTTCCCCTGCAGATACAGCCAGCACTCACGAGAAGTTCCAGCACTCAGCAGAAGTCCCAGCACAAAGAGCACATGTGTTTGCACACACTGCCTGATAGTTCCTTTGCCACAATTCCTCAGCAGTCCAGGCAGGGCAGAGCCTTCAAGATCTAGTCTTTGGGATGTTTCTGTAATGGGAAGCAGGCATTTCTGAACTCTAATCAGTCTCACTACCCAGTTAAATTAAAGAAATCACTGTCAATCTCAGTATTTAATTTTTCAGACAAGATACCATTTTCAATTTACTCCTTCCACCATTACATACTTCCAAGAAAAAGAAGCTCAGCAGGTAAGCCACATCTGCAGTTTTAATGTTTATGGGCATTGCAAGCAATTTGTAATCACTTCTAATTTCAGTAACAAAATTTTATTCCATTTGCAGATGAAAATTTCAAAGAATACTGGACCTTAAAAACAGAATATCACCTAGCATGTATACTCCATAACACTACTTTGTCTCTACATGAGAACTGTCATCCTAAGCTGTGACCTGCAGGCTGCTATTCTGCTAAAGGGGAAGCATGTTAGGGAAAAAAGTCAAGGACTCTGTGAGTTTTTTCCAGTTTTTCTCCTTTTTAATTGAAACAAAATAGAACTATTAAATCAAAAGGCCTCTTTTTCTCCTGCCTGGAAAGAAAATGAATCTCACAAAGGGGCTTACAGTAGTTTGAATGCAATCCAGAACAAAAGGTTCCAAATGAAACAGAATAATTATGGATCAGCTCTTGGCTTTTGTTGAAGACTGATCTGTAACTGCAGTTGCTCGAGTTCCCCTGAGCAGAAGCCAAAGTTTTGTTTGTTTTGTTCAACAAATTGATTCTTATTAGCTCATTCTTTGGAAACAGCCAAGGCACAAAGCAGCAGTGCACTGGTGTGCATGCTCCCGAGACTGGAGGCTCTCCACCAGAACTGCTATGGCACATAAATGTCCACTGTCTAAAACTGCTTCCATCTGGTCTCCATCTTCCCTTCTCCTTTCCTCCAGTCATTACTAACAATTGGTAAATTTGCTCCTTTCTTTCCAAGGTTTTTTTGTCTTTACTGTATTTTTTGCCTACCTCCCCTCCCCACTAATATCCCATCAGTTCTGGATGTAGGTCACTCAGCTCCTTCACGGTCCAGGATGTTATAAAACATCTCTCCAAATTGCTCCTACATTCACCCTGAAGTATGGGTCTGCCAGGACTGGGAGACAACAGAAATTAAGTAGTTGTCAGAAGGAGTAAGGTTGTCCTAGTAACCTTCTATTAGCAACATTCCTCACAGTGAGCAGGAATGGAGCCAGTGTGTGATCAGCCTCTGCAAAGAATCATGCTCACAGTTAAAAAACCTACCCAAACCACCAAAATCAAAAAACCCCAAAAGAATGAGCTGACATGGTGGATCAAGGTGTCACTACTGTACCTCTGCTGGAAAAATTCCCCATTGCCTCATACATCCAACCTTCCTCTTCATGTGAGAGGGCAAGCTTGTGCTTCCAGATGCTCTGCACAACTACTGATGAGAACAAACAGGATTTGCAAATGATCTTATACCCAAACAAAGCCCTGGTCATCCAGCCTTCTGCATGCCACTTTCTGGGAAGATCTCTGCAACAGAAGGCTAAGAGAGAATATTTTGATGCCAGTCACAAAGATCCAAGTTTTACAAGTGGCCACCGCAACAGGTTTTTGGTCTTGCGAGTCAGTTCTGTATAACTGGAGTTGAGGTAGTTGATTTCAAGTATTGGTGATCCTCATATATATTTAAGGGGTTCATTTAGGAGGTTGGTTCAAACAGGGACATGGTTACTGATCAAGAACATCCTTAGAATTTCTCAGTGCCTTTGAGGGCTTCAGATATTTGCCAAACACATATATAGCAACCACAAAGATCTCTGCTGGCCAGGGAAGATAATACCTATATTCCTATATTTTGTTTGCTTTTTAAATAGTACCACACATACACTTCTTTCCAATCTCTGAAAACTATCTGCAAACTTCCAAGTTCTCAGAATCTCCACAGTCTTATAAATCCTTATTTCCACCATTTAAAACTGTGTGCATCTTTCTTGGGCTTTGTAACAGAAACATAAATGGACACAGAAAAATCTCTGTTTTCTAAAAAGAGCAATTCTATCATTGGCAATGCCATGCCAATGGGGTGTGTGAGATGAAATTAATTTAATTTCGTTGGTCTTTTGCCTCCTGTGCTCTTTTGTGCAGTCCTCTGGTGCTCCTCATTTCTGTTAGCTCTGTTTCTAAAGTGACCTGCTCTTAGCTTGGTTTCTTATAAAAACACCATTTATGGAATTATGCAGTCTGCACAATCAGTACCAGCTTCTCCCTAACTTTTTCACCACTTACTATAAGGCAAAGTTAATAAAAAAGAGGAAGTTTAAAACATACAGTATGACTTTCAGTTACTGGAGGACATAGACTCAAGTTAGCAATATACTAACTCGAGTCACAGGATGCCAGACCACTCGAGAGCTCTTCTCCACTGATTGGTTTCAGCTTTTGTCTCTCATTCATTATTTATCCAGTGTCAAAATTATATATACACCAGTAAGAACAGATGCACAAATTAGCAGCAATTGTTGAGGGATATAAATATAGCACAAGACTAGAGAAATTAATCCATCTCCATTCCAAAACTGTGCCTCTGTTTTATAACTTCTGTAAGATGGCTTTAAATAGTTTTGCAAAGTTCAGTGCATTACAGAATAAAAAGTTTAACTCATTTTTGCTTTTCAGTCATTATCATCTAAGGAGGAAGCAAAAAGGTAGGATGATTTTAACAAGAACCTCTTCAAATGTTATATAAACTCAATGTTCTTAAAACCACTTTGCATGTTAACTACATGACAAAGCAGTTCATCAACTGGAATTTAACCAAGTCTTTAAGGAGGAAAGCAAGTCTGTAAAAGCAAGTCTTCGCAAAAGTAAAGTTTTGTTCAGAGAATACTCAATTTTTCTTGTCAAGGCTACTGCAGAATACAGAGGACTGGGGGTGAATTAGTTGAGTAAACATAATTTTATGGTTATTTCCCTACAAATTTGATACATTTGTTTTAATCAGGCCAATTAGCAGTTAGATGTGTATTTTTAAATTTAATTTATTTTTAGTGCTATTGAAGAAAAAAGGGAATTCAAATAACCTTGATGAGTTAAAGTACTGCTCTGTAAACTTCTGCAGGCACCTTCATTATTCTCTCCAAATTGCTATTCACAGTATTTCATCATTAAAACATCCAACACTCTTCAATCCATCACCCTGTGAACTTCACAGGCCCTTGTGCAAACTCAGAATAGCAGGGAGTGAATTATACATCACAGGTCCTTCCTAATTGCTGATGGCTTGCTGGTGGCTGCAGATCTGCAATCACCTGGCACGCTGCACTTTTGGGATGTTATCTTTATTACAACACACATGTTTAAGCAATGCATCCAGTGGGGTGCCTTGCAGCCAGTTATTTATCTGTTTTGCTCTTCAGAGAGTACAAGGCTCGCTCATGCCCCTGGAGACACCAGGGGCTCCCAGTAGGGATCAAGATCACAGTATATTCCCAGTTCAAAGTGGAAGATCACACTTAAACATGTATTTGTTCTTCTTAAAGGTTGCTGTGCATATGCACAAAGAGGTAGATTTGCTGAAATATATAAACCTGCTGCATTCTTTGGCTTAAGAGTTTTCATGACTGAACCACTAACACAAATGTATTAAAAAGAGGGAGTGATTGTGGGTTGAAACACCTCCTTTAATATTAATGGCCAGCCTTATTGCACAGCTTTGATATCACGTCCAGGTGTAACATTGGCTGCTGAAAAAGTGAATTTCTTTACACATGAATTTCAGCTTGAATGATATTCTCCAAAAGACACTGTTTTTTCCTCTTGAGAACAAGGAATTGGCTAGTGGTGGTAAGAGTAGAGTAATTCACCTTCATCCATGGGTGAAACCTACTTCCATGCTTCCTAAAGATTACTGCTAACTTAAAAAAAAAGTTGTATTTTCTGCAACATTAAAAAGCAAAGACTCACCCCCCAGCAGGTGCAGGTGAAGCTCCAAGGAGCTGGCTCTTGACAGAAACAGAAGAGTTCCCACATAGGTAAAATTCATTGCTGTCATTTGGGGAAAGGTGTGGGCAGGCTCATTTCCCTCCTACTCACTTTTCTCATCCTACAGCTTCAATCAGAAGTTACAGCAATTACATGCTGGGGGCCTCTGAACTCACATAAAACCTACACAGTTTCCCCCCACCTACCTGCAAAAGTAACTTTCTACTGCTTGTGGGCCTCAAACACGCCTCAAATAAAGAAAAGGAGGGAGAGGTCTTTCCAAGACTCCATTCTGAGAAACAACCAACCAACTCATGAACACATTCTGGGAGGAAATCAAAGGTCACAGATTGGCAGCACCAGGAAGCAAGACATGGATAAAACTGGCTCTTGAGCTTTCTCCTTCTTAATGCTGCTCTTCCTCATCTTTAAACGTAAAGCATCAATTTTCATTCTGCCTCCCCACAAAAAAGAAAGAAGATGAGAAGAAAGATGGATTATACAGTAAATATTAAAAAAGCTACTGCTCCTGCCTATTCCTGGCAATGAGAGGCCTTCCATAGAAATTTAAGCTACACAAACTTTGGCTCAGACGAGAGACTGTAGAATCTGTAAAAATATCCATGGAAAACCTGTTAGAGGTACTGCCATACTGTAGTTTTATTTATTAAGGAGGGTAAAATTAAACTGGTTTCTGCTTAGCTTCAGTAACCTCCTATGAAAAAGCATGAAAACAGAGTTTGGATGAGCTCCTGAGCAAAAGAGCTCCGTTGGTATAACCACCTCCTGCTGTCTGACCCGGGCTTGGTACAATTTGCCTCATTGTAAATCCACTTGGCATTTCAAAAGACACTGTTAGCAAGCCCCCAAAACAAGAATATACCACTAAGCAGCACCTTGCTTTGGGAAGCCACAGCCCTTACATGCCCAGTTACAGCTGTGTCCTGGGAACCCTCCTACTCGCTGCAGTCAGAGTTCAGCTTTTTTCTGCTATTTATATTGGTAAGTTCTTTACCACCAAGAAACATTAAGACTGGATGTTCTGTGTGCGAGGACAGTGGGAGGAGGGAGGAAAAAGATGTTTGCTTAGCTGAAATTTTCCTCAAATGTCATAGCTCACAATTCCATAGCACCTTGCAACCCAAGAATTTAACACACTTCATAAGCAACTAATTAAGCATCATAACACCTATAAGGGAAGAGGTTAAGTTGACACAGCTGGTCTGAATATTCTGACACTCAGATAAAGGGCAACTATTTGGTTATTTTTTAAGGGGAGAATTTTTGGTATTAGAACATTATTAAATCAGAAGACAAGATACAAATGTTTCTCATTTACAAAGAAAATGGTTTGTTCCATTTCTGCAAATGGTTTAGTCCAAGTTGTCAAGACATTTAAAAAACTCTGAGAACAGGTTAATGTTGCTAAATACATGATTCATAAGAATTATGTGAAGGGGAGAAGAGAGGAAACTGTCACTTTTACTGCACTTGGATGCCAGCCCTAAAATAAGCTTCTTGAAACAGTTCATCAAAGGAATTTCAATGACAAAGCCAACCTTTATCCCTTTACAGGGAACTTCAAGCCTCCTTTTATAGCACAGAGATTACTATATTTGGCCAAACCTAGATAACATTAAAGCCATTATCACTGCAGTGAGACACTATAAATAGCAATAGTAATGTAAAACATTTAAAATTCTGCCTGGGAAGCATGATAAATAAACAATATTATCTATGCATATTTTAGGGTTTGTCTATCAAACATAATCTCATTCATGATAACATGAATCAATTTAGTTACATAATTCACCTTGTTGTTTACCCAAAATTACTTGCATAGTCTTGGGAACTCCTTTCCTGATTGCTTATGACAATAGACTTTATATTTAACACACACACATATGTGGGAAAGGTCAAATCATGTTTTGAGGTTCTGGATTTGTCGAAGTTAATTCTCATTCAATAAATCAGGACAGGAAATGGTTTCCTTCTCTGTTAAAAGGTTCTGTTCATGTGCATCAAGAGTGTATTACCCCCAAACATCTTCATCTTAGTTTCATCAGCACCCTAAATTCTTCAGACGAACATAATCCTGAAACAAATTTTGCTGCCAAAAATGACAGGAAATTATATTTTCATTGTGGATAAATTAGTCTCTGAACTTAACTTTCCATAACAATAAGCAGGAGATTATGAACTCATTCCCAGGAAGTCCTGATAAGGCTTAAAAAAGATTTGCTTTTAACCATTCAGGTCAAAAAACCTCACGGTATTTTGCATAAAAAAATCTTTCCCTGAACAGAGAGATAGCCTTCCCTCCAAGAGAAGTGTAACACAGTAAACAATACTATGGCAGAACTGCCCCTTATTAAAGGATCATGGCTGTGTTTTACAGACTTACTACTGGTACTTGAGGAAGATCTTTTCTACAGAGGTTTAAACTGACTTCTTTTTTCCTAAAAAAAAAAAAAAGGGGGTAATTTTTAAAAAAAAAAAAAAAAAAAAAAGCACGTGACCTAGTATTTAAAACAAAGCATATCACAGCAGAACTGGACACTTAAAGACGCTTCCTTTCAAAACTGAAAAAAAAAAAGCCCATACACATTAATTCCATATAATTTTAGAACAATGTTTTCTGATGGTAGAGTGGTTTGGGTTTGTTTTTTAATTAAAATTAGAGGTGGTCCCAAAAGCCTAGACCCAATCATCCCTGGAAACTAAAATATTTAATCTTATCTGAGGCAAATTTAGTAAACCACTTCTCCCATACAAAATGTCAAACCAGGCCAAGTGCGGAAGGCTCTGCTCCTGTGCCTCCCAAGTTCAAATGACCCAAGATAAACCCAGCTGGATGGAAACCTCCAGTGTCAGTGAGGCTCATTATTTCCATTTTAACTGTGAATTTGGTGAGCAACCTCACCCTGAAGATCCAGTAAAAATTAAGTTTTCAGGTTCCAGGCATTACAACGGCAATCAAACTTTTAAATTAACAGCTAATGAAAATTCCCATCCAATATACTTTCATTTAAAATCTACCTTTATAAGTAATCTGGGAGAGTGAGAAAAGAGAACTGCTGAATATAGCAGAAGGAGAAGGAAAATCCACACCTCTGTGCAGACACACAGACCTTCCCACTCCTACGAACTGCAGAGGAAATGCTCTGCTGATAAATCATCAACAGGAAGCCAGATTCAATGGCTGGGCACAGCACCCTTGCACCGATTTTGCATACTTCTCAATTGCCTTGACACAATAACCTTTAGCTCATAAAAACTTAGATCTTATGACATTTTTGAATAGTGACGAACACAAAACAAAATTGCTTGGAGTGTTCTCATCCCAAAAGCCTCCCCTTGAGCATTTCCCCGTGCAAAGTAAAGAGCATGTTTGCTTTTATTCAGCCAGTTCATTAATCAACATCATTGAGATGCTACCTCCTCCCTCCAGTGTGTTTCTGTGTGCATGTAAATGCTTCAAAATCATCCGCAGTCATTCCCACTAGAGGCGGTTTCAGTGCACCCAGGCAAGAGCAAAGGCTCCATGCTGAACTCCTAGTGTGAAATGAGTCATTTGTTCCAAATCATGTTTCCTTTTTTCAGTATTCTTACTTAGTTATTCATTTCCCTAAAGTACATGAAGATGAGATGTTCCTAAGTTGCTTTATATTTGCTCTCAGCACATACTATTTTATTCCTGTTTCTTATCTCACTTTTTCAGCCTTTTCCATGATTTCAGTGGGCCTTGATTTAGGACCTCACAGGCACCAGACAACAAACCCCACACTTTGAGAAAGATATCATTTAAGTTGTTTCCCCTTGCAAGATCTTTTGAAACCTTAGCATCCCTTTGCACTGCAGATAGTCAGCACCTGCAGGGACCTGATTCCTAAACATTCATTACCATGAGGAACAAAGTTAAAATTACTTTTAGGCCGCAGAAGTGAGTCTATTACAAAAATCTTTATATTATTCAATAAATATACGAGATGTGAAAATTAAATGTTTGCAAGTGTCCTGTTAGCTACCCATCAGGACAATCCAAGGAACTGACTGGTGCATATACCCATGTAGGTACATGGGTTTCACCTTCCACATTACTTCACAGCAATAACTGAAAATCATTGCAAACTCTTTTCTCTTTCCATACTTTGGACCATGTGCCACTTTTTGTTGCATCTTTTGAGATGCCCATGTCTCCATACCAGCCATTAGCTTTGGGCTATGTTTTCCAATCACAATTGTTCCATCAGATTCCCACCCGTTTGAAATTTTTCATTTGTAAAATTAGTTCAATACTGTTTATGCAGTTTTTGTTTATGTAAGTCATATAATGAAAATTTTAAATCAGTATCATCCTAAAGAGTTAATCACCTTTACTAAAATTTGACCTTCCCGAACAACTTTCAGATCTGCAAAAGGACATATGGAAATGGATGTGAAAGACTATAATACCGTAGTCTCATGTCATGACTAGTCTCATGCCATATCTGATGAAACACACCCAGTTTGAATGTCAAGTTGACCTTTGAGTACTGGAAAGAAGTAATTCACAAGAAATTTATCTGTCTGAAGAAACTTACACACCTTCTTGGACAAGCTCATTGTTATTAAGGAAAAAACTAATGTGAAGACACAAAACTTAATCTACTGTAGCATGTAGTCTGCTGAGGGCACACAGAATGGCTTCTTCCCCTCCCCTTCATCACCATATATATTCTTTATTTTTCATCACTGAACCATTACTGTTCTTGATTTCTGATAATGTTTTTGTCTTCAGTATTGCTGTGGATCTTTATCTCTTTACTGAGTCACAATGAAAAAAAACCAAAGCACACAGCACAAAGCCCTGATTTCAGTGATTTTTGTATCAGTCTACATTCAACAGTGAGCAACTCAGTTTTCTGCTTGTACATTACCTCTCCCTGCCATCCTCAATCCTAAGGCAATGTCTTTGAATGCATCAGAATTTCATGAGGATTTCTCCACATTAACTATTGCAGGGTGCAGTATGTTAGAGAGATAAGAAAACCCCTTCTATTTCTTGAGCACCAAGTATCAGAAAATCTCTTGTTGGAAGGGGAGATGGAGAAGGGAAGAAGGGAAGCTCTCTGTCCCCAGTTTCCATGTCTCCGTAGAAGTATTACAGACTGACAGAGCTGTTACACAGTTCCAGAACCTGGCTTAGCTGAGACATAAGTGATCCCCAAAGAGATCAGGTACAACAGCAGAGGCAAAATTCATCAAGATTAAGTTAAACTTTGTAACTGCAGCCTATAAAGCTATCAAGCCACTAAAGTACTACTTTATTGCCTCTTCCCTGCGAAACTGGACAGTGGGAACCAGCTGATATTCAGAAGCTCACGGGGCTGGACTACCCCAGCAACACGGACTGGGTTTGATTTTGCATGGCTTGTCAGAGATTGGACATCACATTGTCCTTCTCGTCCAGGGAGACCGAGGAGCAACACATCACTGGGTGACTGAGAAGCTGCCAAAGGCTGTCACTAATTGACCCTCTGCTTGTAATTCCAAACTGGCAGAAACCACTCCAGAAGATCCTAACCTTAGCTGTGATCTGCAATCCACCCTGTGGAAAGTGCTCCCAATCTTTGACTTGTATTCCATCAGGTCTTATCAGAAGCGTGCCTGTAACTGTCAAAAATTAACTGAACCCAAACATATCACCTTCTCAAAACCAGCAACATTCATCCCAGAAAAGGAAAAAGGAAAGGAAAATTTGACAAAAGAAATCAGTTATAGATGCTTCTCAGAAGAAGATATTGCAGGAATGTGGCAATCCTCCTACCATCCTATAAACAAACATTCAAAAGCCAAATAGTGACACTTTAGAGCCTTTACATTTATTTTGGATTATGTGTCACCGCCATCTTCGTCCCTGGGTGTTAAGTGCCAAGCCCCATGGCTGGAAGATGGGCTGGTGTTCTTACCTGACGTTGTCATGCTTCTGGATGTAGATCTTATGAAACATCATGTCTTCCTGTTTGGCATTAATGTCAGCTTTCATCTCCATGGCAACATGTCGAGGAAGTACAGAGAGCAGGAGACGCTCCTGTGGAGTCAGACAGATGAACCAATTAAAACACCTGCTGCCCAGTTAACAAACACACTTTGTTCCTTACTGGGGAGAAGTGAATCATCAGTTTGGTGGGAGATGAGAACAACCAGGCAAAATGGTCTCCATAAACCCAGCAGATGATCCCCTAACCAGTCATATGCAATTCTGTCCCAACCCCACAATAAGAATTCAATGATTTTAAGAGAAAAATTATTATTTTTCATTCCAGGTGCGCTGAGCTTACAATTCATGGCTGCCAATTCTTGCAAATGAAGGAATCATGCAACTCAAAAAGTGTCCGTGCACCATTCTTGGAAGGACTCTGATAGATGGAACTGTCTGACCTCCCACACAGCCTCTGCACACCACCACGAAGTTCTTCACCTAACACAGGAATGATACCCCAACACCCTTGGGCACCATTTAAAATTCCTTCCTTGCTTATCTAATCATCTAAGCACATTCCCCCAGCAGGCACAAACCTGCTCTTAGCAGCTAAAAAGTCATAGGAATGCCCTGATAAAACTATCATGAAGAGCTAGCCCAGCTCTACAAAGCAGTATTATACTTCTACGCTTAAAACTACTATTAGTGCCCAACTGCATCAAGACCTGTAAACCCACCCACTCACCTCTAAGAGTATTTTCAATAACCACCCTTGTCATCAACAAGTTGTGGCTCTCCTTGCCCCTCATTTGGCACTTCTATTTATTGATAATAGCTTTAGTGTGACTTCTGTAACATTATTTTGCAAACTGTTCCACATAGTTTGCAAAAATTAGTCACATGACAAAATGACGAATTTGGTGATTTTCCTAAAAACCCACACAAAAGCAAGTGCTTATTATTATTCTAAATTGTTGCCAATTTCACACAGAAGTTATAGAATTTAAACCTGCAGGCAATTTGTGCCCCAGGGATGCATTTGTGTATTTCAGGAATCACACCTGAGAATTCTGCCCAGAGCTTCATTCTATTCTCAGTCACACCCCTGGCAGTTCAAAAGAAGTTTTTGCTATGGCTTAAGAAGGTGGGGAGCACCTCCTTTGCGATCAGCTCCACTGTGGTCCAACCTGCAGGCAGTGCTCTGGAATAGCTGACAAATCCCAGAAACTTGAGCCATTTTTGTCATTATTTTTCTTTACCTGCAGTGAGCAGAGGGAAGAAAAGGGCCTTCCTTCCTGAAGACTCAGACAGAATGTGGAGCAAACGAAGGTCCCTAACCTTATCTAACAGCTCGTTAATTCTCAATAGCACAGGGAGCAGCAGGGCTCAAATGCAGCCCTGGCTCAGAGGGGTCAGCAATCCTGTCCTAATTACTCATAGCACCAAACCACTTGCCCACACTACAGTTGTAGGCACATTTCTGGTTTCTGATTCCTAGTTTTATCTGAAAGTTCCCCATTTATTTCTTCCTCTAAGGAGAGAGAGGAACCCTGGGGGAACCAGAGGAAGATGAATTCACTGAAAATGTGCTCAGCATGCATTGAGACATTTTATAGTCTGCAGCACTGCCCAGTATTTCCTTATTTTTCCTCTTCAGTGTGTACCTTAAAGAGATGGATTCTTGCCTCCAGTCTCTGAAGACATAGTAATAAAACAGAAGATGTGTGGAGGGATTTGTATCTCTGCTCAATGCTGCAGCAGTCCCAATAAGATACTTGTTTTTCAAAGTACTCTCACCTTCTCCAACATACTGCAGGAGCTATCACTTACACACCCACTTTTTTTTTCTAAAGAAGATCATGAATCATGCACGTGTCCTTAGGCTTCCGTCAGCTATTAGCACACTCCGTGAGCAGAAAAGCACAACACATTTGTATGCTTTCTAGAGTAAATTGTGTTTACGCTGCTGTCATTTGCATATTCTAATAGGCATCCTCAAATGTGTGAAAGCTGCCTTTTTATGTGTGATTTTACACATCCTCTAAATAACTCGGAGCTTTATGGGAGGTTCAGGGGCACCCACAGGTTTGAAACATTCCTTGTAAGCACACGAGCATGGAGGGTTTAGTTGCTTTCAAAATAGGGGCACATTCAGGAGTGCCTGTTACTAGTACTCCACGAGATTTTTGCATACATTTCTGAGCAACTTTTACTAGAGAGCCCCCACCCCCATTCTTCCAGACACCATAGGCACTTGCCAGAATAAATCCCCAATATTTTCAAGACAAGTATTTTTGAGATCTCCAAGAGCTGAACTAACACGTCTCTGAACTAATAATCAGGGAATAAGATAGGCTTATCAGCTGAAACAAATGCATGTAGCACAACATCCCTTCATGCAGTGACTAATTAGGAAGCTGACCTATGTTACAGAGCTGAGAATTATCTTTATTCTGTTTGTTTGGAGCATCACTATCACTGAAAATAACCTCTGAAGATAACAGGAGAAGGCTATAACAAATGCATTTGTAAAGCACAAACCGTGCTAAAAGACCCTCTAAACAACAAAATCTCTGTTTATTTCAAATGGAGCACAGAAATTAAAGTCTCCACTAGAGCACAATTTTCATTTTGGTACAATGACTAGAAAGTACTGCAGCTCTCCTGTAAAGTCACTAATTATGCAACAGTGAGGTGACTAGGACTGTTGTTTTATAAGTTTAACAAGGGAGGATTCTGACCTGATAAAAAAGCAAGAGCAAATTCGTACATAACTCTCACTTCAAAATAACATGCAAGTATAGTTCTACTGAATTATACATTAAACATATGCATCCCAAGGAGCAGTAGTCTCATGAACTGGCACAAATGAAAGAGTACAACACAGACCTACTGTTTACATACGTACACAAAGATATATCTGTACACACGCACACAGATCCCTACAACCACCCTGCACTACATAGGAGCTTTAGCTGTTTATGTCATACTCTCCCAAGATGACCTCAAATCACTACAAATATTTAGTATCTTAAGACTATCCATTTGTGTTCAGGTTTACTAACAGTTACTTTTTAACAAGTGATGAGGAGATGAAAAAAAAGGAGATAACTTTTCCAAGATAAAAGACAAGCAACGCTAGAAATAAGGCTCTGCAGTCCCAATAACCCATCTCTTACCCAAATGCTAAGTATTTGCTCACTACAGATTGTGAAGAACTCTGGGCAAGCAACAGTGATTCTTGTTATGTCTGTGCCCTAGGTTATCTAAGTAATGAAATCACAAGTCGTCTCTCTTCTGCATTGGACATTCTGGATTTTTTATTTACTTTCTAGCTAATTTCAGGTGCAAGTAGATGCTTGATAAAGGAAAATACACATTCATTTGCCTGGGAAAATCCGACTGCCTTTTACAGGGAAGAGCACACTGGAGCACCATCCCACCTCTATAAAAAGACAAGCAACTGTAACAGTGCTGGGCTGTGCAGTTCTGTTTTCCTCCACCCCTGTTTGGAGACTGGCTCTCCCAGGTGTAGGCTGAACTGCCCTTATTTGTGTCTCTGTCACCTCATGATTATCTCAATGCATTATGCATAGGGATGCAGCTGAACTGAACCTGGAGATCAATGTCTGTGGCAGGCTGTGGCAGCAAACAATCTTATTAGGAGTCCCCAGCCGCCAGGATTTGGAGTTACTGCTGGAAGGACTGGAGAGTACTTGTCAGTGACTGGATTTGACCCATGGTTTTTTGATGCCCTGGCTTTCTTTTGCATAGTACAGTACTTTCTCAGGAGGGGGAGAAGAAAAAGGCATTAAGTGAGGTCATATGTCAGGGCTTCGGAGACAGAAGCTCCTAAATCCAGAACAGTCCAAGCATTTGAGCCATGCTGCTAAGGCAGTCTCTCAGCAGGGAGGACAGAGCTGTAATCAATAAGTAAAGTGGCATATTCTCTCAGCTCAGTCCTTTCCTCCATTTCAAGGAGTGGAAGGAGGAGCGGCTGCTCGTTTCATCTTTCTGAGACTGCATTTGTTGGAAAGGAAAAAGGAGTCTTGAGTGTGAATCTCATTTTCATACATAAACTATCAAAATAAAGCATGTGTACACATTATTTTGCAGTAAGGATTGAACAGCAAGTGTATCAGCCAAACATACCTCATGAAATGCTGCCAAAAGTCAAATCCATAGATGCAGATGGGCTGAGACATGAAGGAAAATAAGGCTGCATCGCCACAGAGATTCAAAGACTCTCCAGCTGATTCATTCCCTTGACCTCTCCCGAAACCCACAACCAAGCTCTGAGATACCCCCCAAGGGATGAGTGGAAACCCTGTTTCATAATTAATTTTAAATTGCACTGAACAGACCACTATGAGATGTACTGCAGGGCAGAGATGTGTGTTAGCAAGCAAATAGCTAAGCTGCCCCAAAACATCTTTTTTGTCTAATTCTGAGGGCACAAGAGATTGACTGCAAGAGAACCCACAAATGATTTAGGGGAGCAGATACATTCAGTACCCTTGACGACTAAGCTGTATGCTGGCACCAAGAGGTCTTTCTCCAGCAAAAAAACCATGAAGCTGGTGATGAGAATCTTACTCCTTGAACAAGCACAATTCATTTGAGGCCAATAAGGTATACAGAATGATGTAACCAGATAGGAAGCTTTGGGAAATGCAGGAAGAGGACCCTCTTTGGAGCCATCAAGGAACAATATGTTCTGTGGACCAATTTTTACCTTTCACTTCTGAAACCTAACTCACAGCTACCTGTTGGCAGAGGCTTTGTTGACAGTCACCTTACAAAGAGGGTCAGTCCAAAGCCTGCGTGTTACATCTGCATTCAACAAGGCTTCAGTGATGGGTGCAAAAAAACTATGCGGACACTCTGTGTACTGTGTAATTTTAACCTGCTGAGCACATCCCACAGGATATGTTGATGCCTCTGGAAAAGTCCATTAGAACTACACACCTGAGCTCTCTTTCAAACCTTTAAAAATTCTGTTCTCTACCATCAACCTATTCTTGCTTGGATTACTCACGAAGCAAGAAGCCTACAAATCCCATCCTACGGGAACAATTTGCATGCTAATTCTGTTTCAACAACTTCATTTTTTATTTCCGATTGTTGCTCTTACCTGCTGCTGGTTTTCCCTTTGAGAATGCAGCCTGGCTTGTATGCATTCCCTGGTCTCCTGGAAAGCCTGTCTTTGGGACACCTCTGCTGGGTAGTGGGTACACACGCCTACAATGTTTGTACAGGAGAAGATGAGAACATTGGAGACCAGCTGCAACAAAAAAAAAAAAGGAGGGGGGGGGAAATACGTGGTTACACTTTGGAAAACTGCCATTGGTAACAAAGCACTAGCCAGAACCCAGCCCCTTCCATGACTCTTTAATCCAAGACATGTTTAAATTTCAAGATCTTAATTCCAGTGTATTTTACCTCTCTAGTTTTAAAACACAAAATTTCCAATTATGGCCTCAAATACATGCTCTTAACACTGTGTATTATTTCACTGATAAAAAATACAATTCCTCTGGTAATTCTGTAATCTTGCTTTTGGTTATCCATTATCTTGGAACTACTATGACACAAATCTATCTAAAAAGGCATCATTGGTCTGCCACTAAAAGTTAGCTACAACTCGCGCTGATAAATCTGACAGAGGAACATGAGTATTTCCATGTCTGTGTACCTACAACTCTGGCTCGAAAACATATCAAAGGTACATTAAACCATTATTTTGAAATGGTGCTTAAAATACTGAAGGTCAAGTGTTGGTATTTCACAAGGTTTAAGAGCAACTGAAGTAGTTTTTTTAATCTAGTTCCAACTCAAAATTTTAATGTACTAGATAAAAAACCAAGCTTTTTACATTTCTGTAAACATGACTACAGAAAGGGGTGTTAAGTCTGAAGCATATTTCAGCTGGACAAGCAAGAAGGAAAAGCTACATCACTCTTCTGTTCCCATGTGGTTTATGTTTAGTGAGGAAGCAGTCACATAACTTTTGCTGAAAACTTGTGTTGCAATCTTTTATTTCCCAACTATTTTTTAATAAAGAGGGAAAAAAAATTCATGCCCATTCATGGCATTTGGTGGAAGCAAAATGTTAAAAACCACTTCTGATGACATAATGTAAACAATTCCCATGACAAAGGTCAGTCACAATATGACTTTTTGAGAACTACACAAGCTGTATTGGATCTCCCTTTGAGGGTAGATTTATTTGAAGCACCTCTCATCTCTTCTAGGGGGAAAGACTGTCAGACCTGCAAGATTCTTAATAATACAGATATTTGATCTATTCCCTAATGAGTCCAAATATATCCTTTGCCTTTATTACTTTTTTACTTGCAGAATAAAGTAGTTTCCAGACCAGCCCATTCCCTGAAAATACAGAGCCAGGCTCTGAAGGGCAGGAGAGCTGCAGAGCACCCCTCAAGTCCTGAGCTCGCAGGAGGTGCTCAGGACACCCCAAATCAACACTGTGCAGGAGAGAGGAGGCACCCCCATCTCAAACATGGAGAGGAGGCACCCCCATCTCAAACATGAAAAAGCCTAGCTGGGATTACTCTAACTCTTGGACTACATCCACATGCTAAGGACAGCGACAATTCTTTCATTAACAGCTCTGACTTGAAACAGGATTTAGGCAGACAAACATCACCTTTCAGCTCAAAATAAGCAACACGTTAAACTATAGCCAGATGATGGACATCTCTCTGTGGATGGCTGCCAGTAGATGGCAACACTCCAACTTCCCAAGCTCCCGAATCCAAGTGCTGCATTTTGGGTCACATCCCCGCAGTGAGTTCCCATACTTGGGTACCACACTATACAGTACATTAACCTGCAGGTTACAGACACTCACGGGTGATTATCACCAATGGCAGCTTTATGTATTTGCAGATAACAAGTTTTCAAGGAGGATATTATTCTCAGCTCTAACAGACTGCTTCCTCCATCCAGAGCCCACAGTTCGCACACAGATGGGGCTTTTGAAGATGAGGGTCATACACATGGTCATAAAATAAGTCCTAATCCTAAACTCACACATTCCCTTCACAATTATTTTCTCACTCAGTTCTTTCTGAGACTAGCTGAATCCTGCCAGATCCAAGGTCTTCCATCTCTCCCCCCAAGCTGTTCAGACACCAGTCAACCGCCACCCAGATCCTGCCCAGTTACCCTAACCCAGTGCTGCATCCATGGCATCTGATGGTAATTTTTTGCTGATAATGATAATTTTTAAAGATGAAAAACCTCCCCTTGGAAAAAAACATAGCAGTACTTATTATAATGAAGAAATAGCTTTAAAAGGGAGTCAGAATAGGGTTTTCCTAGGAGTTACTCTCATTCCCACTCCACGGATACACTGATTGAGACTCTCAGCCAGTGAACAGCACTTCTACAAGTTAAATATGGTTAATATGGGCTCAAAGGGGTTAAAACTAACCAGCATATTTTGGATACTCAATTACAGCAAGACTCCCAGATTCTCTCCATTGGAGCTACTCAGATGTGCAGTAAGAAGACAATTTGACAGGGCATACAAATGGTCATATAAGTTTCAGGACTGGGTGTGGCCAGTGGTGACCACAATCCTGACTTCGCTTCACACACAGAATGAGCTCTCAGCATATTTCAGTCAAATGAGAGACCAGGACCCTAACTCTTGAGCTGAATACCCTGAGCACATGGGAAAAGGGAAATAAGCAGTCTTCTGCTTTAATTCCAAGACTCCGAGACTTCATTTCACCTACAGTCACTAGCACAAACCCAAAAAAACTCCTCAAAATAGTAAGTCAAGTCTTGCACTAAGAACAAGTGGTTTAGATGCCAGGCAACATACCAAGAGTTAACCCAGCAGCAAGGAGGAACACCTCAGTCCTGAAAACAAGCTCCTCCTTGGTCTGCCTCAACAAACTGGAATTGTGCCAACAAAAAATCCACCCACTGGAGTTCACCCACAATGATATTATTGCTGTGATGATCCCTTAAACAGCCAAGCCATGCTGTTCAAAGCACGTGATTCACATTGTACAGTGACCAACATCATCAACGAGGAGTACAAAAAACATCATCAGACTTGACATCAATGATAAAATTTTTGGAACACAAAGCAGTAACTTTTCCACGTTCACTGATGTCACTTTACACAAACCCAAGGGACTTCTCATACTGATTTCCAAGACAGCCTTGGATGACCAGGCTTCATCAAGTGGGAACTAAAGCTGTATTGCAATGTAATTTTTAAGTAGCAGGGGACAGATATCTGTATTTATTCTGTTAAGCTAAAGCTCATTTAATTCACAGTATGGCATCTTTGCAACACCAGGAATCATAAGGAGGGAAATTACTGTGTAATTTTTGAGTCACTGTGTAACTTTTCTGTGAAAGTATCAAAGAGCTGCAGAGATTTAAAAGTGAAGCTCCTGCTATTTGTAGCCACCCTTGTTAGTGAGCAAGAGCAGTTTGTTCAATATATGTTCACAATCATTTTCTACACAGGTATTTTAAAACACAATAAAGCAAAAAAACAAAATCAAAAAAATCTAACAGCACTAATTTTTTTCCACAGTCCTCTCTCTTAATAAAATAAATTTAGATCCTGTTTGCCAAATGGTACTACTTGCTTAGGAGCTTCCTTGCCATTTTGCTATGGTAACCAGCTTCAGTCCCAGGAGGAAAGAGATGATGTAGATACTAAAAAACTGATTCTCTAAGCTCCGTGGCCTGAAAAGTAAAAACATATTATGGCAGCTATTTCAGACAATCTGTGCTTGAAGAGCTGTTCAAGGCAATGGAAAGATAGAATGATCTGTTTTGTAGTTGATTTCCTTCCCCTGCCTAGCTAGAGATTTAGAGTAAGAAGATTCGTACCCTTCTGATTTTGGAAAATAATAGTTTATAAGAGACCATTTAACATACATATAAGCTATTAAACCTGCCTGCAGTATTGCCATATATGAGTAGTTCATAAACTAAACATTCACTCTTACATCACCTGTGTGAGGCAGAGAAATGCTGTTCTCCTGGGGTTACGAAGGCAGAGTTCTTTAAAGGTGATTCAGTACCTAAGGAAAAGCTATGTACTATAAGGGGTTTTCAAAAACCACCGTGACTCCTTAGTTCCACTGAAATAATAGATCACTCAATCTCAGACATCAAAACAGACCAGATAGTTTGCAGTCGCTTTGATTTCATCGCACAAACAGAGCACTGCAATGCTTTTGTTGAATCTCCCGCAGGAAACTGTTTTCAATATTTTTTCCCTTAGTGACTGAAGGGAAAATAGAGATGGAAACAGTTTAGTTCCACGTATTCTGGGAGTTATGAAAACCTAGTATTACAAAGTCAAAATTGAGAGCTAAATTTGGCCTGACATTATTGTGACAAAATTGATGTTTTGGGCACCTCAGGCCAAGCTGAGGAAGAATTAGGATATCTCAGTTCAGGGCAGTGCCTCCAGACCATCCCAAGCAGAAAAAGTATCATCAACTTGCATCAATATTGCCTCACTTCTCCCTGATGTGTTTCTATTCGATAATTCTTCAAACACCAGCTGCTATTCAATATGTAATTAAGAGACAACAATTTGCTTAAGAGAAATAGCATCAAGATATATTTTGTTTGCTCCCTACCTCTGCCAGAGCAAACAAAGCTGGCTACTGACACGGGAAGGTGGACAATATTCCTTGCAATATCACTGCTTATTATAAAAATTGCAGGTTCTGTCTTTTGCCGAGTTACTCTGCGCTGCTCCACTTCTCTTGCAGAGGCTCGGCCTAATTTCTGCTCTGAGATCACAGCATTAGGCTATTCCCTCTAGTTTCCATCACCACTAGTCAGTATTTTGTTTTCCTATTTATTTTTCATTTAAATCAAAATGTTGTTTTGATTTTTTCGTGAAGTCCTATTTTGAAAACAATTACATTTGAAGCTTTTACTGTGGGCCTGTAAAACTGTAACAAGGAGAAATAAAGCACATACATGGAGATTCAAAAGCCATGCAAAACAACCTGCAGCAAACAACAAACCAGGTATCCCTTATTTCCAGAGTGTGAATTAAGTTTATTTTTGAGAGTTCCTTTTTTAACCTTGAAAAATCATTAGAAAATCTTGAATACTTAATTGAAACAATGTAAGAACAAAAACATGATGACTACAAAAGCTCTAACTACCCAAGATATTTCTACTGCACCTGTACATGCAATCATGAATTGGAAGAACGGATAAATTCTAAAGATAAAAAGCATAAACATTATGAGAAATCGTTGTTGTTAGAAGGTATAGCTGGCGCTGTTTTTTAAACACTTTCCCTGAACAGCAATTAACCCTCTATTGCCTCTTTACATACCACTGTCTAATAAAAAAATTAGAGCAGCTACACAGCCAAAGGCATAATGAAAATTAAAACAAAAGACAACATCATCTGGCTCCAAGATCAAATTACTCATGTATTTGTGCTGTATATACAACATCTTTAATTTCCCAGAGCTATAACCAGCAGAGTACTAAGATAGTAAAAAACTTGTAGATTATGCCAGAAAGATAATTGAACACTTAAAGTCATATGGTCTTCTCCCAGTGTTTGGCCAGTAAAGAAGGTTTCAGTTTTAAATGTGACAAGTACTTTTACTGAGTATTGAGAGGTAACTGCAACATCAGAAGATTACATCAATAAACCAGAGTCTAAGAACAAATTTTCTGAAGTTGCTATATGGTGCTTTCCCTCTCCGTTCTGGCACTGCTGTACAGCAACCACTACCTGGATCTTAAGCAGAACAGAAAAGTTACAGCCACTACCTTCCAAAGGCTTCTCTAAGTGCACTTTACACACGTGAGTAGTGCTCCTGAAGCCAGTGCCCAAAGTTCAAATGCTTCCCTGAGACACAGTTAAATAATTAAAACTTTAAAATCCTGTTTTTATTCAAGAACAAAATGTTACCAACACAGATGTATTTTTAGCAAGCTTCTCAACAGGAAAAAATCCTACATCAGATGGATAAATTGTACTTCCTTATCACTGTTTCATTACTTAATTTTTCTGCTGGGATTTCAGTGCAATCTTATTTTCTTTCATTACTGACCGATAAGATTAAGAAGAGGAGAATGTACTGTCTTAACTACATCTTGGTGTAACATCAGCTAAAAGAAGTATTTCTAGGTCTAAAATTTCCTGGAACATTATCACGATCTCAGCAAAGCATCCTCTGTATGGTGGCACAACCTGGTGAGGAGGAAGTGCTGCCCATCACTAGCGATGAAACAGCAGGGAAGGAAACTCCCGTCTCTATCATCCATCATCACCAAATCTCTGTGGCAACCAAGTTTCTCTATATCTTCACACTTAACATACTTTATGAGCTACTAATCAGCCCTGGTTTTCATGTGAGGATACTTGATGGTGAATTGGGTGAAGCAAGCTGACAGCCCACGGCTAACATGGGAAGCTGCCACTCCAGGGGAAACACCCTGTGGTCCTTGGGTGCAAGAATGAGACCCTGAAACAACCCAGAGGGAGGCTTCTTCCACTGAAACAGGGACATCTCCCCTTTCCTTTTCCCTGTTGACAGTTCAACCCCTGCTTTATTAACTAAATTATCACCTAAGTCTTTGCAACCAGACTGCCTCCTTCAAATCCAGTGGCTTAAGAGATGGAACACCAGCCAGATGCTTCTCCTCAGCACAGAGAGCTGAGCACAAGGTGCAAATTTGTCCTGTTACAGATCTGCTGTGGCAGCCTCCAGAAGAAACAGAATGATAGAACTGGAGGACTGGGATTGATACAAATCTCATGAGCAATACTGTGCAGTATTTTTAACTTTTTAACACTCCAGCTCCCTTAACCTGACCCTAGTGAAAATGCATTTGTACCATGAGTGAATTCATCCCCCTGGAAGTGTGTTTATTTCTGATCCACATAGGTACCTCTGTAACAAAGACTTCAGCAACCAAATACAAGCTTACTGAAACAATCTTACTGAAACAAAAGCTCTTCAACCAGGACTTCAAACATTAGGTACATCTCCTTGAGGACATGGATGAAAATTCCTAAACTTTCTGTGCATGACTCACAGCTGTTGTTGGGTAAACATCTTCACAACAAAATATGTCAAGATAATTTTGACAACTGTACAAAATTTGCCTGGATGCATGATAGCTTAGGCAACTTAGACAATTACTTTAGTAAAGAAAATTAAGCAAAGCTCTGATATTTCAGCAAAATCAGTTGTTCTGCAAATGATTGTATTCACATTTGAGTTCGAGTTGTTTTTGTGCCAGTCCCACTTGTTCCTGTGCTCCCAAGCAGGAGAAGCTGTTCAGATAAGAAGATATAACAGGTGTGAAGAGAAAACATTGTAATTGAATAGAAATTGGATTAAGATGTCTGGTTATCCAGAATCTCCACAATGCCACTGAAGCTAAAGGAAGCTGTAATCAATGAGGAGAAAAGTTGAAAAATGTGCTTGATTCATCTTTTATATCCTACTTACTTCTCTACCTGATGGAAGAGATGTGAGGGAAGGAAGACAAATGCTTAGGTTTTCTATCAGGCTCTCTTAAAATTAGTCCACTACACTGAAACACACATGAAACTCCATTCAATATACACCAACTAACTCAACAAGCAACTACATACGTTGATTTGAGCCGTGATGGGAGTAAGATTTTGTTTACTTTCCCTTTGGAAGGGGTTGTGCCTGGCAGCCACACCAACTCTGCGACCTCAGGAGAAGAGACCTCTGAAGCCTGTCCTGCAGGATCCCAGTTCTTTACAGTCACCTCCATGGCTCCAGTACCTCCTCTCCCTACCCTCCTGTCAAGGGGTGCTCTGCCTTCCTCAACAACTTACACACTGCCAGCAAACACACTTCACAGAGAAGCATGTTCCCAAGACCTGTGGTTGCATTCAATGGCTATGAGAGAAAATGTCTGTGCTGAATAAGCAAAATCATGAAGATGAACACCCCTCTGCTTGCCCCCATTCACAGTGAACCCTCGTCCTTAGTGTTTCTGGGAATATTTCTGGAAGCTCTGGATTCAGATACAGGCATCACCCCTTATCTTCCATCGTCATTTTTAAGCACAGGCGTCACCTCCAGGTCACTGGGAAAACAAAAATATTTATGTAGTTACATGAAAGTCTTATTTATCTGGGAAAAAAAAAAGAACATTCTCCAATTGCTCAGCAGGCAGAAATGAGTGCCCTAAATATGGTCTGTAAGATATAAAAATTGCTATTTCCCAAGCATTTAGGATGTGTGTTTTTGGGAGGTGGTGAGTTAGGCTGGTTTTGTTTGTTTGTGTGGGAAGAAATGTAAAATTGGAAAAAGAATGGAATACAGATGGATATTTTGGTTTTGATTTAAAGACATCCTTTCTTCTCCTGTTGCTGGATTTCAAATCAAGACAGGGCAGCATGCCCACAAACTCTGCTCTTTCCTATTAACATCCCTGTCCCAATATATATTTTTAATAAACAAAACTTGCCAAGCACCACTATCAAAGTTTGAACTGCTGAACTAAAGCAGTGGCTTGTACCAGATGAGGTGAAGGAGCAGCATTCATAACAGATAGCAGGGATTGTGCACAGCCACCACTAACATAAACGTCAATTTATAAGGGGTCTTGCTGGATCACAACTGAATACTCTCCTTTAAAGGCTGATGTGTGGTTTTACCAGCTGTTACAGTAAACTAGGCTTATCTCTGCAAGAGAGAGGTTGTATACAAGTCTGAGATTTGTTATTGTGTCTCGTGGTCTGGTGGCTTGAGCAGCTGAGAATACTGATCTCTAAACAGATTTGGTTTCAACAACACAAAACCTCAGTAGGCAAATTCCTGACCAAATTTTAACTGAGCACAATGATCAGCTTGAAGGCACATTCCTTGGCCTTCACCTTGGTCATACTGAATTTCAAAGGTCTACAGTAATGTAATAAAGATTTTAAAGAGAAGCTCTAAAAGACTCTTCAGAACTGTTTATAAAGACAAGTGTAAGACAACCTAACGACCACGGTTACGGCCGGCTCTGTTTATAATACAAATTACACAACACAACTTAGCCTGCCTTTATTCCACTGCACACAACCCCTCTTCTCTCTGCCTTTGGAGCTGCACTACTGCATTCCTCATGTGTCTTCCATTCTGCTTTCTTATACAGCAAAACTTGTTATTTTCCACCCTGGACTTCCTTCTCAGCTCCCCAGTTCTGTCCTTCCCCCAAACACACACAAACACACGGCCAAGATCAAACCAAATTAGCCAAGATGAACCTCATTCTGTTCTGACAGCTTCAACAATTTGGTTACTTGCTACTACTTGAGCTCTTCGGAGCATACTTTATGAGGCACAATTTTAATTGCTTTGCAGTATCCAAAGGAAAACATTTCAAGGTAAACTTTGGAGGCTTATGTATTGAAAACATTATCCAAGTCCAATACCATGAGACCACATCATTAATTTCTGTAAGCATTATGGAATGACAGGAAGATGGATTCTTGAATCAAGATATTCTATAGCTGAAGGATACTTTGATTGGAATCTTAAACCTGCTTTTTCTTGCTGTCAAATGTGTAAGATGAACATACTAAAATATTGGAATTACAATACTGTAAAAATTGCACTGTTTAACAGAAACAAACAAATCAACCTCACTTTGCTGCAGATGCACAGTTTGGAAGAGTCTTTGAACTCTGACAATTGAAATAAGCTTGGTCAGCCGAGAATTGGGCAGGATATAAAGAATCTAAATCCAAATTTCTGTTGCTAGTGGAAAATTTTGAGCCTGTAACTGAGCATGGACTTTTATTCTCCCAAAGATCATTACTGAGATTATGCAGCTGAATAGGTTTTTTGAGGTGAACTTAAAATAGATTGAATATCATACTAACTTCCCCAAGAGGATACTGTACACCACAGAATTGAACCTTGAAAAACAATAAATTATGAATATTTAAAGTAACCTCATCTGAGGAAGAAAGACAGAAAAAAATATAGAGTACTTATTTTCAAAATTTTTTGTAATATGACAAGACAGGACTTAAAAGACCTCATGGACCACACAGTTAGTTTCCCCCTTGCCTCTTAAAAAATTGTCATGACCAAAAACTGATAACACAATTCCGTTGAAGTTTAAAGGCCACTGAACAGCAGTAATTGCTTTTCTTATATTATATATAGGATCCAAAGAGACACTTTTCCTCAACTGGACAATATTGACAATAAACAAATTACCTTGCAATCTTCTTTCCCTATCATTGTTATCTGTTGCATTACTCCTTAAATATTTAGTCACAGCATGAGATTTCTCATTTCCAAGAACACAGTTCCCGTGCATTTGGCCTTGCCTAGTAAGCCTTTCACTAATCAGCCCTTGTATTATGAGGAGATTTATTAGTACACTTCAAAATAAAATGAGTGTATGAAAAGTACTTTGTATGTGGAAGATAACTGGATAAATAATTGCTTAAAGAGGAGAAACATAGCTGAGAGAGGTTTTGCTATCTACTGAAAAACAGGTACAGTTATTGCCTTTATGTGTGAGAAGTGAGAGCCACACAAAGAATTTAGCAAGAGATAACAGTAATTTAAAAAAAACCCAAGTGGTATAAAATAGTGTAAAATCTTTCAGTATGTGATAAGATCCACGACTGTGCCTTGAAATCACAGACTGGTTCTTTGCCATGCTACTGCAATGTGATAGCATTTGTCAGTCTAAGACAATTAGGGAGCTCCTAAGCTGCTTTTGATAGGATAAAGATACTGGAACCAGTTCTTTTATCAGTTTAACTGTATCAACTTAAGACAGATAGAACTAGAGAAAATGATTAATTATATCTCTGAGATGTTCTTTCATCGCAAACTTTTTCGTGCTTTCTGATAATCAGTCGTAAGAAAATATGCGATATCTCTTCAAAGGTAAAGCAGGTGGTCCTTGACAGTGATGACTGGCACAT
Organism: Cephalopterus ornatus; assembly: GCA_013396775.1. Taxonomy (NCBI): domain Eukaryota; kingdom Metazoa; phylum Chordata; class Aves; order Passeriformes; family Cotingidae; genus Cephalopterus; species Cephalopterus ornatus. The sequence goes on along the minus strand of VZRE01013801.1, from coordinate 198,530 downwards.
CCTGCTGCAGAGCTGGTAAAACAGAAGAAAAAGTGAAAGGATGGTGAAAGTCACAATTCCAGATATGCAATGCAAAGCCAGGAGAATACAGAAACAGAGCAGACTAGGACAAAAGACTTAAACGGGTCATTTCTGTCACTGGCTTCCTTCATCCACTGAGGTCTACAAAACTGCCTTTAAAAGTACTCAACTGCTCTTTGAGAACGTCAAACACAAACTACACTCAGACATATCTTCTCTGCTTGTGAACAAAAAAAACCCCCAAACCCTATTCCTTTTTAAGAAACTATTTCAAAAATTTGTAGCAGAAATCAAGCAATAAAACCAACTATTTCAGCAATCTGATGCTAAGATGTTGGCATAATGCCAGGCATCACAAACAGTACTGACCACTGCTAAGCTTGTCTGATGCTCTTGTTATTACCACAGCCTGTGCAGCAATTTCTCAGGTGGTTATTATCTACCAGTTTGCTTGTTGCATTCATATTTAAGTGAAAAGTTCATGACGTCTTTGGAGTTTTAGAAAACACATCAAAGAACAAACAAAGAGAGAGAGAGAAAAGGGAGAGTGTAGTGGAATCTCAGAAGGGGCAGAACCCAAACTGAATGGGACAGAAGAGGGAAACGGAGATGGAGAAGAAGAGATCAGAACAGAAGACCAGGACTGGTAAGTTATGGATAGGGAAACACAAACGGCTTTCTGGAATGATTACATATTTCCTTCTTACAGAACCTGAAATCAAACCATTATTTTTCCCCCACTGTTTTTTCTGCCTCAAAAAATATCTTCTGTTCAATAACAAATTACATGTATAGTCCCTTCACCTGGCATATCTGCAAAGAACCAAATAGTCTCTGTTGCCACGCCTTGCTGTCAGAGAATGGAAGTATTAAACACTGTATTTGTCCTGAGACTGCCTTAAACCAGAGAAGTGAATTGAGGATGCAGTGAACACATAAATACTGAATAATATTCATCAGCTCACAGGCAAGTCTTTACCCGCTTCAAACAAGGCTCAGTAGGCGATGTGTCACATTTCCAAGCATAAGTGCCCAACTTCAGAGATTCCATTTGCCCTTAAAATATCACTTTTACAGTTTAAAATTACTATATCTGATTATCAGCACTGCCCAGATCAGAAAGAACTATCTTATAAATGGTTGTTTAATTACTTCAGAACAAGCTGTGCTCCTTTGAAAAAGAAACTAGTTGGAAAATCAGCACTGTATTTTATTGGACTTTTAATATGTATTTGATACAAGCGAATATCCAGGACTTGGACTCCAAGAAGCACATTTACCTTCCCCACTGCTTCCTACCACTACCTATGGGTCAGATGCTAGATATCATCAAACTACGCATACATCAGTTCTAAACAACAAGAACTAAAATGCTAGAATCCACAAGAAGGAAGGGAATTGCAGATGGAAACAGGAAAATAAAGTTGGGTTAATTACTTTCCATGCCTTTCTTTAACTCAAGGAATGTGAGCAGGGTGATTTCTTGGGTGAAGGGAAGGGTAGAGAAAGACAGACGTAAAGTGTACATTGTTCTAAGTCCACTGTCCTACATACTATCGAAAAGCCATTAGAATTGGAGTCAATGTAGCTGACAGTAACCAGTAAAACAACTTGGTTGGTCATGAAGTGCCTCTTTGCAAGCATGCCTTCTCAGCTCTGCTCCTCAGTTTGAGCTCTGAACATCAGCTCCAGCAGCAAAGGGACAAAAGATGCGCCTGGCAGGAACGGCTTCCACTTCAGAGAGAAAATGTTTGGCCCTTGGTCTGAATGCAGATGGAAAATGTGCTCAAGTACACTGATTCCTAAAGCGTCTGGAAGCAGTCAAAGATCCCTGACATTGAAAATCATCTTATTAACGGCAGGTGCAATTCTCTCAGGGGAGATGAATAACCTATGCCATGGCATCTCAATCTTTCCCCAGCTCTGCAGAATTGCCTCAGCCCAGGTACAGTTAAATCGCATCTACTAAGTGTTCCATCAAGTCCCTTTTTCAGCTGCTCTGTCTGTAACAGCTGTATCAAACAGAAAACACACATTTCCTCATGCTATCTTATGAATAAAAAGACAGGTACTCTACATTTCTGTTCACCTAATTATATAAGGCTTCTACTTCTGTACTCCAGTGTTCCTTATATGATAATCAGTCACCAGCAAGCACTAGGCAAATAAATACCTTTGGTCCCTCTAAACTCTTTCAATTTTTAGCATACCCAACTTATGAATATCTGAGAAAGGACACAACACAGGAGATGGACAATGTGGGAACTTACCCTACGCATGAGAAAGGGTTTAGGCAAGCAGACAGTGGTCTCAGACTACCACCCTCACCTCTGTCCTTAATACACACCAAAGATATGACCACAATATTTTTCAGCAATTACATTTGACACCTGCTCAATGTGCAGAGATCACCACTGATAAAGGAACTAATGCTCCTTCTATACTGCGCTGTGACCTGACCTTTCACCTCATGTAGTCAATCTGATTTTGCTAAGATCCATGAAATAGTGACACAGTCACAGGAACTTAATTCACACAGAACAGAATTTATTTAATCATTGAAATTATTCCCACTAATTTTTACAATTTTCAAAGGGGGGGTTATCTTCTCAAGAAAAAATTATGTTTCTTAAAATAAGCGCTTTTTTTCACATATTCCCTCTTCCACCACAGTCTGCTCTGATCTGTTGGCCTCAACTACACTGCTCTCTGCTCACCTGAGTATAATTCTAGTCCTTCTCTATTTGGCAAGGTATACAGAAAGCAGACTTACAATCCAGGCCTCTAGGATTAAGATTCAAATAGGATTTTAGCCCTTATAGGAGACCTTTTACTAACCAGATCTCATTAGACCAGATTCCTTTCCAAGTTTATTTTGGTAAATCAGTTCTTCCTGTCTTTTGTTTGGCTATTGCTTCCCTTTCTCACTTTCTGCATTACAGAACCTATTTTTACTTGCTCTTCAACACTTGATTTAAAACCATTTTGTGCATTTTCAAGGCATGCAAATTAGAAATATTCTCCAGATCCTGTGCTGAAGGACTCAGTCACTAATCCATTTAAGCAGCAAGAAGTGATAGGGAAGTCAAATGCAAATTCAACCAGAATATTAAAAAATTTGCCTTTTTCTCCTGGCCCCAGAGGGAAATCAATTTTTGGCATTTGTGCCCACACACTCAGAGATTTTTCAGGTGTATAGCTGTCACCGGTTCATCAAGATGCTTTGATGAGGTGTTTTTAGGAGCTAAAACTCAGTAGCTGTATAAAAAGTTAAATTTCTAAAAGGAGTTTAAACAAATGAGCTGCTCCTACAGTAAAGCATTTACTTTGGGCACCCAAAATTAAATGTAATTAATGCACTTTTTAAAGCTCAGAAAATTGTAGTTCTTGTTCCCCTGCATGTTCTGGTTGAGCAATTATATCCTGAGTTTCAATGGAGACAGGCATTGAGAGGTATTAACAAACACAGTGAGGGTCACTGTTCAGAAGAGGAGAGGCTGTTGATTTTATTTCCCACTGGAATCTACTGGGAATAAATGAACTAAAGGATTCAAGAAGAACAGCTTGTTCCCCAGGCTTTGCTCTGTTCAAACAGGAAAAACATAAGTTATTAAAATATATACACAGAGCACAAGGACTGGAAACAGGCTGTGAGTTCTTTTGCTCTCGAGATCATAAGCAGAAGTCTAGACCAAATGCCTTTGCTCTTCTTACTGCTTTACTGCTTTTTGATATTATTATTATTATTAGTGACATGTCAGCATTGCTGTCCATGCCACTTTCCTCATCACACTGTCACAGACTGCCCATATCACAGAGGTTCCCATTCAAACCAAATTTTCATAATCATGCCAGCAAGGAAACTAATGACTCAGCAAAACAGAAGGATGGCAGTCTGCTTCAAATAGGCTCAGTCTTCCAAACCAGCACCCAAACCACCATGTATCACTACCTCTGCTAGACAGGCAAAACTCCAATCCTGAGACTTCAGAGAGAGATATTTCAAGAAGTCCTACATTAGACCAATCTATCACTCCCATAACCCACACAATATTCCTCCAAAATCCCATTACTTTGGTATTGACTCTTCAGCATGATGGTTAATGTTCCTTTTACTATCCTAAATGCAACATGCAAGGGGAGGAGGGAGCACTGATCTCAGACAGTCTTCTTGGTACTGACCAGGTACAATCTCTGCTCTAACTCCAAACTCTAGATTAAGTTTCTGATTTTAGCTGTAGAAAAGATAGAGTTAATTTTGTATCATCGGAAAATGCACTAACAAGCATTAAATGATTCCCTACTCGATCATTAACCTGTCAAATTCAGCATAATAAAACCTTCACCAGTTTAAGGAACTACAAAGGACTTGTCATGGAGAGAATTTTAAGAAAACGACAATCATGTATAAATTAAAAAAATAGTAGTGATGCTTTTCTCTACAGATGGATCATCAAGAAATAATTTCCCACCTTCACACAGTAAAAGGAACTGCAAGAAGTTTTTTTCTTTCTTTAAAAAAAAAAAATCCTTGAAACTTTCTTAGCTTTCAGTCTTGCAAAGAATTCATTTGAACCAGAGAGTCACTCAAAGTGACACTTTAATGCTTTTCAGGAACCAGGCAGTGGTCTGGTATACATTAAGTTTATGATCTATATTTCCCTGTAGTCTATCACAACCTAATAAAACTATGTCAACAAGTGTTATGGAGGGAGGACTAACAGTAATTTTCCAACCACATTATGCCAGCTCTGAAATGCCAAACCTCTCCTCCCAGTGTTTCTGCAGAGCTTGCAGAGGCAGTGCATTGAGTATATTGCAATCTCAGCTGTGAGCAAGTTACTGCTGGCCAATTTTCTAATACAGTGTTAAAATGCAAGAGATAATTCCAGGATCTTCTTGAGCAGTAGGAGGAGGACAGTATTCCAGGCAGAGTTTCCATTCCTGAGTTTGGAAACATCTGCACTATCAAATAAAGACTCTTTTATAAGCAGTAGCAAGTTAATGAATTTCTCCAAAGTATAAAGAGAGCCACAGAATGGAGATCCTTAAGTGGTAGCACACTGACAGATGAGGGCTATAATTTTGTGGGAGGAATTTCAGTGTAACTGCTTTTCCCTCACTCAGTTGTTTCTTCTGGTGGCTAGCTCCACTAGCTACAGAATTCCTAGAAAGAGGGCCAGGAGGGCAGCCAGGGATTTCAGGCTTCAGGGTCCACCTGACCACCCACCTGAGCCAGGCAATCAGTGCCTGTTCAATGCAACCTGCACAGTCTTTGACCAATATCCTCTGCTGCCACAGGGTTTAGCAGAACAATCATGCTGAATCACCTGATAGAAACCATGAGGTGGGGACCTACAAAAAAGGTCCATCCTCAGGACTTAAGAATAGAGGGTCTTGAAGGATATTTCAGAAGGCTGCCTCTCCTGAATAACTGACAAACTGAGCCCTTTGCGTATTCACAGAAAGGAGGGCTTCTTGCTAGGGACTGGGTGTCCCCACTAAGCACACCTTTATACAGCCAACAATTTCACCAGTGAAGTGAGCAGACAATACTTAAGGTGGCCTTGTCTGATAGTGATGGACGAGACTGTCCTATCTCATTCACTTCTTCGCTTGTAGCCCTGCTTGATTTATTTGTAGCAGCAATACATTAATGTTGTCTGACAGCTACTATTAAAGTGTCACAAGCATGTGTATGCAATAACACAGATGCTATAGGGAATTCGCTGCAGGCCACTGTCTTCCTAGGCACAGAACACAAGGGGAGGCAGGGGAAATACCTTGTAAAACAGAAATCTTTTACTCCCTACTGCTCTTATTCAGAGGTAAAATTGTCAGACAGGGAAAAAATATTACAGAGGCCAAGCACAGGCAGAAGGCATGGTAACATCCAGAAAAAATGAATGCTGCAAGTTTTCCCACCTGCGTCCTGATAATTACAAAAGCCAGCAAACCCAAAACTAAGCCCTGCCACCCAAAGGGCAACATCCTCCTCAGGTACCCAATGCCAGAAGCTCAGCAGACTCAGATAGTGGTGCTGAAATTGGGCTGTTGTAATACTAGGAGACATAGAGAAAAATCCTCTCCTTTCAAGGTTTTTTCTTTACAGCAATGCACAAGTGTGGTGATAAAATGGCATGCCTTTGGTTGATGACATTTCTTTCCTCCATGACCCCTCAAGTACTTAAAGATCTATTTTTATACCCTGCTTAAAAATGAGATAGTACCCTCATGTCTCGTATGTACAGAACCAGCAAATCATTTGTCCAAGGTCACAGAAAAAAACAGTGGCGAAGCCAGGATTTGCATACAGATTTTTCAAGCACCAGATTCCCCAATACTTTAACAAAAGCATTCACCCTCTTCTTCTCTATCCCAGGCTTTGAGACAGCAGCTGTACAGGAAGAACCAAGCAAAATATTCTTGCTATGCCACTTCAAGTCAGTAATATTAAAGAATTTGCCTTAGTCATATACTGTATGAATTCTGAGAAGAGAAAGTGATTCCAGATCCATAAACTCACGAAGGGCTGGAAACACTTGACAGCTGCAAACCTCTCAGATACTGAGAAATAAAGCCATTGTGATCTAAAGAGCAACAACTTCATAAAAAGAACGAATTGTTTCTGTTCTGTGTGAGACAGAGCTTTTCATCTGCAAGTAAGTGGAGCACATGTAGGAACCTTACTGGCCCTTTTTCATGGTCTCAGTAAAACCATAAAGTAGTTTGTTCTCAATATCCAAGAACTATGAATCAGAATGATCACTTTTATATTAACTGAAATTCACAGGTAACATTGTATAATTCTGTTAATTTTTAAAGGAATGCCGAAACTGGCCTCCATAAAGTCAGTCTGAGCTGAGTAACTCACTTGCCAAACAAACAAAAAGCTCTTAATTTTTTTACTAGGACAGATATCTCATGTCCCCTCCTTCCCTACTTTAAAAAGTTATCATTGCAAAACACAAATTTCTATCACACAAATAAATAAAAAAAATAAATCTATCGTATCTTCTTGTTGCTCGGGTGAGTTGATTGAGCCACCTGATGTAGCATGTTAATCACAAAATGTAGTACCACTCATAATCAGACAGGGAGCACAAGGCAAAGTCAAAAAAAAAGGTGCTGCTCAGTATTAATTGGTGCCTGTGCCACCAGTTTGATGTTGTTTGCTAAAGATTCCACCACCAAGCAAATGTGTGCCTGGAAAGATCACTACGTTTTTGCACATCAGAGTATCCATAAACCATCACTGCAGTGCACTTCGCTCAGCCACCCCCAACACTATCCTTCTACTCAGCACCATCACAATGCAGGATGGCTGATGCTTTCAGGATCAACAGGGAAACAAACTGTAACCTATTAACTGCATAATCTACCTTCTCTCCTTCCAATGCCAATATGGTTAAGAAAAGGGTATGGGTCAGATTTGCACAAGTATTTAGGCCAGATGTGCAGATAAACAGATAAACTATGTAGACATACATTAAATCACATTAAGTGCCTATCTGCACCATTTTAAACTGAGCTTCTTTGCCTTTATCAGATTCATAGTAATTTAATTGGAGCTGATTAGAAACTAAGATCTCCAGGGCCAACACAAAGTTTACTTCAGAGCACTCCAAGCCACAATGCCAGCCACAAACTGCTTGTTGCCGTGTGGGCAGAGATCCAGTGCATGCAAAGAGATCCCAGGTGACTAAATCAGGGAGGTCAGGACACTTGTGCTGTGGGGGGACACAAATCCTGAGTGTGAGCTCTGCAGAGAACCAGAGGATGAGGCTCACGATGGCTATGTTAGCGTGCTGCAGCCAGTTACATCTCAAGCTGTGTCTTGGCTTCAAGTGCCCCTAAGGGGTAAAAGTGTACTAAAAACAAAGGCCAAATAAAACATGCTTTAATTCTCAGCCATTAAAACCCTAGCTGCAAATATAACTGAAGCATGTTTCTTTTTAAAGAAGCAACACAACGCTTTCTCCCTCCAGCCCTGTTAACTTCAAAGGCTTCAAAAGTAACTTGATGCCACGACTAGAGGCAAAGCTGCCATTAAGTGCCAACTCCCGCAGTTGCAGAGATTTTGAGGTCCCAAATTCTGTTTTGATTCTCTACCTTCAAATGAGTTTAAAAAAAAAAAAAAGAAACAATAAAAGTAAGGTGGGATGCAGTTTCCAACAACTGAGTGTCTGCATAAATGACAAGATCTGGAAGGTGAGGAAATGCACAGAACCCACAGTTGCAAGACATAATCTTACAAATACTTCTGATACACTCCAGCGAGGACCATCTCTCCCTACTATTACATGGCTTGTCACAAAGGATTTCTTATGTCCCTGTCCCCTCTTTTATTACAGTGCTACCAGTCTTGATCAAGTTTAGCACTTGCAGAAAACAAGCCTGAAAGCCCATTTCAAGTCTCTTCTCTAATGTGCATACGTCACAGCTCCCTGGGCTAAAGTCAACAAGGCTTTAAACCACGGCTTAGCACATCAACTGAAACTGAGTTTTGCATCCACATCACACACACGCAGACTCGGGCACTCGCTGAATTCAGCTGCAGACACCGAGTGGCTTGCCCTGATCCCTGATTTAGCCTCATGAAACCCTTCCCTGACCTGGAGCCACAGGCCACAGGCCAGAGTCCAGGTGAGCTGGTAACTTTGGAAGACTAAAGGCAAAGGGCAACAAGGCACCCACCTCACCATGCTGTGTCGACACTGCCAATCCTTCCACCTTTGAAAATCAACCAGAGACAAGTCCCTGCATTGTCAGGACTCTGCACAGCAGCCTAAGCACGACTGGCAGATCCGTGTGCTCAACTACAGAGAGCTAACAGAGGGAACAAGATAGAAAGAAAATAAAAAATAGCAACAAAAAAGGGAGGAAGCCCTGTGGCTACCATGCACTTCGATGAAAGATTTGATCCTTTCTTATGCTGATGATGTTCTGGTACAGACTGCACAGGAACAAGGCATTCCCAGGCTTTTAATTTATTTTGGTGTTCCCAAAACATAAAAGTTACTCTTCAGACTTTCCTATCCCTGTGCATTTAACTCTTTGGTCACTGATGGGTCTGTGGAGAGAAGGATCAACACAGACAAAAGCTCCTCCTCCCTTTCCAATTCTCCATCAAACAGATAGGAAAACAGGGAGAGAAAAAAAAGCTGAGGAACAAATGGCTGAGCTGACTCATGCCTTCAAAGTGTCCATTTAAAATGACCAAGTAACTATTCCTTAGGTCAAACCAGAATGAATACAAGTCTGCATATAAAAAGTATCTTGCATAAATGCAGATGCTAATCACAAAAGTCTAACTTCAGACTAAACATACTCAAGGATGCTTCCCATTTGTGCCAGTGCAATATCCAGGCATCTTGCAATTTTTCAGTTCAGGTAATAGGGGTGGTAGAGGATTGAGAGCAAACAGCCTTCAGGACTTTAATCCAGTCACACTTGCACATACATCTACACAATTCCCTGGACGTGACATGATGGAATAAATTAGAGCAGTTAAGTGAGAACACAAATAATAAAGAATTTGTTTTTTTTAAACACACAAAGATAGCACAGGGGACTTCAGGTTCCACCTCTGCAGCAGACCTACCGTACAACCCACAGCTACTCACTTAATATCTTCATATGCCAGAGCTTGGCTGTGGATTATTTTGGTTTCATATCTCTTCTCCTATTTAATCAGGCCTCTCAGAGAACAGTTTACAGTTTGTTAGTATGCTGCTCCACAGCATCTAGCATAACGTGGCTCCAGTCCTGGTCCTGAGGAGACCAGATTAATAACCATTTATCACAAGCAGCGTGGTCTGCCAGTGACAGCACAGAAAGGCTGGTGCAAGGCACAGCAGACACAGCACAATTACTCTTCCCTGGGACAAAGGGACTATCTTAGTGCCTTCAGCTGGTCAGAGGAAGCCCTTAATTTCTACAAAAAAATAAATCAGTCCACTAGCAGTAGCAAAAATGACAGTTGTTTCCTATCAACTACCTCTAAGACCTCAACTTGTTGAATCCACTCTACCACCCCAAACCCAACCAATTTGTTCAGTCACAATATGCAGCCATGAAGGCTACCTTCAAATAGCAAACTGAAGTATGATTTCTTCCTTCCAGGCCATCCTTGTCTCCCTCAGAAACATATTATGTTATGAAAATGAATAAAGCCTGTGTTTTGTTTTAAAGCAATTTGTAAAAAAAAAAAAAAAAAAAGCAGTGAAAATAACAGACAATGCCTTTTTCTTTAAATCTTTCCAACATAAAATAGAAAAGCACGCCTAAAGGTTTCCAGACCAGCAGAGGTTTCTTGTTGTGTTTATTTTAACATAAGTAATTCGGAAAGCATGAGAGCAGGACGTACTGGTACCAGCTATGTTATCTCAGCACTACCACGATTTCCCATAGCCTACACTATCTGCAGGACCTCTGTTTCTTTCTGGTCATGAATTCAGAAACAATGATAGAGCCGAATAAAATTGTGAGCCTCGATGAATAATAAAGCACAGAAATCCTGCATTTGACCAAGGCTTCCTGGCTGGTGCCTGCACAGAAAATTTGGCATGGGAGCTGCCTTATAAACTCAAGTACTTACTATTCAGAAGACACAAAACCTGCACTGCCCTGAACCCAACCTGATCACCACTCTCAAATTTTCCTCACTATCCTTCATCTGAAAAGGGTATTGAGTGTGTTGAGTAGGACTACAGTATATTCACAGGCAGAACTAATAAATACCACCGATGATGCAGACAGGCAGAAAACCATGTGGGTGCCCTAATGACAGCAGTGGCCCTCCCAAGTGCAGCTCAGGACCCTGTTACTGCAGCCACGTGAATGCTGGCCCAGCCAGGCTCACATCTGCCTGCAAAAATCCTGCCTCTGCTGAGGCCGGAGAGCTCTTCCACTGCTCTCAGTTAACAGCTGGCCCTGAGCAAGACACCCTGAGCAGCAGGAACAAGGAATGCCAGGGTCTCACCAGCTGAGCCTTGTCTTCTTCAAAAGTCACAGCAATTTCTCACTGACCAGTAGCTCTGGATTGTGAATGAATGGCACACCTAAGAACCGGGGGGGTTGAATCTTCACAAAAACTCACTTACTTTTAAGCTGTAGTGGAGAAATGTGCATTTTCTCGGATCAGGGAAGGGGAAACATGAGGGCATGAACCTACCATACTCTGTTATTGGCCAAGTCTAGAAAACAGCAAGTTAGAAGCAGCACAATGTGGAGCTGAGAGTGCAATTTCCCTCCAGACTACTCTAAACTTGGAATGGGGGTTTTTCCAAATGTATTGCTTCTCTGATTTCATAACAAATAGCTCCATGTACCATTACAAGAATTGCTTTGCTGTCAGCCCTGCAGGCTTAATTTGGGGTCTGGGAAGCAGCGGGCTCTTCCCTTCTCACACATTGTCAACAGACACACAAGGTTTTGAACACTGAGTTCCGCCCACGCTTGTCCTTGTACAACCCCAGTGAGGCCTTTCACAAGGTTGGACAGGTGTAAAATGACAGAACTCGACTTAAAGCAACACTAAAAAGACAAAGCTGGGGAAAAAAAAAGAAAAAAAGGCCAAAAAACCAAAAGCTGTTGCTCTGACATTACTTATTAGACTTGAATTGACTAAGATTTTTCTGCTTATTTTTATTTTTAAAAAGAACATCAACATTTCAAATCAGAATGAAGATAACTGAAGGAAAGGGGTAGGAGGAAAGAGAATTGCTGCCAACAGACAATGCAATACTACTGTTTTTGCAGAACATGTGTTCCCTTTAAAAGTGGTCCGACAAGGTACTGCGACAGCCATCCTGCTACTCGATCACAGGAGAATGCAAAATAGATGGTTAGAAATTGGGATTGTGGTGTCACATACTTAAGTAGGTGACTCTTGAATCTAATTCACTTTTTTCATCTCTACTACGCAGATCTCTCACTGATCATAAACGCTACCCGTCCAAGCAGCATGGAAAGAACTCCTGTTGGATGCCCGTTCTAGCTGGGGCGATGCTCATATTGACAGACAAACAGGAGCAAAGGCTCTGGATTAAAATAATCTAAGTTAGACTTGGATGTAGTTGCATATACTAATTGAAAAGATTGCCCCAGAGCTGCAGTGGTCTTAAATATGCTGAGTACAAAAGCAAACAAGCACACTGTCATGATGCTGACAGATGATGAATTTGCTTGTGTAGTGAATCCATACAAGTAGGAAGCAGCTGGAAATGTATTGTAATGTGTGCTCTATACAATATTGGCTAATATTCCTCAAATTCTAGCTGCTGGCCAGCCAGGTGCCACTGAGTGACAATTTTGGTATAAATTTCTGTTTGTGACTGAAGGACCAAAGAACTTTAGCTGAAGGGCAAATATTTGAGGAAGAACCAGCATAAGCTATCCTAAAATAATGTTACTTGAAGGCATAGAAACATTAATCTTCACCTGGAATTTACTCACAGCCACAGTTTTTTGGTTTGAATACTGTTGTCCGGTTTAACTCAGTCTTTTCTCATTCTGAGTTATCTCATTGATACATAAAACAGGGCAAGCAACTATATTTTAAAATATTCAGTGTTAGTTTTTTTAATTAAGGAGAAGCTATTTCCTCTTAATTTCCCTGTGTTAGAGAGACTCTCCTTTCCTTTACTTCCCCCTTCTTCTTCCATACATCTAATTTCAGAAATTAATTTCCAAGCCTGGCTAGCCAGACCTGCATGCAGTATTCCCAACACCACAAGTTCTCATGCACTTTACGACAGAACTACTAATCCCCTCTTGGATTGGGAGCACTTCACCAAATGCATCCCAGGGTTGTACTTGTCTTTCATGGCTGCATCTCTACAGCAGCTTAGTCATTCTTGGACTGACTCATGCACCGTGGTCTTTCTCCTTTTCTGTCATTTCCAACTGATGAAGGCTAAGTGCAGAGCTGAAATTAAACCCACATGATTTAACACCTACCAACTCATAAGACCCTACTTCTAAGAAAGAAAGGGTACACAGCTGTAAAACAGGGTTTAAGGCCAAGGTTTCTGTTTGTCAACTGACATCTCAACTGAGATCACCCAGGAGAGCATCCTGACAGTTCACTAAGATGAATTTGCTTTTTCAAATATCCATCTACATTTGCTATTGTTCAGATCTATGGCATCTTCTCCAAAATTATGCATTCACTAAAACTCCTAGTAATTCAGTGTACCACTGTTTACCTCTTTTACAATTCCTTTACTAATTTTCATCCCTCTCTCCCCTTCAGCATCCTCAAAACTTGCTTACATTTAGATGTGTCAATTGTACCATCACCTCTCCACATCCCTTCTTTAGCAACGCTCATTTCACCTTTTCTCCCCTTCTCCCTCTCCCCTGCTGTTCAGCAGTATTGTCCTGAGGCAAAACAGTTATTCACCTTTAATCCATTCCTAGGTGGTCTTTAACTTAAACTCAGCCTTGGCAGCTGCTGTTCTTTCCTTACTCTATTTTTATCATTGTAAATATGTTCAGGCAGGCAAAATAAGGACAGGATTGCTTCAATTAGGTGGGTAGTTAAATGACACAGTGTGATGAAGCAAGTCAAAGTTTGTAACACTTCAGAGCCTCACCTTCTGTAACCCAACACAGAACTGAACCAAGAGGCAGAAACACTGAGCCAGAAACAGGTGAGGTATCACTCACAGCTCTGCCACAAGCTAGGAAATAACGGGGTAAAAGCTGTGTGCTTGTATTGTGGGCAGTTACAACTTGACTGGCTGGCTGTTCACCTCGTGGTTTTGAATATTGCTCAGATCCATTTTTTTCTGCTTCTGTAAGGTCAGTTCTAAGAAATAATAAAAACTGATTCACATTAACAAACCTTGAAGCAGTCAGAGAGCATTTTGGCAGCATATCTGGAATTAAACATTTACTGGACATGTTTCCATTCTAGGGACTTGGCCAAAATGAGAGAGAAGGCATGTGAAGCCAGCATTTTCCAAAGCAAGCATAAAACCTCACACATTATGCCACACATCCCCCGCTGAGAGATCACAGAAACCTGGCTGCCTTGGAGATCATTCATCTGAAAGAAAAAACAAGAGTGGACTGGTAGGCTGGGAGGCACATCAGACAGCCAGCTTGGCTGTGGTGTGCCAAGAAATAGCTGATTTGACCCTGCCCCTTGCTCCTTTTTCTCTAGCAAATATTGCTTCTCGCTCCACCAAGGCAGAAGCCCAGCAAATGTTTACACTATTGCAGGACTAAGGTAAGGTATAAAAATACCCTTTTGAACATTTTACTGTATATGTGATGAGAATGTGTGATTGCCACCATGCTCTGAAACAGATTGCTTACTTTTGTTATCACCTTCCTTTTCCCATAGCAACCCTTTCCAATCAAATAATCCCAACTGATCTTGGAAATCAATCAAAATCCCATTATGTTTACATACAATAGACCACCATGACTGACTTTCATTTACAATCCTTGAGCTTTAAACACTGGTTTAAAACAGGCCACAGATTATTATTACCATGTTTACACAAGAAATATAATATGCCTATCTGATAAAATATTGTTAACATTTATTCCACACAAATCTATCCCCAAAACCTGAAGGAAAAACTTAATGAAAGATTAGAACTGAGGCAGATTGGAAAAGAGGTAGAAGCAAATATTTGAACCAAAGTCTTATAATACACGGATGAAGCTTTAAAAAAGTTGAGTATCAAAGACAGAGAGAGCTATCCTAAATAAATTAGGCAGCTTCAAAACAAGTAGTAAGGCACGTGAAATTAAAACATTCATGGGCTATGGAAGACATCAAGACATCAAGAGAAAGGGCAGACTGCCCTGAGGAGTCAGAAGGGAGAAGTGTAGTGCAATCTTGTGTAAGAAGAGGAAAAAAGGCTACCTATATAGAAAAAAAACGAGACCAGAACTTGCTTTTAAAGGACAAAAAAATACAACTAGATAGCCAAGCATCATGGCAAGATGAACTATATTTCTACAAAAGTGGAAACTGGATATGCCTTTTTAACTGCTGCTCCTCAAGGAAAAATGCACGTAGGAAAGGGCTACTTTATGTTCAAGGGCCAGGAGGAATCTTTACAAACAGATAAAGCTCATTAAGTGACTCCATGTTCATCTTCTTCAAGGAACCATTTTTTTCCATTACAGATGGGGAAAAAGCCGAGCTGATTTCCACACAGTTAATACCTTTTCTAAGAGATTCTGCTTCGTCCTATGCAATGCAAGTTTGGATGGATTTCAGTGGGAGTTAGCAAGTGAAGTTTGCAAACAAATGTCAGGAAGGAACTCCATGTTATTTGTACCTAATCTTATTTTTCCACGTGAAGTTATCAGGGGCAGTTTTGTTCCTGCTGGAACTCTGCAGTCCATGGGAATTTCAGGTAGTCTGTATCTTGAATTAAGCATTGCACAAACAAAAGGGCTGACACACTTAAAAGTCAACATTCTTTACTGCTTTGCCCAAGTAAAATAGGAGATGATACAAAATGAACCTGAAGAATTCTTGAGCCGGTTCTTATTTCCATAGATAACTTGTTATGAAAATAATCCATACTCTCAGTTTTGCCACACAACTTTTCTCAGTTCTATGAGTTCACACTAAAATCCTTAAATCAGAAAAATCTGACACTAAGATGAATTCAGTGGTTCAGAACATGCTAACAAATAGATCTTATTCCCAATTTCTCTCTCTAAAATTGTTAGGGTCTTCAATATCTACAATGGCATGAACATGCCCTTATTGCCCAAAGAGTTTGCATCATTGAATGCAAACTTTGCCGGTTTTTTACTCTTGCTTCAAGAATACATGCAGAACAACATTTATTTTTAATTTTTCCTTATTTAGTTTGCTCCCTTAGTGTTGCAGTTTGTTCAGATTGGGAGCTAAAGACTACACAGAACTGATCACCAATGAAAGGGAGTTCGATTTTTTGTTGTATCAGATATGAAACAATCTGTAATAGATGCACATATAATCAACACAAAAATCCATGCAAGTCTGACCAGTATTTGATCATAGATCAAGTAACCGATCCAGTAATTATCCAGTAATTGTTCACAGGTGGTAACAGATAAAGTAGAAGTGCAAGAAACTCTTCAGAGTAAAATTAGGTGATAAACAGCACACAGAGGGAAGCATCTCCTTAACCTCCATCACCTGCCATAATTTATGGTCCAAAGCATAGAATTTTTTCCTCTATAAAGAAAAAAGGGTGAAACTACCAGTGGAAATGTTCCAAACCTTGGGTAGGCATCATTTTGTTCAGTTCTCATCTGTCGTCTGCAATGGGATGCAGTAGTAGTAGAATAGGATCAGTGATAGAAAATGCCTACTAATAATAACGTAAAATATTACTTGCCGTCCTCTTCCTTGTAATTCTGACATATGTTCTGTTAGATCACCACGACACGCTGAGCAGACATGTTCACTCAGCTTCCCACAGTGGAAGCTGTAGAAATAAATATTTTTATTCCCAGAAATATTTTTCCACCCACAAACAATGGCTGTTAATTTAAAATCCCGCAACACACATAAACCAGTCCTGTTACTGTTTGTTCTGTGCCTAGCTCGAGACAAAAATGCATTTCATGTGCCATGCTGTCCATTCACCTCATTTTGCCCTAGTCTTCCTTAATCGTCATTAACCTCTAAAGTTCCCTGTCATATTCAACTACTACAGACCCTTCATCACATTTTCCCAATTATATGCATTGTATCCATCGATCACGATATGAAATACTGTACTGAAGTCCCAACCATACACTTACTTTGTACAAAAGTAAGTATTCCTAAACCTTTATTTCCTGTTTCTTGGCAGGATGGTCAAAGTAATCCTACCATTTGAAATTGCAGCAACTCAGTGAAGAGGATAATAGCGTTAGTGAGTAATTTTGCCAGCATATTCTGTCCTAGGGGACTCCCCACATGTAATACAGTTACTGGCTTCAGAGAAATAAAGAACAATGATGTTTGCAATCCAATATTTAAGGAAAGTTTGTGCCCTTTGGCATCAGGGCCAGCTGGGTGATGAAAACTTCACTCATCCTCCCAGTAGCTGGAGATACCTAAAGCATAAAGGAAGCACGGGCCTTTGAAATCTTCTATTCCATGACACAGGCTATCCTGTGGGTGGAGCTGGTGATGAGCATGGATACATGGTTGGTGAGGAGCTAAAATACAGAGCAGTATTTCTTCACTGAAGAATAAATCATGCTGAACTTTCCACAACAATTCTCTCAGACAGTGACCTGAGGCATTAGGCTGACCCGGGAACACAAACTTAGGATAAGTTGCAGAACAATCTTCCCTTCTCTCCTCTGTCAGGGAACCCACATTTTCCAGCATGTTATTTTAAGACAATGTGAGAAGCTTGCAATACCCCTTTAAGCCTCTTAATTCCCAAGTGTTGGCTTTGAGTGGGCCAGCACTATTTGTGCCCAGCCATCTCCTGGTCACTTCTTTTGCTCACACCACTAGATATCTTCACTAGATAGCAGCAGGGATGAAAGCTGCTTAAAATTCTCATTGCAATCCAAAGAACAGCTGCTATTCTTCCTGGGGATGAGACAATTTTTCTAGCAGGTTATTTCTCTCATCTCTTTTAAATTCACATATATCAGTAGATTTATTTTTTTCTCCAACAAATCTTCAATTATACTCTGAAGCTTTTCATTTCAGAGCTAGGTACAACAATAAGGACGGTGGGTCCCTGTCTGCTTTTGCTTTGCTGCTTAAGTGGTAACATGTTTCATATTACACTGGATTGCTGGGTTCTAAAAGCCTTTTCCTTTCAAATGAGAGTATGATACATTACTTTGGCTTCTGAGCCTGGTTCTTAACCGCAGTGTGTTCTGCACACATCTCAGAGCTTTACAGCTTCTGAGACCATGACAGCCTTCAGTCCTGCAGCTGTTCTTTGTGAGGTTCAGATCTTGATAAGTGTTTTGGTCTCAGATGAAAGATGATCTGAGCACCCTTTTCTTTGATTGTTCTACCAGTACACAGTACAGATCATAATTTGGCCGTAACCCTGAAACTAAGCAATTCCATGAAGCTTGAACACATGCCCAATTCTGTTCAAATTCTGATTTTAATATATAATTAATAATTAATCTATCATATCTATATAATCTGTTCTATTTCAACCCCCTCCATGTTGCCTGTGGTCCAAGATGCACTGTGAAGGAGTGAAGAGAAAACTTTTTACATTTGCTTCCAGTTTACATCATGAGGTCTACGCACTTCAATTTGAAGTTCAATGTGAACTTCAATTTGCAGACTTTTTCACTAGGAAAAGAATACTAAATTAGAGGCACCAAAGTAGTTTTATTCTGAGGGTATTCATATAGGAAAAGAAATAAATAAAATTGTAAAGAAATATCCTTATGGAAAATTTAAAGTCTATAATATTTTTTAAAATTATGCATTTATAGCTATCTATGCTTTCCTTCTCTTGCATTTTTTAGCATTTAGATGAACATTTGCATTATGGTAAATTGTCAGCGAGATCTAACATAGAAGCACTGTTTGCAAATATTATTAAGGTAATAAGCAAAAACTTTGTTACTCTGAACTTTCTCATTTATTTCTGTTTTATTCCTAATCTAATATTCTATGCAGTTTTTCTACCTGAAACTGATTTATTGTGGGTGTGACACCTTTCAGAGTGAAAATGCTTAGGAAGTCAGAAAAGAAGATGATTAAATGTGAAAGAACAATGCTAGTCATGCAAATTCCCTTTGCTGAGATGGACTTGGAGCACACGGGCCTGCATGTTGGTTCACCTGAAGACAGCACGTGTCCCATAGGTTCAAGATTGCATTAGACTAACAATGCTGCCAAACTCTCCCAGGAGAGTTCACAGCTTTCAAGCAATCCTTTATCTCCTTTAGATCTGCCATCAAATAAAAATGTATGGGGGTTTTATTCTAGTTACAGCTGCGCATAGAAACCTTAAGTTGTGCATTCATCTTTTGGGACATTTGTGAGGCACTGGACAAGTTCACATGACAACACGACAGTGCAAAGAGACACGAGTTACTGCTGGCTCAAGACAGTGTCTGGCATGGCACAGTTCAAACCATGTAAGTCTTATTAATTCTAAGGTACAGGAAGTTATTGGGTTGCACTAATGATAAACTAAAGAGGTCATTAGTCAGTGACACTCAACCTGACTGCAACCAGCCGCAGCTCAAGCACTGTAGGTTGCAAGGGTCAACAGAGAAAAACCATGCTTGGGTGTGTTTGAAAATAATGCTGTTAAGAGTTTCACCAACGCAGCCAGCCTGCCTGCCAGGAACTTCATCTCTGTGTCAGGCTCAACAACTGGAATTTGGGCTCTCTGATGGCCAAAGGACTACTATGGATTGTCCAGCTGCGCTTACTACTAGTGGAGAAAAATGGTCACACTCACCACATACACACATGAAAACCCTCAACGTCTCTCTTCCATGATAGACTTCTCCTGTCCTATCTGCATGAGCTTGTCTTATCCACCCTAAACCCCTCCACTCCCTCACCTCATTATTTATTGTACTTTACAAACAAACATTTTTCTTCTTTTTCTTGTTCTGCTCCTTGCTGCCTCCCACATAAGGACAGACATTTCCCAGAATGAACTACAAAGCCATGTCACAGGCCTCCTTCAAACCCTCCCATTCAGAATCTCCACTTTTACAATTGGTTTGGTTGCCTTCCCCACAAAGGTTAATTCCTTCAACTAACACCCAGCATTCAACAGAAGCAAACTGTAAGGTCTTCCACATCTCCTGCTTGGACAGTAGCATATCACAAAGAATCTGACAGTTTGCAGCTTCCTGTAAAATGATAATGATTGCTTAAATTAGCTGTGGACTTGAATGTGCTAGATGTCAGAAGATGGCCACAAATAGAGAGATGCAAGTCATTGGAAATATGGAAATGAAGTTTCCTTACAACTTCAGCGGCAGCTTTTACGGTCAATCTCCCTTTAAATTTTTATAATTCTTGCCAAGTCAATCAACTTAGGCTGTGGTGCCTTCTGGGTTTATATATTCCAGTTTAACACATTTCAAAAACATGAGAAATACTGAGATGCCATAATATTAATGACATTGCAAAAATGTTCTGATGTTCAACAAAATCAAGACCCAGATTTGTACTGAACAAGATTCAGAGATCATGGCTGAAAGAATCACTTCACCTCATTAAGAATAAAGAAAACCACAATACCACAAGACCCTGTGAGACAGTAAATTGTAATTATTAAAATGAATCAATTCAGAACTAATAAAACACATCGTAAATAATTGCTACAATTTATACTAGCTTTCCTCTATCCCAGCTCTTTATTTCTCCGTTGTTTCCACTCTAATTCCGACCTCATCTGATTTACTTTGAATGTGACCTGTTAAGCCTTGTATTTAGCTTAAAGATTTTTTCCTGAAAACAAGATAAATCAGACATTTGCAAAGTTATGAGCAGTTTCTTTGATTTAACTCAGTGGTCACAAGCAACCATCATTAGGGATCTCCTTCCCTGGCAATTTCCAAAAGCTGTCTGGACACCAACCAGAGTCACGTGCTCCAGGGAACCCTGCCTGAGCGAGAAAATTGGACTAGATGACCTCCAGTTGTCCCTTCCAACCTTACCCAGTCTGTGATTCTGTGAAATAAGAGAAGGTGAATATTTACTGATGTATCCTATAGGAACTACAGCAAAAGTGGAATGTTAGAAGTGGCATTTAAACCATAAAAATATCCATTCCCCCTTTATATACTCCAGTCCAGTATCTCCACCTCTTTTTTAAGCACAATGACATGATGTAGTTGACATATGTTTCAGCACATAAAATGAAACAAAAAAAACCCAACAGAACCTGTGGTACTGGTAAATAAACAGGAACATGGACTGCATGACAAATAAAGCAATGCTGTTATTCTACTCCAACAGGAGAGCAACGAGGATGATTACAGGGATTGAAAACACATCCTGTAAGAAGTATTGCAGTTGTTTGATTTAGGAAAGGGAAGCAAGAGCGCCATGATAGTATATTCTTCAATATATGATAGGCTATTGCAAAAACAAGGAAAATTACCTGTTTTTCATGTCACTGTTAGACAGGACAAGAACTTAATTGCAAAAGAAAAAAAAAAGGCAGATTATCATCATTAGCTTTCTTCTCTCTCTCTCTCTTTTTTTTTTTTTAAATGTAACAAACACAACTTTCTAAATGTGAATATAATTAAGCAGTGAAACAGATTGCCTAGGGAAGCTGGGAAATCTTGAACTCCAGAGATGCTACATAATAATTTAGACAGGCCAAAAATGACATGAGCAGACACTTAAGCCTTCCATCTTGCTTTTTAAATTACTATCTTACAAGCATGACTTTTTAAATGGCACAGTTTCTTAATAAATATGGCGTGTCAATTAGCATGTCTCAATATTATACATCTCTGTTGGCTTATCCTAGGAGAATGAAACATTGAATAAATACTCAAATTATTTTATTTATTGGAAACACTTATTTTCTAATTAAGAGGAAAAGGCACTTTTGCTTGTATAACTAAGGGATTCAGCAGTGTTCCCAAAGAGGCCAAAACTCTCACCCACTTCAGTGAGACAGCAGTAATTATGAACATCATCATCTATATAAGGCTTTTTAAAACAAAATCAAAAGAAAAACCAAGCAGAACAATCTCTTGCTGAAGAAGAGAAAAGCACTCTAATGCTTTGCCAACAGAGGTTGGCATGGATGATGAGTTCCTGCTTGACAAGAGAGAGCAGAGTATTAGCTTCTTCCTACGATGTGCTTATTTTCTTAATTACATTATATAAAAGGAATTTTATTCCATCTGCTTTATTGATGACAATGTGCTTGTATTATGGAGTTACTACAAAGTCAATGACACAAACATAACAGATGTGAAACAATAACACACATGCAAAATAAGAATGATTCTATTAGTTTAAATGTTCAGGCTGGTTTTCATGTGCCAGTTTCACATTATAGTGGGAAACTTGCTCATCTTCTTAACTGCATCATTTATAACGCTGCTTTTGTTCGCTGCTACAATGTAATTTCTTCAGACAACAAGGCCATGATAGGCCAGAAATCATTTATCTGCTTAAAGCAATCTCAATCTTGCAATTTGGGTTCTGACAGGACTCTGCCTCACTGAGATCTTCATACTTAATCACTGAACATCTAAAATGAGAATTTTAAAACAGCAGGGTTTAAGGACAGAGCTATGGACAAGGAAACCCATCTACCTTCCAAATGATAAGTGTTCCCTTTCCATAAAGTTGTAGGAAAGGCTTGTATAAATCAACCCTTCATTCTCATCTAGAAGACTGTGTGCCAAAGTATTCCCTCCATTAAAAAAAACCAAAACAACTTGTGATTTAGAAACAAATGACACAGAAGACTGGAACTGCATACTTGAAATAAGAAAGTGACTGACAGAAGTACGTGCTGTCACAAAATACCATCAGAATGAATATCAGAATCCTCTACTCTCTTTCATAAATCAAGTCTAATGAGTTATTCAAAACTTCACCAGGTCCTTAGTAAAGCTTACACAATTGCAAAATATGAATGATTCTAATGAAGCCAAAGCCTGATCAAGGTTCAAGGAAAAATTGGACCCATCTGGACAGTTGTCCAGAGACATGTCCAGAAATGGTTTAAAAAGCAAGGGCAAGTGGTGAAGGAGTTAGTGTCAAACACTTCAGAGTTTATGTTAACCTCAAAGCCATTGGCTTTAAGAGGAGCAACTTCCTTGGGCAGATTAACTGCTTTCTTCTGTAAATTGACCTCTGAAGTACCCAGGACTGGTTACTGTCAAACGTTCTGCAGATGTAATGCCATATGCTGCTTCCTACGCTTTGTTTTCAGAAACAGTGCCATGGAGATGCCCTGAAAATGCCTGCTTACTTGTATTTTTCCTGAAAGAAGAAAGTCTTTCTGCTAAGTTTCCTCAAAAAGAAAGCTGAATCATTACTGTTTGAGTAAACCTGTGGTTTAAAATCAATGCAGCATTACAATAGACAAATGTTACTCATATTATTTAATCATTAAACACAAACTTAAGAAGCTGAAGTTGTAATAATATCTCCATTGTAAGCAGAGTTCACATGTGAAATGACTTAGTCCCTTCTACTTTGTGACTACATAGTAAGTGGTGTTATAACATGTTTGGCCACCAACCGCAAAATTATTAAACCCTGACCACTTATTTCAATGTGGGATACTCAGCTGCTTTCAAAACACACTCTTTCCATGAATTTCAAATTGACTTGTGCTGTGTAACCCAAGTGAACTGCAAAACGATTCTATGTAAGAGGAAAAAGCCTTTCCCCCCTATTTCTACCATACAGCACATTCCTGCACTTTGAGATGAAAAGGGTCTTTGAAAGCCAAGCCTGCTGCCTCGATGTAATAAGCAAATGTTGCCTTGCTGGAATTAGCAGTAAGCCCTTGATACCTAAGGCTGTATATCAGTGAATATTATTTTACCTGCCCTCATTAATTTAAAAATAGGTTTTCGAACCTGTGGAATGAACAATGACAAACTTCCTTTTGAGTTAAATTCTTAAACCCTCACTGCAATAGCTTTTCTGGCTGTATTTCAAAAGGAATTTTAATTCTGCCTCAAATTCATCTGTTTATTAAAAAGGGATGCTACTTCCTTACTTTAAAAAGAAAGGGAAGAGTAGCGTTAATTTGTAGTACTCCTAACTCATGCCCTCTTGGGTGCAATATTGCCACTGAAAAAGCAGTGTAAGATGTTATCGCTACAGTAATAAAACCAAGAAAACATTTCACAACAGCAGAGTGCCTTTAAACCAAAGGCTTTACAGATATACCCATACAGGAATTGCAGCTTCTGAAATGCAGTCACACACACTCAACTTGGTGCCATTGGATGAACCTGCTGGAAAAGGCTAAGGCAGCTCAACCACACACAGGACAGCAGAGAGGAGGAATTTCGAGGGAAATTCCAGTGGCAATTTAGGTAGGTTTAATGAAACCTGGTACTTAACCAGGTCTAATCTCTCTCATTATTTTATTTTTGAATAAATATTCCACATGTGCCAGGACTCCCATTTTTCAATCTGTTATGGAATAAGTTGTTCTCATATTTAAATGAACTCGAAGAGAAAGAGACTCTATCCACTTTTAAGGTTGGAAAAAAGCTACTTGGGACAAGAAAAACACCCCACAAAGTCCTGTAGATGGTAACTGGCCTTTGAAAGGTCATTAAAGACCAGTATGACTGACAAGCTTTCAAACAGAAAAATGTCAGACAGAAAACTATCTGAGCATCAGTATCTCAAAGGATATAAAACACTGTCTTCAGCTGTAAAATACATCCCTCTAAAGCCTTTGTGTATGAATCATGGCTTTTCTTATGTTTGATTTACTTGTATTGCAATGATGAGCTGGAAGACAGAGGAAGGAGACAGAAAAGCACAAGGCACTCCTGTCTTACCAGCAGGACCCGAAAAGAGCTCTCAGTTCATTAGAAAAGCCCTGGAGAGTCCCCTTCCCTCCAGCTAATCATCCCAGAGAGCTCGTTTCTCTGCAGTCTGTCTGTCCAAGACCAACAGAACAGGATTTACTTTGCAACCCTTCAATCTGTGCAGGCTAAATTGAACCAACGGGGACCGGCTGAATCTTTAAATTAATGAATCATTGAAGTTTGGGGTTTTTTTGTGAGAAGCAAGTGTCTGAGTAGAAAAATAACAATAAGAGAGGTCAGAGCTCTGAAGTGCAGTGGTTTCATGCTGGCTGCACAATATCCATCATCGCAAGACTTAGAAATCCAATGCAGATCTTCATATAATGTTTCACACTGCTCTCAGTAAGGCCCTGGATAACTCCCATCTCTCAAAGTCACGTAAGTCAAATTGTATTTATTACTAATTTAGGCTGAGCAGTGCAACAGTATTAACTCCAGCATGAAATACCACAAGCAACAGATGTCCAGCAACAACTGTTTTCCTACAAATAAACAAACTAGTGTGTTGAATTCTTGAGCAGCATCTAAAGAACATCAAACTTCACTCAGAGACCCAGCAGAGAGCTAAAACAAAGCAAAGCATACTGCTGGGAGATGCTGAACTTCCTTATAGGGGCAAAAAATGTCTAAGAAAGTCAAATGAAGTCAAATTTATATCCTAGAAAGGAAGAGGAAAATATCAATAGATTGAAATAGCTTATTTTATTGAACTTTATGTAAATAAAGATGAGCTTATGTAAGTACATCATTGTTCTCAAAGAAGTTCTCAGAGTCAGTTAAGTAAAAACATTGGAATTACTGCTTTGAGTAGATGCTTTCTACATACACTCATTTGAAGCACTGTTCTCTAAAAACAGAGCTATCAGCTTTACACAAGGTGGGGTTTAAAAGACTAAAGAACCAAATGATTCCCTATGTTTAGAGTAACTTGCTAAACTCCCATTTCCCCCCAGCTGCCATACATAGCTTTCCCATAAAAGGAAACTACTTTGGGCTAACTTGAGTTCAGAAGTTAAAAAATCATTTTGACCCTGACCTGAGGAGTACCTGCAGCAAAACTCTGAAAGAGCAGAAGATGCTATGCAAATTTCAGGATGAGACCTAATGTTCTCCCCATGGTGGGACATAGCCCTGGGGGGCTAAGGCACGAAGAAGAGGAGTTTCCAACCAAGAGAACTCCGGTGAAAAGCGCTGCTCGTACAAAGCCGCTCTGGGATTAACACCACCCACACAGAGCCTTATTGCATCCAAGAGACTTCAAGGCACAGAGTGACTGCTGCAGCTTCAGCATCTCTAACAAAGTCAGGACCGATTAACCCTACTGATACTCTGTACCATGTGCCAGAGGTTTCTATGCTGCACCCAACTTAAACCAGTTTGAAACAAGGTGAGCAGAAAGCCCCAATAGTGCTGAGCTCTCAGACAAGATCGTGAAGTGCTCCTTGTTTTACCCTTGGAGATGCAGGGGATGAAGGGCGAGGTTTCTCTTGTAGTCCTTCCAGTTTGGTTATATGTTCAGCTTGGACGCTTCACTGTGCCCAAGTTTATCATGCTATGCAATGGAATAATCGTTGCTCCTGTGGAGGATGACACGTGCCTTGAGATGGTGAGAAACACAGCACATACTGAGCACTGCTGGCAACGCGCTCTACAATTGCTCCCTGCTGATACGGAGTTTGGTACATTCATTGCTTGATACTGAGCTACACTACTATGATTAGCTACCATGAGCAATCTAATGCCACTGCTTAACTATTTTTATGTTTCTGCCCTCACAAAAGCAAATACTTCCTTAAATATAATTCCTCTATGTGTTTTCCACAGCTGTCTTGTGAGCAAAGAAAACATTTCTCCACTCAGGAGTGCTTTGCTTTGGCAAGGGGTTGAGGCAGAGCACTAAGCCATCACACACTACCATCTTTTCCCTTTTTCTTGCAGAAAGCAAGGTGCTGCTCACAGCGTGGGCTGAACAAGCCAGCTCCTCACCCTGCATCACTGCCACACACCAGCCACAAACACTTCATAGATTTGCCTGCAAACGCTTTCTAGAATCTATATCCAGTACCAGCTCTCTCAGAAATTGCAACACAGTATGTTAATTTACATTTAGAGTTCAGACATGAAAGGAGCATGTTCCACATCAGTGGTACCAGTATCTCATTTAATACACGGACAACTGTTGAGTTTGACTCCCCACCACAACACCCATGGCACCCATGTGCTTGCCTGGACCTCCTCCCTTTGAAGACTATGCTAAAGACAAACTATTTTGAAAACAGCATGTATTGTATGTGGAATATGGCCAGCAAGAGAGGGAAAGAAACTAAGGAGAATATCCTCAGGCATAAATGCTAAGGAAAAAAATAATCCTATGTTTTTTATTTACAATAAAGCCATTCCATTTAGAAAAGACAGATGTCATCCACATTCACAATCTTAAAAATATAAATAAATAAACAGTGCACCCATCAGCTAAAATTATTGATTTTCTAATTCCTGTGGTACAATAAATCTAAATAAATTGAATTAGGCACTTGAAAAATACAGACCACTTTGTTCCTTTAAAATCAGGGCAGGGGATAGAAATACAAGCTTTTGATTTCAATTTAACTCTGTTTCTAACAGAAGAAAGATTTTCTATCAAAAACTACAACATAAGATGTGAAAGCTTCCTGCTGGAAAGCACTGCTGAAGGAAGAGATAGATCCTCTTAATTAAGGTTGTCTTGTATTTGTATCTCTAAAACAGACATGATCAATAGGTGCAGAATAGAATTGATTGCTGCAGCTTATTTCATTAGGTGAAGCAAATGTCTCCATAGAGATTAAGCATGTCTTTAATATCTGAAGGTGGTAACATCTGTCTGCTTGAAACCGTGAGCTCTCTGAGGCAAGGTTAAAAAAAAAAACAAAACAACCCTGATTACTTGTAGCTGCATAATTCTTACTGCTGTCTCCCCCACTCCAAATCACTGAACCCCACATTACAGAAATTATCCTTAGGGCTCTTATCTAATTGACCCTTTGTACTAGCACTAAATGTCACATCCTTCCATAGCAACAGCTGCTAGACCGAGCAAGGTCTTGTCTGTCACGCATATTTCTACATAGGAGTCATCCGGGAGCTCCAGCAAAAGGCAGCTGGAAGGACAGGGAACTGGTGCTCCTGCATGGCCAAGACAGGAAGGCGAGGAGGGATGCTGTCAGCTGGAGGAGTCTGGAGGGAGCGTCTGCAGAGCAGCGTTTGCAGCGGAGGCACCCTGCCAGAGGGGGAGGAATGGCGAGGACAGTCATCAAGGGAAAGGCTGAGCACAGATTTACTGCGATTGCTGCTCTGCGGGTGCCTTCTCTGCCTTCCTCTCACCCCAGTTTTTTTCCACATTGTCGAGTCTTCATTTTAAAAGGAATGCAGCCGAATGGTGAGTAATGAACCAGTGCAAGGGAATGAGGCAGGCAGGGATGGATGGACAGATGGATGGATGGACGGATGGATGGATGGATGGAGAGAACGCACTCTTTCCACTGCAGTGGGGAGCCTGATTTGATGAGCTTTGCCGCCAGTTCTTAATTCCAAAGAGGTTCTTGGTTACTCTTCTGTTTTCTCCAAGCACCTCACCTGTGCATGCAGGAATGAGAATGCGCAGGATGCATCTGGCACTGTGGGAAGTGTTTTGCAGCAGTATAGATGTAGGCAAAGAGAAGGATTAGCAAATGGGAAGTGGCAGGAAAGGTCACAGGGTGACAGGTGAGAAGTGATGGCTGACCATTTTAAACACCTTATTCCAAGTTTCTGTGACATGGATGAAGAACTCGGATATCCAATCGTGAAGGCTATGAATACACAGCAGAAGAATTTGTATAAACACAAATCAGAATAAATGAACAAATTCATAGACATATCAAACTGAACTGCACCAGTGGTCTTTTTCAGATATAAACTTTTGAAACACAACCTCTAATAGAGGCTGTGAAGCCCTGATAAACCAATCCCACCATTATTTCATGTTTTCATTTGGGGAAGGGTAAATAAAAATGCTTCTTGAAGGCAAACAATAAGAAGGGATCAAAATGAAAAGCAGCTGAACCAGCATTACCCCTTCATCCTGCATCTTTGCTGAAGAGAGAAATACTATAGGACTCAAGCTACTTGGAGTGCCATGAAGCAATTTTCTGCCAGCAAGAGCTCTGAGCTGAGGGATTACTCTGCACCCAGGCCCAGATCCTGCTAGAGCTTCACACAGCCAAAGAGACATGAAACGTTCCCCCACCCATGTTGAAAGAATTGTTTTCATTGTAACTACACTAGCACCATCTGTCTGAGTTGCCTAAACAGTGCCATGTGTGCAGTTTGTGCTGCCCTCTCTGCAGATATTTACATACTCTTGCACAATACACTTGCTGAAAAACAGATGAAAAGAGGGCATAATCCCATTGAGGCAGGGAGAAATTAGAGAGACGCATTCGGACTTGGCATAACTTGGGATGCTCAGCAAATCATTAAAACATTTTCATCAGCAACACACAAACACATCAACATCCACGTACGCTGGGGAAGGTAGAGGCCTGGGAAACAACATTCCCACTTCTCCTGTTCCTCCTAAAATCTAAATTTCTGTTGTCAACTAAAAGTTTAAGTCCTGCAAGGGTTCACTAAAAAGTGGTGGGTGTTTCATTACATGCATTGAGAACATTTCAGTCAAATTCTGATATTGACATGGAAAGAAACATCACTGTAAATAAGTCACTCTTTATCTGGTGCCTTTCCAAAGTAAGGCCTGTGAGCACTTCACTCTTCTCATGTTTTCCCTTCCACCTCATTGTGGGGGAGTATGAGGGAAGAGTTGCTTGCAGGGACACAGTGGGTCACCAGAAAAACCAGAAACAAAACACAGATAGGCTGCATTGCAGACAAGTTCTCTGATCATCAGGACACAACAGAAGCAACGCTTTATAGCTTCAACACAATTTCATCTTTAGGTTTCAGGATTGCTCCAAATGAAAGGCTTCAGCACCAAGCTGCAGGAAGGCATCTGCCCCTCACCCAGCCTACATTACTGATAACATCCAACTCTCCAATACTTGACAAGTGTTTAGTAAAAGGTTCTGGAATATGATACAACTTACAAAATGGGACCGTTTTACAGAAGTTACTATGTGATTAAAAAAAAAAAAGAGAAAGATTCTTAACTAAAGTCATATGACATAAAGGAATTGTATACTTTGAGGAGGAAAGCCTCAAGACAGCAGCCAAGGTTGCACTGTCCATTTTTCAGAGGTAAAGAGAACGTGAGTAAATTATTGTTGTTCTAAAAGAGAGTAAATTTGTTTTTGCATGATTTGGAAAAACACAGAACTAGATAATTAGGCTGGTGGGAAACAGGATTGGGAATAAGCCAAATCCTTGTGCACAACAATCACCAGGCTCTCACACCAAAAAAGGTAGAAACCTTATAAAAGTAATGAGGAAATACTACAAAATAATCACCCCTCTCATTCCTGGTTGTTTTTAAGTCAGTTCTCTCTCTTTGCTTTCAACCCAGAAAAAATTATGAATCCCATGAACAATTTTGAAAAACTCCAAGCTTCTTGGGGGCGTTTAAGTGTGCTGTTCTGGGACAGGTTTCTCCACGTGCATATTGGGTCTGCCTGTGTTCCTGAACTGTTTCAACACCCCATATTCCATTTTTCCATGTCCAGCCCATGGAGTAATATAAACTTAAAAAAAGCAATCAACCTTTCAGCAAACAGTAAACTTTGTACATAAGCTATAAAAAGTATAATGAAGAAGCTGGCTTGCCTAAAAATTTTCTGAGCCTGCTGTCAGATATCCAAACATTAAAGCTCCCTCTGAAAAGGTTCTTCAACAGGTCAAATGTACAGTGAAGGACCCTGAAATAAGATCAAGGTGCAGGTAGACCAGCAGTGAAAAAACACAATTTGTACTTAAGCAAAACTCACACAACTGGTATGGAAGACTATGAGGGTAATTGTAAGCACCATCAACCAGTTCCTGGGCCTGAGGTTTGTGTCTCCACACTCAAATCTAGGAGAAATTCATGACAAATTGTTTTTCTGGGTTGTGAGTAATCGTTCACAATGAAAGGAGATATTGGCCAGTCTTGTCTAAACAAACCAGATGAGGCATGTTGAGGAAAGGTTTTAGCCCACGTTTTAAACACCACTTAGTACCTACTTTAGGTAAACAATTTAGCTAAAGCAGTTGGCAAACACTGTCCACTTTCCTAGTCTGGACAGTGGCAGAAGTTGCTTTGTCTAGATTTTCACTCTGGTGGTTTGTACCAACAGCTATTTTGCTTAAAACAATTCCTCAAATGGAATAGGCTATGATATCCTTTAGGAATTTTTTTTCTCAGGTGTTGCAGGGCTACACTATAGAGTCAGTGGGCACATTGATGCCATCCCCCTCCTCACCACCCACCTAGAAGCAACAATACAGGCTGCTGCTGAGGTGGGATGAAGTCCATCCTCTAAGACAAAGCAAGGTTTGTAAATTGAGGTAATATGCTTTATTTAACTGACATAGCAGAAAAAGCAGGTTTCAGACATGCAAACTATTGTTCTTCATTTCTTCTGTCCCTGCCCTTGGACTATCCCACCTTCAGCAAAATTTCTTCCTCTAATGAGGTGAACTGCCCTACTGGTACCTCTTACTTCCCACCATTGTGTAGATGACCACCCAGAAGTACTGCCAAGATTGCACCAAGATTTTAGGTACCTGGAGTTTCCAGTATCTCCGTTTAAATAATGTGAATCTCAAACTCTTGACAATTTATTCAAAGGAGACTCACTTAAAATGGGACTAACTCTGGTTTCAAATCTGCAGGAAACTACAACAGAGGTGGTTGTTTTTGATGTAGTTCTGATTTACAGGGAAGAACCTTCTGAGGGTTCAGAAGGGAAAGGTGACTGATACTGATGTTATCCTCTGAGTGTGGAGGCAAACAATAAAAGCAACAGAATGAGGATAAAGGATTTAAAAAGGCTTCTGTAAATTCACGGAACCAATTGGCTGGGGCCCGTGGAACAGAAACTGCAGCGGGAAAACAATGAAAAGCTGCCAGAGGGATAGGGTGGAAGCAGGATGGAAGCAGGACAGTAGACAAGAAGGTATTAGCTGCTTAAGATCAGAACTTTGGGAAATCCAACAGAGAAACAACTTCTTGTGGCTCAGAATGAAGGTTAAGCAAAGCTCTCCTGTGATAAAATTGGAACCTACATCACAAGAGTAATACAAGTATGGAGGAACAGGAAAGATGAAAAGAAAATATTATATAAATACATCATAAGGAAGGAGAAAAAAATAATTAATGATTGAGAGAGACTAAAGTAATCCATGCTTTCATTGCTCCACGTCTTTACAAATAGGGGTTAGCCATGACCAGCAACTTCACACCATTCTAAAAATGAGTCAAAACCACAAACTAGAATAAAGAAAAGAAGCAGCTAAAAAAATGTAAGACAGGATAAATGTAGTCAAGCCCACAGTTCCAGTGAAATCCAGTACTGAATTAAATCAGAAAAACAGAAACCTGTGAACCACTGCCAATCATCTTCAAGAATCTCCCATTAACATTAAACACTCAGCAAAGCTGAAAAGTAAAATGTTGCAATTCTCTCTAGCAAATGAAGGCACTGGGGAATAATTAATAGAAGCAGAGGGTTAAAGATCTGGATTAGTTTGGGAAAGGAATGTGAGAGGAGTGCAGTAACTCTTAATATATGTTAGTGATATTTAAAGCAGACAGCAATTAATTGTTCATCACATTTACAGACTAAAGGACAAGAAGCTGGCTCTATCTGCAGAAGAAGAAGCTTATTTAGGTCAGACTCTAGGGAATTTTTCCCTAAATATGGACAGTTAAGGATGGGAACAGGTCCCAGGAATACTTGTTGAACTGCCTTCACTAAAAATGCTTACAAATAAAAAAACAGCTTTCAGGAATGCTTTGGGATATTCAGTTGTGCCACAAAAAAAGGGAAAGGAGTCATGAACAATGAAGCTGTGAGGTTTCTTGAAGTCCTTTCCAGGGGTACATTTCATTTCTGTGATTCCCAAGGGCTTCAGGAACCAACCCAGGGTGATACTGGGAGAGAGGGGGAAAATAAAAGAACAAACTAGCAAAAAGCAAAGCCCACCTCCTGATTGCTGGTAGTCTCTCAACTTTTGATTCTCTTAGAAAAGCTGAAATGACTTTGCAAAAGGATTCAGAAGAACATGATTTTTTTTTTGGACAATGGTTCAAACCTGAAGCTATGCTGAAGGTGTTCTTGAGTTGCCGCAGAAAAGCCTCCTACTTGGCTCATCAGGCTGAGAAAACAGCCTTCACAGCTAAATTAACCTTCCCGAATACTACTCTGTTCTTGATAACAATGATGCATCTTGGAACATTAACTCCTTCACTTGAAAAACACGCAAAATCCTGCTTTCAATTCCGGATAACACGTGTGACCCATATTAGACGTGGACTTGTGATTAGAAACCAAAATTCTCTTCCTCTAAGCTGTCAGCAGCTCACAGACCCTTGCACTTTATCAGCCACGGGAGCTGGGAAAGGTCTCCTTCACCTGAGCACCGCTGGAGTAACAGGCACTGGTGTGAAGGGCAGTGATTGCAACCAGCAGTTTCTGGGCCATTGTGGTGGCGTGTAGAACAACTGAACAGAAACTCGTTTTGCCACCGAGATGAATGACCTGCAAAATATGCTCTAAGAGAGCCTTTGATCGTTCACCAAGTGCCTCCTCTATCATGGATCATCACAGTCCATCCTCCACTTGCTGAGCAGCTCTTGTAGCCGTCAACCATGGAGACAAGGACTGCCTTGTAACACACGCTAGGGGCAGAGGCAGGCAAAAATTAACCATGCAGCTTTTACAGTGCAGTGCTGAAACAGGTGATTTAACAGAGAATAACCCAACTGATACAGATTTTTAAAAAAAAGAAGACAGAGGAACATGGATATTTGTTTGTTTGTATATAGCTAGGGACATATGGGATGCAAGTCAAGGCAAACAGCTACCAGGGCGAGATGGAAAAACTTAGCTGGCAGGACTAAAGTGATGTACACCAGATAGCCATGAGCTTGCTTGTCATATTATTTGAAGTAAAGTTACACTCACCTGCAGAAATACAGCTAGGGAATCAGAAAAGCCTATAGTTATATTCCACTCTTAAAATTTAGTAGGCATGTTGTTGAAAAGCTGATGCCCTTTTAGCTTTTAACAGTATGGCATTCCCAGAGGAGGTGGATGATGTGATGAAACAAGAAAGGCTATCTTGACAGAGATGTGCTGCTTATTATTATCTGCTGGACAACAAAATTTACTGACATACTCTTTGGTGGATCAACTCTAAAGTGAACCTCTTTTTCCCTTCTGAAGACAAGAATGTCAATCCACTGAAAACAAATTTTTCTTCTGCTTTTTATGGTAATAAAAAACTACAAGTGTTTTGCAGTTCCTATAACAGGAGGAGGTTCATCAATGTCAGACATCGTACCTTATACTATTACAGTAAAATTACCTGCAAAAAGCAAGGCTTCTTCTCCCTGAGTAAAGAACAGTGCTGCTTACACCACCAGCTTCGGCCTGCATGACTTGCAGGAGTCAGGGATCATCTTTCCCCTGCCCAGGTCTAGTAAACATTTCTAATTATAGCTAAAAAAACGTCTAGTATGGGAGGGAAGTCATCTGCTATAACATTTATAGTAGTTATACACATTAAAATGTTGGAGAAACACGATCTAGTGATACAGCAAAACTGGCTCAGCAAGAAGTGCTGCAAGATTGCAGGGCTGATACAAAGCTATTTTTCAGTGAGCAGTTGAAAGCAGCCCTCCAAAAGCTAGTTTGCAGCTCATGGAATTAATAAGGCGTAGAAACAAAAATATTTTGGGAAATTTAACTTCAGGATTGCTAGTGTGGAAAGAAGAACACATTCCAGATGACTGAGGCTTTGGTAAATGTAAAGCTAACTATTTATTGTAAATACTCTTCTATGAAGCCACAAAGCTACAACCCAGTGTGGTGAACACAGTTTGTGTGTCAAGTTTAACATGTTTGGTTTGTATGCAGATAGAACATCAAGCTGTGAGTAAAACTGCTTTATGTTCCTTTTCTTCTGACTACTCCTATTGTGAAACAAACTGAAAGTAAAACTGAATTAGAGGCTGACTTGAGATCTGTATCTTATTTTGGATCACTTAGGCTGCATCCCTGGGTTTTTACTATACTATTTTACAGCTACTACAAACATAACAGATGCTCAGTGTACTTCCATTGCCATGGCAGCTCAGCATATTCCTACAGTTGTCCTGAAACACAAATGCTTAGCAAAGCTTCCTGAGGAAGCTCTCCAATATGTGGTTTGGTTAAAAGAAAAAATAGGAATTATAAGCATATACTTTACAAAACAATATAATAGAAACATTAAATTTATCCAAGCAGCAAACTGAATACCTGTCAAAGGAGAGAACCAAAATCCAGCAAGGTCAGTTCCGTGGCTCCTACCCAACTATACCATTACTTTATTTGTAGTATAATATTATCTAGAAGAAGTGCCTACCAAGAAGTGAGTTCACACTATAGTTTCTTGAACTAGCAAATTTTCATAATTCCCACATAACGTACAAAACCCAACTGCAGATATTCTGGGGGGAAATTAGACATTAAAGAAAGAAGCCTTACCCATGAAATGCAGTTCCATTCAGTGAGGAATGACACCCTACAATGAACACTTTCAGGCTATTCCATATTCTAAAATCTGTGCGAATAAAAATCCCCCAGAAGGAGAAGCTAATAAACGCTTTTGTACACCTTAGGCTGAGACATAAACATCATTGTGGAATCCACTGAGGCCATCTCTTAACAGTTACTCTAGAAAGTTTGCCAGTGTAAAATTAATTCACCTCACCTCTCCATCAACAGGCAGCACATTGTATGTGCATTATATCAGCATCACCATGGTTGATATTAGAGTATTGGAAGACCTAAAGCCAAATGTACTCTACTGTTAATCCGTGTCTCTGAAAAAGCTGAATATATAACAAAACTTTTATAAATGCTTTCTGTCATCAAATGACTTCCAAGCAGTTTACACACCTAATACCAGAGAAGTCCTAAAAAGTTTAGATCAGTATAAATCCTGTTTTTCAGATGCATATAAAAAAGCATACCCCAGTGAACAATTCAACATTGTTTCCCCAGTTCTGTCAGCTTTGAGTGCCATAACTTAACCTTCAAGCCACATCACTGGGAGATGTAGATGTTCACTAGTATTAAAGATTCTGTGGTAACAATTATTTTGCTTTTTGTTTCCAAAATAAACTATTGCTTCTGAAAGCTTTCTGTACATTTCCAAAGATCAGGAAAAAAAATTAGAAGAGAAGGTACAACCAAAATCTAGATGAAGATATTTTCAGTGATGCACTTCACTCACGAGACATTGCTTATTTTTGCAAAACAACCACTTATGCTAAAAACCAGACGTTCCTCTATGGCTCACACAGTACGTGGCAATGCATTAGTGGAGTGTCTGCTTAAGTTTGAAAAAGTGGATTTCACTAGCAGCGCTGCTCATGGATGGCCCTCAAACAATTGCCAGGTCTTTGCAATTTGGAGAGAATTTGGTGGAAAACAGTTGCTAAAAGTTTCTGAAACTGGCAGTTAGAAAATATCTTCTACAAACTTGGCTTCCTCCTACTGCCCCCTCTCCCAGAAGCCACACCACTCATCCTCATGCCAGCAGAGTGCTTCCCATGGTAACACCTAGCTGACAAGTCCCATGTCCCTCACACAAAGGCAGTGCTACTTCTGGAGAAAGAGCTGTACCAAAGGAGCTTTGCAATGCTCAGAGTCGGCTGCTGAGAGTCTCCAGAGAAAACTGTGGTCCCACCTCATAACCTTGTCCTGCTTCTGTGTCACCACAGCGTTCTGGGGACACATCCACCCAGAGGATGCATCTGCACATCAACTGACAGGGACAAACTCTAACAGTGCCAAGGGAGCCACAGGCAACACAACAAATGATAACTTTGCTTTTGGCTTTTCAGGAATATGCAAGGGAGGCTTATGCTGGCTCCACTGGAAGTTGTGCAGCAAAGAGGGCTTTCATGTGACCATCTCACATCCCTGGGAAAAATGCTTTCTAGCAGATGTCATGGGAAGAGATTAAGAGCAAGGATACCACCATGTTCCTCCAATTCTCAGAAGTTAGTTTGTGTTCCTTGGTTATGGCCACAGCTTTACCCTACTGCCAGCAGGTAACAGGATAGTGAAGTGACACAGGAACCTCACTGCACTAGGCTTTTTATCTCATGAACACAGAGGCTGGTTACAGGTTGTCTGGGACTGTGACCCCAAATCCCACTGCCCACCATCTCCTTTCCTCATGAGGCCATGTCTCACCTGGGGTAAGCGCCAAAGACTGATTTTCAGTGAACTCAGCTCTTTAAAAGACATTCCTTCAGACCCCAAAACCCCAATGTTCTCTCCAAACAGTCAGGGTTGGGTTTTTTTTTTCCCCAGTACCAATAACCACATTCTCTTTTAAAAACCCAGTTTCAGAACAAAGCCCATCAGTACCCCGTGGTCCAGAAGGCACAGAGAGGCTTTCCAGTTTCACTTTTCCCAGTCCTCCACAGTCCCCCTCTGCAAGGTCACCTCCTCCTCACACATACCCACTCTCGGCATTAAAAAGTTAAGAGGAGACCCCCAGGACCCAGGTGAACCCCAACCACCAGCACTTCTCATCTGCACTCCAGACAGGACTACACACAAGGCACAAAGGCACAGCACTGATTTGTTTTTAGTAGTACATAAATTTACTAATTTACTAGAAAATCCTCAGAAGTAACACAGGGTGAAGCTCCAGGCGTTCACAAACTGTTCACAGAAATACAGCCACAAAAGCAGGGCTTCATTTGCTGTTGAAGCATATGCAGAGTCTTGGATCCCCAAACTGTCAGCATTTTACTGGCATACATACAACTGACAAAACCACTCAGCCTCTTTTGTGAAAATTTTCAATCCTGCCATGATGTTCCAATTAGGTCTGCTACTAATAACTGTCAGCTTTGCAAATAATTTCACATAATTCACTTGGGCAGAAATCTTCCTTACAAATTCGCGTCTGGGATTGAAGTAACCAGCCATCACTTGCTTTTACACGATAATGCAGTCACATTTTATCCCATTAACTCTCACCTCAGTGCCCAACAGTGCTGCCCTGGTGATGCTTTTCTATGTGCTGAACCACAGGAACATGTGTGAGTGGGAGGACCCAGAGCAGCAGCTAATCATCTTTGGATCCAATACAGACTCCTTCAGAGCTGAAGGATTTTCTAAAGCCTCTCTTAAGGATCTTCTCCCATGTGGAATTCAAGAGAGCATATCCACTCTTAACTCTGATGCTATCAGTCTTTCTTCTTCCTGATCTGAGAAAAATTATTAGGTTGTGAATCTACCCTGGACCAGAAAAGCACAGCTACTAAAGCATACTCAGTTCTTCATGAGCACGACCAGGTGCATATTTAACCTTACTTTTTGCAATAGTAACATTTTTCTCTACTTTCTAATTTACTTTGACTCAGAGGAAATATGTGACAGTCAGTAAAGCATGCAAAATTAAATATTGGCCAAGCAATCAGGGACAAAGCAGTCAACAATAGCTGAAGAATTTCTTTCATCTTTTGTTTTTTGTTTTAAGAAATTCATATCTACTCTGAGCTTTAGATTGGGAAGCTTTTGATCTTGCAGGGCAACGGAAAGGAAACCTCTGCAGAAATTTGCAGCTAATGCTCTGCTGGCAGAGGGCAAACTTTCCTTATCAGAGCAGGCACAGCACAGGGGGACTTGTCTTTGACAGCGATTCGAAGTTGTGGCCTGGGGTACATTTATTGTTACCTGCCCTGAACTGTCCCACAGTGGTGCACTATGTTTCTAATAAGTGGCCACATTCCTTTTCAGAGGTGGGTGAAATGACTCATTCCTATATATAGACTTGTTGAAGTACAAAACGATGCTGATTTTTTTTCCTTGCAGTTGTTCTCAACATATGCTTTTCCATTTCTCATCATTATGTTTCTGAAACAGTATGTTGAAAATTTATCAGACTGAAATATGAGTTAGCTGTGTCTTTCCTCATAAATGTAGATTTTACAAGTTTCTCATCTTTATTGTAAAATTTTGGTGCTTCAGAAGTAATCTAACTAGAGCATTTCTAGACAAATTTCCTCTACTGGTTTGTCAAGTCCAGTTGAGTTGTTCAAGGGTTACAGGATAAAAAAACCAAAATCCATTTATATTTATATATAGTAACACATTAGAAAATAATGGAATACAGTCAACAAGGTAAATCTCTTTTGTGTGTTCTCCACTTGTCTGTAAGCCATCTGCAGCTGGGAAGTTTCATTGTTAGAGGTCCATTAATGAGATCAATACAAGCTATATCCACAAGGGATTAGCTGGCTCATATGCTATTGAAAGACTCTTGGGTTCAGCAAACTGTTTTGGTTCTCATGTGCAGTTATGCCTAACCATGCCCCTCCTTTCCTCCTTCAGCAATCCAAAACCTGGAAATGGAAGCATTCCCATTTTTCCCCAGTATCAACTTTCAGACACACAAAAATCATACAGTAAATACATTCAGAGATCCTAAATTTATCTTCAGTGGATGCTCTGGGAATGACAAGGGGTAGGTAAAAGGGAAGGCTCTCTGCCAGATATTTCATCTACTGTATTTATTAACTGACTTTTTCCCTGCTTTCTTTTGTGGCTTGTCTCAGACCTAGTTATGCATTCCCTAGTTTTAGTTTTGGTTCCTAAGCAAGCCCAGCTGCAGTCGCTGTCACCTCATATCAATAGCATTTAGTGGCTCTCTTGTACCCTCTACTCCTACCCAAGAAGTCGTAACTTTTATATCTGGATAATAATGGGAGCAGGCGGAAAAAAAAATAATAGCAACAATAATTTTAAAGACACTCCTTCCACTTTCATCCCCTAGTGTAAAGCAGCAAAAGGACAATAACCACCGAGCTGTGGAACACAAAAGTCTGCTTGTTTCTCTGGAGAAGAAAAAAACATCAAAAACATCCATTTGCCATGGAAGAAAGACTGTCTTTCTGCTTGTGTCTGAACTCACATGACAGATACAAGTTGACATAACGCTGCAGTTATTTATCACACAGATGTTTAAAGATACCTCTTAATAAAATATGGTAATCACACACAGTACCACAAATCCACCAGACCATGAAAGCAGCTAGTATTTACTCAATACTAAATACCTAATGACCGTGCAAGCCTCTGAGGAACCAAATTTGGTTACTGCTTTACTACTTGGAAAGCCAGAGCTTCAGAGAAAATAGATTATTTAGATTTTTTACCAAGCTATTCAGCTTTATATTTTCCATCAGTCAGTCACAGCACACAAGGATTCCATTTCCAGAAATGTTGCGCTTTCAGCACTTCAAAGGCCAGTAAAATGGATTTTCACTTTTGTGTTTAGTTTTGCATTGGTTTATCAATGATACAGAAACAGGAGAGAGAAAGGGTGTGAAGAACAAAGCAGACCTTGAGCAGAGTTGTGTCTGTGAACCAGAAGGTAAGGAAGGAGCTGGAGGAAAGAAGGGTCCCTTGCTGCACCCTTTGTTCTGCTTACACCCTGCTTTTCCTGCCCAGGTGGCATTTCCTGCCTTGCCTTTGTGAGGGACAGCACGAAGAAGCCTTTATCCACCTTTCATCCATTTATTTAATGAATTTTTATGGCCATACTATGGCCTTATGTATGCCACATAACCTTTAATTTTCTTTCTTTCCTTTTTTTTTTTTTTATTTAATGTTAATTGCAATCTTCAGCACTCAGAGAGAAAAGTGAAAAACGTGTTCCTGAGAGACAGTAGCTTTCCCCTCTGACCACTTTCTGTACAGGTACAGACATGCTAGCACAGCGCAGGGCTATGTAAGAAGTCCAGAGCTAGCCTGGGTACCAGGAAAAGCCCACACACATCAGTGTGGTCCTTTGCTTGAGCAAATGGCTCATTTTCCCCTCAAAACCTGGTGTTGCTTTGTACAGCAGTGGCAAAACCTGAATTCAAAGAAATTGCAGTTCAGTTGAAGCAGGCAACAACTGAGGCAAAAATCTTCACATATGTTATTTGTTCAGTTCTACCCATTATGCAAAGATAAACACCATAGACAGCAGAAAGGAAGGAAGCTGCTTTGGGATACTGGGAAATACAGTGGCAGTAAATGCAACGGGCTATATGTGATAAAACCCATAGAACTCGTGCCTACACAGTTATGTGATCTAAATTACGCATTATTACTCAGGAGAGAGATCTTGAAACAACAATGTGGAGCTCTCTTGAAAGCACCAACTTGAATGCTTAGAGATGGTAAAGGAAAACAA
Source organism: Cephalopterus ornatus (assembly GCA_013396775.1). Taxonomy (NCBI): domain Eukaryota; kingdom Metazoa; phylum Chordata; class Aves; order Passeriformes; family Cotingidae; genus Cephalopterus; species Cephalopterus ornatus. The sequence continues at coordinate 157,574 of VZRE01013801.1, read as the reverse complement.
TGTTAGGGATGATTACAAAAGAAACAGGAACTTCATCTCTCTGCATACAAACTGAAGTTTGCCCACATCTTCAATACTGCACACAGTTCTGAAATGGATTTGGGATAATCAGAAAAAGACAGGGAGAAGGAAGACATAAATAGCAGAAATTCAAAAGAGTTTCTTTACAGGAAGAGATTATCCAGATGAGGACTTTGCAGCCTGCAAGAGAGATCACTGTGGAGAAGGACATGATTATGGTCTGGTATCAAGAACAGCACAGAAATAGTGAGTGGGAACAACTGTTCTCATGATGCCAGAAATAGGGGGCACCAAATGAAATGGTTGGACAGTTTGCTTAAAGCAGGAGGGATCAATTTTATTTTTTTTATTATACACTACATAATTCAGTTGTGGAACTTATTGCCACAGGATGTTATGAAAACTAAAAGCATAACTGCATTAAAAGAAAAGCAATTAGAGAAATTCATGGAAGACAGGTCCATCATGGGCTATTAAATGCAATGATGCAGATAGAAACCCTGGCTCAAGCAGTAACCAAAGGCCAGCTGCCAGAAGCTGGGAAGGAATACTGCTCCTGCTGCTGCTGCTCTACACCAGCCAGTAGCAGATGCTTTGGAAAAAGAGAGTAAAGGACTGAGCTCTGGTCTGACTCAGAGAAGGTCTTTTCTCTGGCCCAGTATAGCTGTTTGATGCTCTTCTGAACCAGACTAATCTGTCTTTGATAATCTGACGCTTATTATTATCCAAATCTAATTCCTCCCCTATAACAGAAATTACCAGAAATATTACAAACAGAAATTATTTAAAGTAATTTGATTACCTATACTTCATACTTTTGGATTGTCTTTAATCTGGGAACTGCCGCGTGACTTAAAAGCCACTCAGCTGAACCTACTGCTGCGTGAAATTTGACGTCGATGACAAAGACTTTATACAACACTCCAACAATCCTTCCACATTTAAACACACAAGAAATACATCTCACTAAATGCACAACAGTTATTGCTTGGAGGAAGAGAAATGCATCAAAGCAGTGAAAGGCCCCATCTTCTCTCACATACAGCAGTATAAACTAAATCAACTGCACTGAATTTCCATAGATCAGCGGTGCCCTAGAAGGGCAGGATCACCTCATAAAAGCCATTAAAGACATACCAGATCGTTTCAACAACACAAATTAACATTTTCATTCTTGCAGGTTTCTGCAAGGGCAGTGCAAATTTGCAGAAAAATCAATTACTGAAATAATAGCTAATCAATAATTCAAGGTCTATGAAGAAATGCATATGCATAAGGCAATACAAATCACTGTCAACTTCTTCAGTTCTTCTTCTGTTTCTGCTTTAATGTTTCCCTAGCATAGTTTTAGCATATTGAGCTATTCAGGTGGTTAAGGAACAAGATGAAGCAATTTCATCAAAGTGAGATTTGTTCCTCCTCTGCATTTTCAAAAGAACAGGGAAGACGAGATTCAGGTAGGTGGACAGATTTGAAGTGAGAACAATTTGCACTAAACTTTTTACAACTTTGTAAGAGTTTTCAGGTTTTGTAAAGTGTCCACTCCACTTCTCTCAGATGCTTCTCCCAAAATAGGCCGGAGAGGGCCCTGTTCTTGTGCATTCCACAAGACATTTGTGAGGGAAAAATACATACAAAGAAAAATGTTAAACAAAAGAAAATGTAACGTCACCATGAAAGCATAGCTCTTAAATTCAAGATTCACATTCAAAAGAACTAACACGGTTGGATTCTAAAGCAAGTCTCTAAAATAAGCTGTAATACATGAGGCAGTTGAACTTAACATTGATCTTGACCAGTGCTAACACTTGAATTTCTCACAATATAAATGTGGTCTCAGCAAAATAATGGAGATAAAGGTAAGAGGGCAATAGATGCTACAGTGAACACACCTACATCTTTAGGTTAACATGTTTATTGGCCAAGATGTCAGAGGAGTCCTTCTAAAGCAGATGCTCCTGACTAAGGAGCATTCCAGGTGTTCAGTTCTCATTGATGTCATCCCACCACCCTACAGCTTTAACAGGAGAGGGTATTCATCTTCACTCCCCATCCTGAAATGCTGCACAGCAAACTGCAGCTCGGCACTCTGAAATAACTGTGAGATCCCACCACACACAGCACAGTGTTTGGGTGGTGGGAAAGGAATGATTTTGGTGCGTGTAATCAGCATGTTACCTCCAGTGAAGGAGAGGATGACAAGCAAATGCTAGAAACAAAATTTTAACTGAAAACTGAAAATCCTGAAAAAAGGGACAAGGATCCTGTGTTCCCTTGGGCTAGGTGAGTCCCCTCAATATTATGCAACAGAATAACTCTCCTTTGTCCGCTCCACATCTTGTTCTCGTCTCTGTGAAGTGACAAGTTTGAGCAGAAAGGTGGAAATGTTTCCTACCACCTTGTTTCCTGCTTAGAGATGACTTAAGCTCCACTGTGGCTGTGAGAGCCATTGCATGTAAAAGGGGCAGCCTAACCCCAACTCCACCTTCTCTGGTTCTTCTACTCGGAGTATAAGATCTGCGTAAGGTCTGTGAAGGGATGGTTGCGCACACCCCTCCTTCAAGACCTGCAGGCTTTGGATGCAAAGAGGAGTGTTTGGGTAGTCACAACCTCCAGAGGAAGATGATACTCAGACACAACACTCTGCACAGTTTTTCTACAGGTAGGAAGTACACGTCTGTACTCAGCCTGTTAATGGTGTAGAGCTCATTCTCAGGGGCTGTACTTACCAAAGTTACATGCAAGGGATAACTGAGAGCCTAATATGTAAGACCTAATTCCTCTGTAGGCTGTGGTCCTGAAACATTAGGTACATAAACTGTAAAATATTTTACAGTATCTGTAAGCCAGCACCATTGATTACTTTACTCATGAAAATACTGAGAACAGCATGCTAAAGCAGAGAAAGGTCATGGTGCAAAGTTCTCAAGCTCAAGCAAGACATTGGTTCAGCTGTTGCTTCATAGTCCAAGCAAATGATCAGAAACACATCAGTTGATTCCAGTCTGATCTTTGGAATAGCTGGGCCTGATTCCTTACTTTGCCCGATACTTCCTTTCCTGTGAGTCATTTCAGCCCCTCTGTGCCTCAGCTGTGGACAACACAAACCTGGTGCTATTCTCTTCCAAAGGGGAGGGAGGGAAGCATATCATCTCCTGGCCATGGATGGAAGCTGCCAGAGCCCATCATTCTGTTACATAAACTACTACAGCATTTGGGGTTTGTGGTTTTGGGGGACTTTGCTTGTTTTGGCACCACTGACATACATCGGCCTTCAGACCTTGAGTCCCTGGCTACCCCCTGAAGCTGGGAATGATGCATGTAGAGGCCTGACAGAGCTGATGAAGACAGCCATGGAAAATAAGCAGCACTTTGAACTACTGGCTCCTTGCTGCTACTGGCTGGGATACACAAGTACAACAGAGACAGAACTATGTACAAAGTAAGGGGAAAAGTTCCGGGAAAGTGGTTTATATTTTAACCATCTGACTTCAATATAAGGACACCACAACCATAGCTTCCCCAAAGGAAATCAAGAGATGTTAGCTAAGGAAATGCAGCTTCATAGGCCTTCTTATACATTCCAACCTTGTCCTTGCAAAGGACCAGAAATTTTCTCAACTGACCATCACCATAATAATATGAATAATTTTTTGAATCTCTAGACCACTAGGGAAAATTTACGGCATTTAGGAGCAGCAACTGCCCTCTGATCGCAACGTATTACAGAAAGAACCAGTGAAGTATTTAAATCCATACAACCTTCTGCTTTAAACACACAAATCCTATTTGTAACAAGCATGGTTTACCTGGAAGCTTGGAAATGCATACTGGGAGTGGGGAGGAGAGGTTATCCATGGCACGCTGAATCCAGTTCATTTAGGACTGTACATCACACATTTGATTAGGCCAACTGATGAAGGGCCAAGAGATGGCCTATGCTTCCAGTGATGCATCACAGCGAAACTCTTTTCAAAACTTCTTCCACCAAATTGCAAATAAGTGCATGGACAATTCAAAGTTAACAACAAGCAGTCTCAGGGAATCCTTACAGAAAATGTCACTAATAGTAGTGATATATAGCTGATGACCTATTTATCTCCGGACCTACAAACGCACCAATTATTAAGCAAGAAACAGTCTGATCCTAGACAATAAGACAGGAATGCAATAATAGAGGGAAGTTACATTATCAAAAAATAGATGTCAGATTTAGCACCAATAGTCTACGACCCCTTTTATCTCTGGGTCTGAGAGCACTTTACCAACATTAATTAGCCCTGTGAGACACTCATTTTATGGGCATAGAACAATTATTCCTACTTTATGGGCACACGGCAGTTAAGTGGCACTCACAAGGTCAAAGAAGAGTTCCAGTATCCGGCTACCAAATCTATCCAGCAACTCACTCCACTAGTAATATATTTAACCCCTATTTATTACATCAGTTCCCATGCTTGGGTGGACCATCTGCTTGAAGTTTCAAGGATCTGGTATTTCCCACAGATTGACAGCCAAGAACTGCAAAGCACTCCCCACAGTGTAAATCTGCACCACCATCTCACTGAATGGCAAGTCTCAGAACTAGCATTTGGAACCTTGGAAATCTCATTTTTCCATAATTGAAGATAATATTATATTTAATGGAGACACCTAACACCATATACATAACCATTCTCTCCCTAACCTGCAATCACTGATTAGCACTGAGAGGCCATAACCAGTCAACACCACTACAGAATTCATCTTTGCAGAAATGATTGTCCATGAGCCCTGGCTGAGAGAAGGTAGGGGTGTTACCACAGCATGAGGAACATGAGACACAACCCTTCTACTAAAGGCATAGGCATGAAGATGAGTTCTGCTCAGTCTGTCAGCCCCAGAGAGGTGTTTCCCTCTACTGCAGAGCAGTGATTAAGACACTCAGATGCACAACGTGTTCAGTTCTGTCACCAGCTTGAGGTGTGACTTTTCTCATACAGCTTTGCCCTTGTGTTTGTTCATTTTTTAATAAAAACCTTAGAGAACAACTCTTTTTCCAAAATCAGCATCTTCTGCTTTTCAGTTTGGGAGATAACCTTCCTGGACATTCAACCATTCACTTATGTATGGAGCTGCATGGATCAAAGACTTCTCCTTTTTTGAAAAAGCTGTAACCAAATAATCAAAAATCATACCCAAAGATGTTATTTTTGTTTCCTTTTGTTGAAGTTTACAAAGTGATTGCTTTATTATTATTATTATTAGCTTCAGATATCCAGATCTCTTTTTAAGATTCAGGCCAATGCAAAGGTAGAGACACCACTTCAAAACAAAACAAAACAAAACAGAAAATGCAATTTACATCTCCTCTCATGCTGTTTTTCTTCTCAGACAAACCTGAACACATTTGTGGATGAGTTCAACAGCTCCATCTCAAAAGCTGCATTTTCATCATCTCTTTGAGCTCAAGAAGTTCACTGACAGTTTCTGCCCAATTTTACCTGTCTACTTACAAAGAAAACAAATCAGCATTTAATTAGGTGCACGTGATGTAAGAGCTACTGTGTAGTTGCACCATGTGGAGATTAAGAGTTATCTTAATGCATCACAGCTACGCCAAGCTTTCTCAGGAAGCCTTAGACGTGCGACATTCTGTAATTGTAAATACGTGACATTCCACAAAACCCTTTCCACACATACCACCTGCAAGAGCTGACAAAACAACACACATTTGCAGGTATGAGGAGTGCAGAAAGTGCTCTTTGATTGACACACTGGAGGGAGGACAGGATACTATTATAAGAACAGAGCACTTTTTTTTTCCTTGGAATTCAGGTTCCTTAAGCCAACAGGGCTGTTCTTTGCATGGGAAGATAATCTGTTTATTTAGCATGCTCAAAATCTGTAACTGAATAAGTATCATAACTCCTCTGGAAGCCACCATGTTTAGCAACACCCATGGAAGAGCAGCTGTGAGACCAAAATGTTGAGGAAAGAAAGGTGACAGAAAAACTCATTACAGCAAACAAATACCAATTCCCTTGGGGATGCTCCACTCTGTCCTACTCCTCTTCAGTCTCTTTTCATCCTGTGACTAGCAGTGGCAGCTCGGCTGAGCTGGGCAGATCTGGTGTGGTGACAACATGACACAAGGTTCAGCTGCCTCCCCATGGCTCTCACCTGGCACAAGACATCAGACCTGGGCTGCTATTTCCCCCAAATCAGAGAAAGGCAGGGCAACAGGGAAGCAAAAAGATATACACACTGGTTGGTGCTTCCAGGATCTTCCTGTAACCTGGTGGGTGGAGGGATTCTAGCAGATGAAAGCCATTCCCTGCTCTGCACTGTCATCTTCTACACAGATCATGCACAAACAAAGGAACAAAAGAGATGTGTTTGTTCCAGTTCTATTAGAAACACAAGGACATTGTTTTGGTGAATAATTTGTTTGCTCAGGAAAGCGCAGCTCAACTGCAGGAGTAGCAATTGCTGTGAGGTCCTGCAGCTGATATAAACAGATAAAGTTAAAAACCCCACATTTAAAATTATGTTGAACAAGACACAAATATCATAGGCCTTATTTTTATCACCATGCAAAAGTGACCCCAGTTTGCCTGTGCAACTGCCTGACTCTTCCAAGTAAAATAATACAAATGAAAAAACAAGACTTCCCTTTAGATTAACCTGTACAGTCACTAACTGTGTTCATGAGCAGCTGCACCCACAACAGATATTCATCCTGCTTGGAAAAGGGACTTGCACTAACTCTCCCAAAATTTTGTTCATGGACAAACAGCATCCACTGGCTTGGCTTTGTCTATCTTGTGGCTTAATCCTTAGCTGACACATTATGAATGTGTGTTTGACATTGTTTACTTTTTATATTCCAAACTTTCCCAGTAAAGATGCACAAAATCAAGCACAATTATTTTAGAAGTTTTTATATGTGTATTCATTTATGAAGAAAAAGCAGTCACATCTGTGCTACATAAGATGTGTTGGAAGGCCAAGATGTAATTATCTCATTGGTGGTTTAAATACAGCTTTCACCAGAGAGAGTTCGTCTTCACCCATGCTGTAAATTGGGTTAATTTTTCAGCATGCCAAATGGCAATTTGTTCTCTTAACATGAATGGCTTTAGTAACATCAGCTGCAGCTTCACAATATTAATATCTACCCTTTAGAAGAACTCTGAAAAATGAATTATTCACCCCAACTTGAACAATTGCTTCATTCTCAAATCAAACAGGCAATATTAACCCTAAATTATTCTGCATTAGAGTAAGCAAGAGCTGTCTGGAACAGAGATTAAGTCAGTATTTACTCCACTGAAAAATTAGGCATCTGTTTAGAGATGCAAGTCTGTGACAGTGTTACCTAAGAGAGTGAGAAGTGCTGAGCTGTGAATGTGCAAAATTTTGCAAAGGGACTGCTCAGTTAAAATAGCATTGGCTTAGCCCATATAGGATAGAGCAAAGTATGTATTTTTTAAAATAAATTCCTAAACTAGTGGTGGAATAGTTGGCAGGTACTTCCACAGATGTAACAGAAAATGATGGAGACTGTGGAGAGACTCCAACTTGGATCACTCCACAGGACAATGGCTGCACCTGGTGGAGCAGTTTACAAGGAAAAAGATCTTTCACAACAACAAATTCCACTCACTGCATTCATGCTGCTGGACACCGACGTCAAAAAAAAACCCCCCAAAAAACCCAACAAAAACCCAAACATCAAACCTGTCCAAATTTTATATTTCTTTGTGGGAAAGATGAGAGAGGGAAGTGGCTGTTTTCTACTTGCAGAAACACTTGGTATATCCTGGTGAAAACAACTAGTCTGCATTTCTGACAAAGCAACTTTAAAACTAACTTTTATTCATTTCAATGAAAGTTCCACGATAAAAAAGAAAACAACAACAAAAAAACCCCAAACAAAACAAAAACAATCCTATAACTGTTTATCTTTATCTGGTGGCAACCCAGATTTTTAAAACACAATTTTCTTACATGGAAAGTTTTTCTACATGTTTTTTTTTTTTTTTTGCAGTTAGCCTATTCAGTTCTTCTAATATTTTATCTTGGGGGTTTTTGAGTATTTTTATATTTGAGGGCTAGACTACTTTTATGTGCAGTCTACTTTTTATTAAGCTGAAATCACTTAATGCTACACAAAACAGGTGATAATTGTACCTCCAGATACATGATGTCTTCAAAATACATTTGGAAATTATTTTCAAGGAAAATGTTTTCCTCCTCGAAACCTCTGACAAAACCACAGGTGTTTCAAAGGCACTCTTTAGCATCTAATAAACCTGAATAGTGTTGAGTCCTCTTCCCCACCTTTACACCTACAGCCTTGTGCACCCGGGTCTGTACAAGCACGGAGAGGCAGATCAGGTACATCAGAGCTCCTCAGAAATCCAAGGAGAGTTGTGAAAGGGGAATTACATGATTTCACAAAGGCTTTCCCTTCTTAACCCCACTTGATGCTTTTGAAACAATTGTAAAAAACTCCACATCACACAAATTCTTACATTTCATCCTTCCTAAGGAGCAGGGAGGAAATGAAGATCTTCTCTGAAGTGTGCACTTAGACTTTTTCCCAATTCATGTATTTCTGACCTCTAAGAGAGGAAAATCTTCCTCTGCAGGAGATAATGGAGATATTCCATGGAACCACCTGCACATTTTACACCCTGTCCCATCTTTCTTATTTAACAATCCAAATTTCCATATGACCAGGCTCTACACAAATTGCAAGGAACAAAGATACTACGACCTCTCTGTTAGAACTGGTGGTACACCAGTTTTTCTAAGACAGAAGCAGATACAAACCTGGTGCCAACACACTGCGGCTGCCAGACCCAGTCTGGAAGAATTGGGATTATCTGAGCTATTCTGTTTTCAAAGCCACCTTCATCTGGCAAAAAGGAAAATTCATTCTAGGAAAAGATGACTTATAACATGAGGTCAGTTCAGGGCAAAGCATCAATGCAAACAGCCTTCAAGGATAATTATTACTGAAGGGAAACTTGTCTTCCAGAAGAGTCCCCTATCAGTCCTTCTTCCTTATACACAACACCTCACCCTTTCCATGTTCTCTCCTGCCCATCTTTTTCTGATTACAGGTGAGTACATATTTACACAAAGACTAGCAACAATAGGCTCTCATTGTAATTTAACAAAAGGGAATTTATCTTTAGCATCTGAGTAACTGCCAGAAATAAAATCTGGTTTAAATATTATGGTTTATTTAACACTTCCCTTATTCAAAATGTAGTGCTCTATTTACAAGCTAATTAGAAGTTTTATAGTGTCTAAAGAAAATCTATTCCCATTAACAAGCCATCAACAACACAAGTCCTTTGCAGTCTCTACAAGACATCCAACAGAAGCTGGCAGCATCAATCACCTGTCTTCACTGTCAGTATAGTTAATAAACTATTACTATAGCACAGCAGTCAACCACAGAACCATATTTAATCTAGAAAACAATTCAAAGAAAAAACCTGAACCGACAACAATCTTCTCCAGATCCCTGAATATTGATACATTTAACAAAAATATCAAAGTTCTACTTTTTATCTTTTGTTGGCATTGTATGTGATAGAACAAATTAATGTAAGATACTGACAGCTCTAAAAAAACCCACCCCATTGCCCATCACAAGCAATGGCAGTTTTAAAGCCTTCCTAGGCCAGCTCGACCTTGCAACTGACAGCAAACACATTTTCAACACATAATTCCTTCTAGGTCTTGGGAAAATGTGTTAAGTAAATCTGTTGACCTTGGAAACCCATCAGGAACGTGGAACATCTGTGTGAGTGGAAATCCCAGTCTCTAATTTCTCTGTAATGCATCTTTGGGTTTAATCCTCCCACCCACAACCATCTGAGCACACCATACATAAAACCAAACTGGTTGTCATGCATTTTCCAGCCTACTTCCCAGCAGCTCTAACTCTCCACTGGGGGAAAGAAACAATATTTGCAGAGTCTGGCAATGGGATTCTTCCTGTAAAAGGTGAATTACAGTGATGTAGGTGTAGGTGCCTGGGTACCATTCTGTCCTCTCACACTCTATGATGCCAAAAGGCCATCAGATCACCAGAATCCAGGTCCAGCTGGCAGCAAACGTGTGCCTAAGTGTTCCCTAATTAAAATCCCCTCTGGTAACATACATGTTGCAGTAACTTGAAATGATAGACCACGGCACTGTAGCTACAAATTATTTGCACCATGCCGAACAGTAATTTTAGCCTATTTGCTTGCCATGCGATCTAGGTCTCTGTTACAGAACCAGTTTGTATCTGTGATTGCATGTGGGAGGAGGTGTGGGCGGGTAGATGACAGGTGCAGTAAAATAAAGCCACAAACTAAGCAGTGATGAGGATGCCCATAAGTAAAAAAGGTCTTCAGGTAGCACTATTTCTCAAGAGCAGTGGCAATCAATCAGCCATAAACAGATGACCTGAAAACATCCCTTGAATTCCATTTTATCTGCACTTCTCCCACTATTTTTCTTACCTCATATTCTGAAAAAGAAGACCTTAAATCCACTGTCCTAAGACTGTCAAGCAAATAAACAGTGAGGGCAAATTCAAGAGACAGAAGTGGAAATAAGACAATATGACAAGAGGCAGAGGGCAGAAACCAATGGCCAGGAAGTTCCACCTGAATATAAGAACTTCTTTACTGTGTGGGTGACCATACACCAAACAGATTGCCCAGAGAGGGTGAGCAGTCTCCCTCACTGGAAATATTCAACAACTATCTGGACTATCTGTGCCATGTGCAGTGGGATGACCCTGCTTGAGTAGGGAGGTTTGACCAGATGACCCACTGTGGTCCCTTCCAACTTAAACTATTCTGTGATTCTGTGAAACGTGCCCACAGGGCCCCCAGCTAGCAAGACATGTGAGCACACCTTCACACAAAGATGAAATTGTGGTTCAAGATGAGTTGCCTATTGCAGACTGAGACATAACTGCATTATTGATTCTTACGGTTCTCGCCCATCACTGTGTTACAGAACACTTGAGAGACTTTGTAATATAAACCAGTATGAGCATTAACACTAGAATATGGCCCACCGAGCATTGGGCTTCCAGTGCCAGGGACTGCTCTCTCAGTCTGCTTCATCTGAGTCCCCAGCTTGCCTTTCTGTCTTTTTTTCTTATTTCAATTTCAGTATTTCTGGGGTTATTCTCCCTCAGAAGGTTTATCTACAGAAAGCCTTTATTCTGGAATGAGGCATAGCTTTAAAGTGCAATACCCATTTCAGAATATGATATAAAATATTACTTTTGCAAAGTACTTTATTTTACAGAAACTACTTGTGTCAGCTTCTTGCAGAAAAACTTGCTGCGGTTTTACAGAAAAGAACAAGATGAAGGAAAATATCTCCCCCTTCCCATACCAAAACAGATTTCTTTAAACCTTATTTCGAGTCTCACAAAACTTTGGCATCAACTCTTAGAATCTGTTTGTTGCAATGAGAAGCATCACCATCCACAGCAACTTGTCACCAGGCCTTTCCCACGTGTCAAAGGAGAAACTCCTGTGGGGATAGCAGTGGTGGTGGGCACGCCCATCTTCCCTCACACAGCTGGGTGCAGAGCCCACACAGATGCTCTCCATACCGTCTGTGGCAAAGATGGCACAGCACAAGCGTGCGAAAAATCCTGCATGTTGCCTTTAAACTGTTTGTACCCAGCTAGCAGCGTATGCAGTCCAGCCTGAGGGCCTCTGACTTACAGCTGTAGAGAGCTTCAGGGGTTGCAGCTATGCTTTCCCTGGAGATGCAAACCTTTGTCTCAAGGCAGGTGAACTGTGTGGGCAGAGCAGTGCCGTCCATGAACTCCAGCCCTTCCCAGGCTGCTGCAGCACTGTGGGTTCAGGTGGTGCCATCGGGTGTTAGCCCAAGGTACTGTCCATCTGTGGAGCACGCTGCACACATCCTGCCCAGGTAGTCAGGGAATGGAAAAACCAAAGATGACCCTGTCAAATTTTTTCTGCTTCCCACGGGCCTTTCCCCTGTGCCTAAGCCCTGCTGTGCCCTTCATAAATCAAGCAATTTACTTTTCCTGTCACAACACATCAGCTGTTCGTCCCACCCGTGTTATGCTCCCTTTTTGCCTTTTTTATTTGCCTCCAAACATTTACTGCAACCTGATGAAATCCCAGGCCCTTACCCTTTCAATCACCTCCTCCTCTTCAGCAGAGAGGCTGGGATGTCTCTCAGGTTTGACCTTGCCCCTACACAAATATGCAGCACTCTTTCGTTTCCCTTTTATGGTGTCTCTGCTTATTGCTGACGGTGGTAATTTTAGTCTGTATCAAATCACAGCTAGATTGCTATCCCATAATGTTTACAGTCTCCTATAATGTATATTTTGGAAATGCTAATAAAAACAATTTTTAAAGAGGAGAAAGGAATGGCATTCAAATTGCTTACAGAGCATGAAGAAAAAAACCCCATCTTGTCGAGATTAGCTGTGGATCTCTAACATTACCCTTTATTACTGAATGGCGCTGTTACAGGCTCTCATGAGGAAAATGCACTTCTGAGCCTTCTGAAATTCCCAACCCATTGTTTAGATTGGAAGATTCATAGAGTGTGATCACTGGTTGCACATGAAAAGATCGTTTTCATTAAAAACTGGTATGGTCTTTTCAAGAAGGAACATGTGCACTGAATATAGAGGCTTTTCCAGGGGATGCCACTTACACCTGAGAAGATAAAAATATAGCTATGGACACAGAATAGCTGGATCCTGCATGCTGCTGCCTTTGAAAGAAATGCCCTGCACAAAGGAACAAGACTGATTACACTGTTCTCTGCACAGAGCTCAAAACTCATTTTTCAGTCTAAATTAACATAGATCTACAGTATCGGTGCTCTTAAAGAAAACTAATGAACTGTTCTATATTCATCTTTCTCATTATAGGTTTGTTGCAGCTTATCACATGAATAATACACCAGCTCTTAAGGGGTAAAAAAACCCAACCCTATGTCAGAGAAAAAATATCTTAATTTCTCACATGCACTTAAAAACCAAGTTAACTAAATAGTAATAAGTTATACAAGTCACTTTAAAGCTGCTAACATGAGATGAACTCCTGCCTTTGCTGTGCACAGGATGAACTTTTTAATGATGTGTTCTAGCTGGTATCATATCAAAGGTTTTTGCAACAGTTCTGGAAAGAAATTGACATTATTTTGTGGCATTATGCATTATTCTGGGAATGAAATAAGGGCAAGATTTCATTCTATATCCATAAAGAAGAGCAGTTCAGAATTCAGAGCCTAAGGACAGGACAAACTAAAGAGACTTAGTGTCACTTGTTGGCATTCCTGCTTGTGCTCTCGTTTGGCTGCTTCAATCTTTGGGCCTTTCTGAATTATGGTAATCATGTGAGGATGTCCTATGGGCCACAGCACTGCCCAAAGTCCCTACTGCATTATGGATTATAATCACATCAGCCCTGCCTATAAAAAGTTTTTATTCTGGAGGGATGCTGCTGCAGCCACACGAGGAACTAGAGCATTTACTGCTTCTGGTAGAGATTTGAGATTGGAACAGTGTCAAAGGGCAAGGATTTCATCCAAAAGAGCCAACAAAATGACACTTACAAACACCATGCAGAGTGCTCAGACTCATTCAGTCTGCCACTCGAAGAACAGCACGAAGCTACAGTTAAAAAAACTTATAACTATGCATTAGGGAATATGGTCATACCTGCCTATGCAAAGCTGACAATATATATGCAAGCTCCATGTATACAAGCATAGCCTTTCTGGGCTAATTTATTGCTAATGTGGTTAAAAATAAGAGCAGTCTCAGAAAATCCTATGTCTCCTGAGGCAAGCAGATGTTCAGTTCTCATTCTGATTCAATACAGAATTTGGAGAGCCTGAAATCAGCAGATTTTCAAGTCCACTGAGCCAAAACCAGTTGTCACCAGAACCTGCAAGTTCTGATTGCACCTTCAGCAAAACAAGAAAAAATCCAAAAAAAGGTATGGCTAAACAGAGACAGGCATCTAGAACTGGCATTCTATCTATAAAACCTGGATGCATTTCACAGTCACCAAGGTTTCTGTTATAACAGTGGCTGCTGTCTTATAGAGCGAAACACAGGCAAAACCTTCAAACAGCAGCCCTACTCTCCTGTGTTGGCGAGAAGCAGGTCTGACAAAGGAGGAGTAGACTAGGAAAGCAGTCTTCAGAGGTGTACCAGGACTGAGGCGGCTCTGGACCTCACAAGCACCACTGGAGTAAAGAGTCCCACTGCAAAAAAGGCACTGGACTGGGCACTGAACATTTAGTATTGAAGATCAGCTCTGCCGACACCTCCAAGCAAAACACCTCACTCTGCTGGTCTTACTCTCTCTATGTCATGTGTAAAAATGACAGAACACACACAACTTCTCTCTAAATTTAAATTTGATTTGTTGCTGACAGTGGAGATTCGGAGCCTAGATTTCAGTTAGGGTCTTAAGGCACTCAAGTGACAACAGCATGTGTTTAGAAATCATCCTTTAAGCACAGTAGTAATAGTTTCTACCCCAGTGAGCCCTTCACAAGGCTTCCATATGCTCAATAAGTTTACCTGTCCAAAGTTGTTATCATCCCTGAGTAATTTTAAATTCACAGACTGTCTATGAAGCTTTGCTATCTTGACCAGCTGAAAGGCTTGAAGTTAGCGAGGTTGGTATTAATGGTTTCATTTGGACTAGAAACCAATCTCAGACTCTACTTCAAATACTCTTGCATCTTTTCTAAATGCAATAAATTATTTTTAACTTAAACCTTTTCTTATCTAGTCAAACAAATATTAATTTGTTAAAACTTCAAAGTTTGACCAGATGTGACTATCAAAGAATTTCAATTCTCTAGTTAAAAGGATAAATACATGCAACATATAATCACTGCTTTTTGCTCACTCTAGCATAGATGTAGCTAATGAGATTACTAGAGCAGCAGCTTGTTCAAAGTCAAACAAATTTCTCCAAGATATCAAACAGTATTTTCTAAACAATATGAAGACCACAGCTTTCATCTCCAAAAATTACACACAACCACTGGAGAGAGCAACTGACATTTACAAGCGAGATAATGGGGTTTGTTAAGGGTTCAAAAATTGATTGATGAAGTCTGACCTTAGCAGTGTGGATCAATCAAAAAAGGATAGCATTTTGAAGGATCCTTTTAAAAAGACAGACCCATGAGAAACCATAAGAAGTTTCATCTGTGGGACTCTTCCAAGGTGATTAGGTTTGCATGCTCATTCAAAAGTGACAAGCAGCTACAAGATTCCTAATATCTGAATACAATAAGCCAACCTACTCCAAGATATATAAAACTGACCAAGGTACAAAAGGAGTGAGGTACAATAAATTTTTCTGGAAAATATTTATTTTTCACAATTTTTAGAACTTGTGACTTACACGTTGTTTAGGTGTCTAAAAAAACTCACTCCCAACAGAACATTTTAAGTAGTTCTCCCTATATAAATGATGCAACTCCATACAGCCAGCAATGTATACTAAAAATATATTTGTTCTTCTAGAGGACTTACTCAGATAGTTTAAATGTTCCAGCCAAGTCTGCAGGCCACCAAAACAGGATTTGTTTTGTTTCTGCAGAGGTAAAAAACTGCTTCAAGATATTTGAGATCAAAATGAAGATTAATCTGTGTTGAAATATGTGGCATTTTCATGCAGGGTGTATCTTTCAGTAAAATGGGAACTGCAGTGTTAAATTCCTTCTTGCTGGTTTGACGTTTTAAAGGAGATAATGTCAATTATAGTTTTATTTACCTAAGAAATACTTCTTTGAAAGAACCCAAAAAGGAGCTTAAAAAAAAGGAACCCAAAAAAGGAGCTCCGTTTTACGAATCTGAATAAAGAACGTCATGTTACAAGATTTATGCTACTTATAGCAGTAGTAAGATCCTTTTCTTTACCTGGTTCTCAGATTACTCTCTCCCCTCCTCTTCTTTTTTTCTAGTTTCTCCGTTTTTCTACACTAAGTTTAGTTCCTGTCTTCGAAGATCCCTTTTCAGTTGGCTCGCTCTCCTTTCCCCATTGCCTTTTCTTTTTATTTTTTTACCTCCCTCTGCCAGCAGTACCAGTGCCTAAGATCCTCCCATGGCTTGAGAAGCACAGCTGACTGAAAAGCTGCAAAAAACCCAGAACCTCACCAAAGCTGAAAACCAAAATACCAATACATTTCTACATAGATGGTTTCTTAGACAGTGGCTAACGCAAAATTCTGGGAGTAGACTCTAATCCACTGTCTTTTCCTTGGAAAGGATGGAATAATAATGATGGAACTTGAATCTATCATTAACCTTTGACATCCACTTTCATACTTTTTAAAATCACAAACACCACAGTTACCACTGCGCATTGCTTTTAACTGTGGCTATGAACAGGGCTGTTTAAAGTTCGTATCATTCTTTGAGGCAAACCACTCTACACTGGGCTCCTTAAGTTTGACAAAGTTAATTTTTCCTAAGCATTTTCTGGAACTCATCACTGGGTAAAAATAGTAAAGAGTTAGCCTGAGGAGCATTTTTTTCCCGCCTGTTAATGTATTTCCTGCTAGCTCTGTCTTGTGAAGCTAAACGTGTCTCAGAAAGGAGTCTCTGCTAAAGAACCTTCTAAAAGCAGACATAGGATTCATTTTTTTTGACAAAGCATCGTTCCTGCCTTGAGCAGTCCAGCAGCTTCTTTATCACATGGTCTATGAAACATCTGTACAGCAAGGCCAGGCTGCTCCTGCTGAGTTCATTATTTTGGTAGCTTCCCAGGCAAAATTAACTGCTTTGTCACTATGTTCACTTTGACTGCCCCACAGATTAAAACCAGCAGTAACCACTCCCCATCCCCTCCAGCGCTTTCCATGGCAGTGGACTGTTTGTTCCCACACTTTATCTCCATGAGGTGTTGTTATGTCACTGCTGATGCAAACAGCTGGTCAGTTTTACAATGGGTGTATTATCAACTGCTGTTACTGCGCAATCTGTAATCCACTTGATTGCCCTCCCTCCGGCCGTCAGCAGAGATCTACCCATCACACAGCCTACGCAAACTTCTGATTAGAGACACTTCTGCAAAAATTAGATGATAAAGCGCCATGACATAAGATGGACTAAGTGAGTAAGAGACAGGTCTTATAATATGCAAGACCATATCTGAATAATAAATTTAGCCAGATGTTATATGGCCTCATTTTCAGGGATCCTTAATACCACCCACAAGTGAAATGTGAATCAGTGTTTTGCAGAGAAGCCATTAGCCAGGTCAGGATCTTACTGCACGCTGCAGGATTATAAAATAACAACAGTGTCTAACTGAAGTAAGTTATAGTTTAATATCTTTGGCTACATGACTAACAGAAGAGAGGTAAGTGGGCAACAGGGATCAAAGTATTGCCAGGATGCTTCAGTTCTAGCACAAGTTAAAACTTACTGAATTGGTTTTTAGTTCAAATTACTACGTTATTTGAAGACTCACCTGGCAAAGTGCAGAGAGCTCGCTCACCTTGGACCCTGGTCCTGGGACCTGAGTCTGTTTCCCCCTTGCTGCAATCACCATCCTGCATCATCCTAACACTGTACAGGAATTAAGTTACAGGCAAGTGTTTGCCAAGTACAGGAAAGTAAAGGCAAAGGAATGTGGGGAAACAAGGGATGAATTCAGCAGATACTAGCCTTGCAGTGTGGTGCACAGCTCATCAGGCCAGCCTAAAAGCTTTACTCAAAGTCAAACCTACCTAACTAGCTGGGTACCTTTTGTGTCATGGCAAGATTTGAATGAGCACTTCTGAGTCTACCTTGGGGCTTTCTGTGATCTTAACACTGGGTGACCAGTCCATATGATAGTGGCTGAGTCAAGGAGCTGAGGACACTTATACCACATAACACTGTTTTGTGGATCAATATCTCATTCAAGTAGTGGAAGAAATAGCACAGCAGGACACTGGCTGACAGCCCCAGAGCAGGCCACAGCAAAGGATGCTTTTAGCACAGATTAATGAAAAACAAAAAGGAGGAGTCTGGCTGAACTCCACAAACATACACAGAGCTCTATTAAATGGGAATCTGGTTGCAAACAGTTATTCACAGAGCACACATGCAAATTAACAACCCAGAGTTTCATAGGCAGAAGTCATTAAGAAAACTTTTTAAAAAGTAGCAAACATCTTTTGCATTTTGATATTTCCATGGAAACCTTTAATACCTTGTGCAGCACAATATGTTCTTTAAACACACTAAGCTCATGAGAGACTGCACTTTGTCAAGAGAAATGGATAAAGCTTGTATTACTGCTGTCAACATACTGAAAATAAACAATGTCTTGCACTTTCCTTCAAGTGTGTTTATCCTATATTTTCCTCTAAAAGAAAATGATCCCACAACATGAAAAAAGGATATCAAATTCCAGCAAGCAGTTTAGGACTGCCTCATGTAGCAGAATTGTCCAGTGCAATTCCTCTGAGCAGAGGGCTGCAGTATGGCTCTGACAGCTGATCTCTGAGATTGGTCTGGTGGCATAATTCTCTCTGGCAGTTTGTCCATAAAAATAACTGACATTCTTAATAGCATGGCTGGCCAGGACCTGAGTGGGTGTGGAAACCAAAGGTGCAGGGCTTGCTATTCCAGGTCAAGGTGGGCACATGTGGTGTCACAGATATCTGGAGAGGGGCCTCCTTGCTTCTGCCTGTGCTGCTCATGCTGCTTAAATAGGCTTAAACTTCACTTGCCAGAGGGGTCGGTCCAATGCAAGTCAAAAACACTAAAAAGTCATCATTATTATAAATTACAACCACAGCTGCCAACTGGAAAAGGCTTTGCATAGGTGTAACTGATAATTGTGCAATGCTGTCAAAACTCTATCAGAAAGTAGATTATCACACACACCCCAAAAAAGTATCCTGTTCCACCTCATTTTTGTCTTAAGTGGTGTGAAGAAATTGCAGTTTCCAAAGAAACACATACTTGTTCCTGTTCGTCTCTGCTATGTTTAAACACACACACACAATCATGAATACCAAGGATTCTGTTTACTCTCATACCATACCCACCAGACACAAGACACATACTGCTACATATTGCACTTGTACTTCCACCTGCTGTAAATAAGATAATAAGTTTGCAACAAAAGATCAATAAAGGTTAAAACTAGATTTTGCAACTAACTGAATAATTTTTTTTGCCACCGGTAGAAAAACATTTAAAACTGACAGGAGAAGTGACTTTTATAGAATTTGCATTCTTAATGCAAATACTATTTGGGGAGGAGTGTAATTAGCATTACTTCTTTAAAACCACATTTTTTGTAATCTAGTGAATATTTCTCTGAGTTCTAGTTAGATGGGTGGGGTATAAACAGAGATAAATTCAGGAGGGATAAAAAGGATGCCATCATATCAGTAGATCACCACAAAGCTGTCTTCCAGGCACAAGGTGAACCATCAGGACTCTCTATCTGGCAAAAAAGTGACATTTTAAAATTCATTCCCCTTGAGCCCAATTCCTATCTAGGTAAAGGCGAAGCTCCTACTGACTTCCAGTGAACAAGGTTAAAAATTAATGTTTCTGAAAAACTTTTCCACAAACACAACATCAGACACTTTT
This sequence comes from Cephalopterus ornatus, assembly GCA_013396775.1. Classification (NCBI taxonomy): domain Eukaryota; kingdom Metazoa; phylum Chordata; class Aves; order Passeriformes; family Cotingidae; genus Cephalopterus; species Cephalopterus ornatus. The sequence goes on along the minus strand of VZRE01013801.1, from coordinate 137,920 downwards.
CCTTTCTAATACATCATTAAAATGAGATATTAATGGCCTGAGGAATTCACCGTCTAAATAAGCAGAAAAGGTAAAGATTTTCATGCAAACTGTCCAAAATGACAGAAGAAATCTGTGGCAAAAATACCACTACAGATTTCTCTGGTGCTATAGAACCATATTCAGTCTTGCTGTGTTCCACTTCCATCAGAATCTTTTTGCTCTCTTCATTGATAAAAATATTAGCAACAACTTCACATTTTTTCCTGGTGAAAAACAGGAAAGGTCCTTTCAGAAAAGAGTTTTGGCACCAAGGCAGAAAAGCGATCTGAAGATGCTCGGGGAACCCGCTCTTCTCTACACAGACACACCCCATAAGCTAAAAAACCTTCAAGCTTGGGCAGCTGGGGCTATTTATATGAATGACAGCTCTGTATTGGACTCTTCAATGCTCTCTCTCACCCACACGGGCTTGGTTAGCTCAGCTGCACTCTCAAAACTACAGCCATAGGTAACACCACACAAGAAAATAAACACGAAAAAAAAAAAACACTTAGCTTCTTTGGTGGTAAAAACAAGAGAGGTTCTTAATGGAAAAAATGGCATCAGGAAAGGAAGTTCATAGGGACACAGTTTTGTTCCATCCAAAATCTTCAAAGAATAGCTTTGCAAAAGAGGACAGAGTTTAATCACCAAGGCCAGTACCACACTAAAGAACACAAATCTACTGGATTTATACCCAAGAGACTTTGTGCTTTCCCTCGCAGCAATGTGCCAGTCCATTCCTTAGATGTTTGTTCCTGTTCAAGATTCTCCTTTCTTAAGCAATAAATCCAGTGGGCTTGTGTTCTGGCAGACTCTCAGGTTTAGCATGTTTCCAGATACAGCCGTGTTTCTGGCTTGTTTTCCTGCTGCCAACATTCTTGTGCCTCCAAGGGAGCCTTTGTAAACATGATGTTAGAAAGGGCTTTGGAGACAATTTCTCCAGGTAGAAAATGACAGATATAAACTCAGTGAAACACTGGCAAAAAAAGGAAAAAAACCTAGGAAAAAAAAACAAGGACTAAAAAAATCTTGCTGCACTGATTACACTGTCAAGAGAGACAGAGGAGTCCATTATAAGACTTTCTCTGTTTTAGTACCTTACTCTTAGATTTCTCTAGATGAGGGAAATTTTACATTGAAAGAAATACCAGCAAAGAAAGCTGAACACTTATTCTTGATCTTCTGAATATTACATCTTACGTATTTAAATCGAACAAGAAATATGTATCTATTTCTATCTGTTTTCAGACACAAGGCATATATCTCTATCATAGCAACATAAAGACTAAGTACAGTTTTGTGGAATAGTATATTCCTTTGCATTTTTCACCTACCAAAGTTTAATCATTGAATGTTCTATCTCTCTAACAACAAGTTCCCTGACTCATTTTGATAAAAATAGATCCAATACAGCTTTACACACTGGCATGTGTTTACACACAGGGACTAACTGGTCCAAGGAGGCTCCCAGGACTCAGTCCTTTCAGATTCATCAGCATGTTCAGCTTACAGATAAACATAGTAGAGATCAATAGGAAACCCAATGCCTCAAACTTCGCTGAAGTAGTCAAAGGATTTAGGTCTCTGCTTCTGCAGGTAAAAGAGCATCTTAAAAAAATACTACTCCCCTCTACCGTTCTTCACTTCAGTACCTTCCATCCTATCAGCTGATTTGGTTCCTAAATGAAGTTAACAACTAAGACTGACCATGCATTGAAGACAGTACATTTATTGAAAGAAAGATGACACAGTGTGCATTTTGCCTTGCCTCTCTAGAAACAACCTTTATCAACTCTAAGCCTGATGGGAGACAGGCAAACCAATGGAAAAATAACATACAAAACATGCAGAGGTCACTGCAGATTGTATTTGACAGGTTTCTGCATCATGTATTCTAACTGTATCACTGTACTGCCGCGGGCATGCTCCCAGTGGCTCACAACCAGAGTTTACTAACCCCCAAAATGGATACATTCCCCTCAATATTATCTCAGTGACCAGAGTTGTTGGCATTTTGACAGTGTTCATGGTCTATATGATAGTAACTAAATCTTACGGCACTTGCAAGGAAATCTACTTGACTTCCTTCCTGAGAAGTAAAAATTCCAGAATTTGCTGCTTATCATCATAGGGAAGTCTGCAGTACTTCTTCACTCAGCTGAGACTCTCCTGTGGAAATAACTCCTCCACTGTTCTCCAAAAATTCCATTTCACAGCCTTCGATCACAACCAACGCAGTACCATCCAGGCATTCTTGCAAGAACAGTATTCCTAAGCTTTTGAAGAGAAACAATAGAAGATAACTGCACCTTAGAAGATTCTTTCTTTTCAAGCTACTTCTTTTAAGGTCCTGCTGCAGAAAATTTACAGATCTTAACCAATCTACACATCTTATGGCAAAATGTATAGAAACAGAGACATAATTCCATTTTCTTTGACAACAGAGGGTGTTTTTCTTCCTACCCATCATTCTCCCTTCTCTATATTCAGAATTACAGTGAAACATATGTTCCCAGTACCACAGCCACCACTGGATATCTTTAAAGCTTTAACATATGAGAAGCCGGATCTATACCAGCTACTCTCAAAATGGCTACAGTGAATTATTCCCCAAACAGAACCAGTTCTGTTTTATGGCTTATAAGCAAATATCAAGGATGACCTGTTCACCAAAGCACATAAAACTGATAAAAACATTTTTTGTGGTTTTTTATACCATGATTTTAACCTTTTAATTTTCCAGTGATTTCTCTCAGTAACTGAAAAGATTTGACTTGTTATAGTCATAATTTAGAGGACCTTGGCAAGTGTGTTCAGTACCTTTCAGCATTGCTTTAACTTGAGTTAAAGTAATAAATCAAATCATAACTGTCCTTTGCTGATAAGCCAAATTACCAGCAACACATGTTTTATAGCTTAAGGATACCAGTTACTTATATAATTGAAGTCCTACCATCACCTGAGAGAAGTGTACACAAAATATAATCATGAAGCAGCAACGACACGTTGCACAAACATGGCAAATAATTTCAACTTTACTGCTGTCCTTCCCATTGTGAGCATTGGAAGAACATTGCTGGTTAGCAATCACAAGCAATGGTATACTTCATTCAAAGAACATTGAGGTAGAAGAGAAGTTTTATTCTTCATCAGGACACAGCCTACTCCTTTCATACAACCTATTTTCATTTCAGCTGCCTGAACTTTGGAAAAGTAAATACTTTAATAAATTGACACAAGAGCATTGCGGTGTTCTTGACACAGCTGTAAGCCTCATGTTAGAATCCAATCCTGCACCTGCTTTCTCCTATACAACTTTATGTACTTCAGGTCATTGGTCCCTTTTTCGATGTTACATTCTTGTCTGAGGAAACAGCATAACGGATAGGGGACAAATGCATCAGGAACTAACTGTATGCTACCGTGACTTGTTTTATTTTGTGTGCAGTCAGGATGTAGGGACTTGCACTGATTTGTACAATATCATAAAATACTAAGGCATGAAACAATATGCAGTGCTGTGCATATCCTTTGCTCTGCTCTGAGGTGGACACAGCCAGCCTGGAAGAAACTGCTTTAGCAAAGCTTTACAAAAAGAAAGGTATTATTTGTCTTCAATGCCTCACAAGCCTGACTCGCTGTTTTCTTTCAGCTATCCTGCTTTCTTTTGGCTATCCTGGCTATCTCTGCCTTGCCAGGTGTCCCTGGCCAAGAAAGACTACTTGACCCAACTGGGGCTGGCTCCCGTCATTACCAAGTGCAGTAATTCCTCATCAGCTTTGACCACATGGATTTTGTGCCTTCTCATGCCAGCGAGAAGACCTAAGTAGTGCAAAACAAAGAAGTGTCAGACTGTATCTGCCCCGGACGAGGTGAACCCATGGGCCAGCATCAGCCTGTCCATCATCGCATTGCCTATCTCCATCCCGCAAGGTGCAGGCTAAACGTAGGGAATGGCATGCTGGGGCCTCTGAAGAATCTGAGGGAGCAGATGACAGCAGAGCTGTAGCTACTTTCCCTTTCCCTGCCTGCCAGCCCCTGGAGCTGTAAGTAGGCACAGTGTAGCACAGGGACAGTGCAGTGACAGGCCAGTGAGGGCCAGGAGCTCTCTCCCAGGAGGGATTTTAGTTATATTCTCAATTCCTACTGGCTGATCTGTGGGTGCTGTCTGGCCTCCTCACGTAAGTACACACCAAGCATAGCTCGAAGAGGGCAGTCAACATCCCCCTGATTTGTGTGACTTGTCTTCTCTCTCCCCTTGTTACAAGGAAACGGTGGCAAGTGAGGAACTCAACAGATGGTGAGAGCTGACCAACTCTCTAAGCTGAGGGGGCTGTGTTCACATCTGGAAAGGTTTCTGTGTTTTGTTAGCAGATGAATACAGGCATGACTATAAAAGGAGTATTTTTACATCTAAAAAAATGTTGCAAGAAGGGGTTCAGATTTTTATTTGCCAATTATGAAAACATTTATTTCAATCTCTAAATTCCGAACAGTGAATTTTGCAGCAAAAGGCATGCTATTTCAGTGCCAGAAAGTTAATTTTTCTTCTTCCCTGTGGAGAACATCTTTTTCATAGTGACATTTTGAATAAAGAAATGTGAAATAGAGAAAGCTTGGAGATCTAGTGAAATTCCACAGGACCTAAAGAGTTTCAACCTCTTCCTGCTATGTGGCTCCCCATGAACAGGGGTACACTTATCTCTGACTGCCAGGAGCTTTACCCAGTATTTTGCCACAACAGAAAACTATCCATTGTAATTAATTTATTTCTGAGCAACTCTTTTTAAATGGAGAGAGTAAAACTGCCATGGACAAAAAGGAAAGGATTAACCTATTCACAGACCTTTTTTTGGGAAAAAATAATGTTGAAACATACAGTCAGCCATACAGTCAAACTGCACAGGACAGATCTGGAATCTCAAACATAACCTCGATTTGCTGCAAGGCTTCATTTGTCCATGTCTCTGTCTCTCCTCACCCATAAAACCAGTATTAAATCTTCATTAGCAGAACTGTTAAAAATGCATTGCTATTTACCATCTGTTCAACATTCTACTAACCCAGTCTTGATACGAAACACCTTTCTCCTGGTTGTCAAAATAAGAAGCAGAGTTGCAAGAGTTGCCAAAGATTCTGCCTCTACCTGAACATTACCATCTCTAAAAATTGTATCAGCACTTTAGAAAACTAATTCCAATGAGCAGATGTGGCAGGTCACTCAGAAGTCACTGAAGGCAGCAAGGAGGAAGGTGATATTTTGATTTTAAAAATGCATCTCCAATGAAATCAGGGCAAAAATACAGTAAAATTACACATTTGTCTAGCACTTTTTTGTTGACTCAATGACAATTTAGTTGACTCAGAACTCTGAAATCTGACATCACCTTGTTACAAAAGAAGCATTTTCAGCCACATGTTATTTTTCTACAGGGATTTGACTCATTCTTCCAAACTTTAATTTAGAATCAATTGTTAGCTGTGTTATTTTCACACATAAAAGGCAGCACTGGCTCTTATTACCCCACAGAGATTTTTAAAAGCCTAGAATATAGTTGTGGAATAAGTTGCTCCTTTATTTAGGGAGAGGACAGACAGGGGGAGGAGAAACACAAAAACACCTTCAATTGCTGGAATCACTTAGTTAGCCAAACATCCTAATGCCTTTCTTCTTGTTTCAAAGAGCAATTCTCTAAGCCACTAGGAGCTGCAAGTTTGTGCAACTCATAGGCTAATAAAACCATTTGACTGTCATTTCTGAGTGGGTGGAAACTCTCTTCTGAATCCATTTGGAAATGAAATCACCCACGTTTCCATACTTGATGAAGACCATAGGGCAAATGACCACCTGCCATCAGTGAGTGGGGAAAGGAGGAGGGGAATAATTGAAAAGAAAAAAAAAATCTAACACAAGGCTCTTCAAGTTGTATATTTGTGACTATATGCTAGAAACCAACACTAAACGGGTTTTTATTCCTCAATAAACCTACTGAGCTAGGAACAAGTAGTTTTTCATAAGGATTTTTTTCTGTCTCTCAAACAGGGCTCACAACTACACACAGACTTAATATAAAACAGTTTCACAAATTCATTAAGATCAGTATTGTGGCTTTTAGGAGCTGTTCCAAGCAAGGATTTGATCTATTAATCAGAACCTTGCATGGAAAGGGTGTGGAGATAATGCTGCTTAGCAAATCAAGTATCTTCTCCAAGCTGCAATGTTCAATTGATCAACCTGTTATCATTATGAGAAATATGTATTGTTTGGAAACCTGCAGTCAGCTGAAGCAACAGCATCACACCCATTTGTATGCTGAACTGATACGGCATATTCCACAAGTGGGATGCAGGAGACGCAATGAAACTTATTTAAAAACAAAACCAAAACCACAACAAAAATGCATATGCACTTTCACGAAATTTTAGTACTTCCCTCTCTGTGCTGAGGGAAGCACATGAGAATCTCAACCCTGACAAGGGTCCTGTGTGCACCAATGCAGCGAACTACAAATTTGGGCTTAATCTAGGTCCTGTCTTTGGCCCAGTGGCCCCTGGCTGCCATAGCATCTTGGAAGGATTGTCGTGGCATGTCTTTTAGCAGAAGTCCCCATCCTACTCTAAAGCCCAAGGTACATAAAAAAGAGGCTGAAAATCTGAAATTGTTTCAAGGAAAAATTACTAGAATGATCTGATCCTGAGAACAGATCATAAGGATCTCATTTACACAGCTCAACAAAAGCAAGATAGGGAGGCAATTATTCATATGCAGAAAAGAGCACTGATGCCACAGAGCTTTTAGTCATGCAGATAAAGGCAGAACATGATCAGAATGTTTTCTATTGAAACATCCCAGTGATTGGAATTTTAGAAACAAGACATTCAGGCTGGAAACAAAAGGCACATTTTTACCACACAGGTAGTTCCTTATTGTGATGGCTTACAGAGGACAACAGTAATTAAATATCACTTAGGACCCAATTTAATCTAAACTGAATATTTTTCATGACGATTCCATAATTTATCAGAACACATCCCAGCCTAAAGCAAGAATTAGTTGGTGGAGTCACATACTGTGTCATTAAGGAATTAAAACTGTAAGTCTGAACATAACCATGAAAAACGACGAATTACCTTTTGCAGGGCTTTTCCAGCTGGGAGTTTGCAGCAAATCAAGGCATGTTATTTTGCACAGATATGCAAACAAACTGTCATCAACCTCAGGCACATTCCCTTCATTGTGGAAGGGATGGCTCCTAAGCAAGGCTGGATGCTGGCACATGCAGGGAAACCCGCCCATACTGCTGTGAGGTGAGGAGAGGTGGTAGAACTGAACACGGAGCTCTCATTGCTCCCCCACTGCCATCCCTAGAGCAACACAGGGTTCTCTTTCCTTGCAGTGATACCCAAAAACAAACCCTCACTTTGATGGATACAAGTTTCCAGACATTCCCCATTTTACAGACTAAAAAACTTTTTTCCCCTCCATTTTCTACAGTCACTCATTGAGCATAGCCACAGCACTAGCAGAAGGCCAAATGGACAGCTCTCATGTTTCTGAAGGTGAAGGCCACAATCGCTATACTGTCAACATCCTGTGGTCAGAACAACATCTGAAATTTACACCAGCACGCGAAAAATAGCAAATGCCAATTTTATATGAACAGAAAGCCCAGATTTGAAGACTTTGGGCTTTAGAATAAGGTTGGACTCTTACTTATGTTGCACATCTGATTTCTTACAGTAACAGGATACAATAGAACGAGGGCAATACAGCTTGCTCAAGAAGTAATGACAAAAAATGTAGCAGCACTAAAAGATGTTAATTTCTAAATACTGGATAAGCTGTACATATGTAGGCTATAAGCTAAAATTGCCATAGTAGGGTGCAGATTCCTTTTATTAGCAGTTATTCAGAATATGCTGTACTGAAGTGACTTTGCTGCTAGCAAATAATGCACTACTCTTAAACTTTCTGTAATAAAAGCTTTATATCAGATTGTTATTAATTTATCTCATATATGTTATTATCTTCAAGATGTTCTTCTTAATAATTCCTTTGAAATTGTGAAAGCTGGCTGAGAGCCAGCCATAGTGACACTGAAATGAAAATAAAAGATCTCTGAAAGCTGCAGCACAGAGCGATAGTCGTCAAAAACTAAATAAGAACATCACTGTATTTTACACGTTGACATTTTAAGAAAACCATGACCTTATCCCTCTGAAAACTTCAATGCAATTGTTATACAGAACAAGTTCCATGTTAAAACTTCGAGAGGCATAGTCATTAAAAAAAACGTAGCGAAAAAACATCCAGCTCACTCAGCCTAAGAATGTTGCATTTGACAATTTCTCATGCTTAAATACACTACACAACACTAGACTATGCACCGTGTTCTGAGGCTTATGCTCAGAACAGCTGAAGAACAAGCCATAGAGAAATAAATGCCTTCATGTGAACTAGTCATGGGCAGTAGCTACGAAGGGGTAGGCAGTCAAAAAGGTGTGACAAAGACTGCATTGCACATAGGTCCTTATGTAAGGCTGTTCTCCAGGCACCACCAAGAAGAAACTTCAAGTGAGGGCATGAAATATGCCAACACAGAGCAGTGCCCAACACTAAACAAACGAGAGAAATTGCGAGTCAGAAGACAGCTTTTCTTTCTCCTGCTGCTGTTCTGTCACAAAACCAACACAGGAGTCAAAGAATCTTTTCAAGTCACAACTTTTTGACAACGAAGATAGAGAAAAAGCATCTCAAGAATTGTTTTATTCCTTTTGTGGGACAGAAATAGCTTATGTTTGTACCAGTGATAGAAGGCCAAGAAACTTACACATCTTGTTGAACCCGTGCAAGCACAGTTACATATGCCTGGGCAGAAGCATTATTTTTTTTTCTTTCACTCTTACTTCCGATCATCTCTGCTGAGTTATGGTGAAGCACAGAATAATATCACTGGGGGACAGAGAAAAAGTGAGCGTGAGTTTTGCTAGGGAGATCGCCAGGGAGGCCAGAGGGAAAAATCCATCTGTTTTCTTATGGCTAAGAGAAGAACATCACCACATGACTCATTCAAAACACTCTGATTCTCCATCAGCAGAGATCAGCACAGTCTTACAAAACAGGGGAAGCAGTGGATATGGCTGTGCAAGGCTGGTTGTGTCCAAGCAGACAGACCAGGAAAGGCTGTTTAGGTTTTGCAGAATCTGGTCTCCTGTTCCCTGCTGTGTGCAGATAACCTTTTAAAATGTGAGGCTCAGGGAATTTAATCTATCCTGAGCCCAGTAACAGAATGATGCCTCACCTCAACTAAAGTAATGCCAGGTTGTATTGAAGACAGGCAAACCTTCTCAATTATCAACCAGGTGTGTAGGGGGAAAGGTAAATCAGCAGAAACAAAGAACTTAACTGATTGTCACTGATATTCTGAGTGCTTTCCTTCAACTTCTTTCTCTTGATGGGAAAGGTAAAAATTAAGGATGTGTTGTAGCAACAGTGTAACAGCCTATGAAGAATCTCCCTGCTGAGCAATCCCATACAGATGAGACTTTTGCTAGACTCAAATTTAAGACAATCCTGATATCTCAATTTCATCTTTCACAATTCAGGTTCCTGTTACTGAGGCTTTTGTTCTTACAGAGACTGCTTAATTCCATCACAGCTGCGGCATCCTGAGGCAGCTCACATGACTAGTACATAAGGAAACTGTGGTCAGGATGGAAAAAACAACTGAAAATGGATTTGACCAATGTGGACTGTGAGTGAAGATGAAGCAGAGATCCAAAAAAAGCTAACAGGGGAACTAGGAGTTCATGAACTGAAGGAATATGCCACTTTCTCCTTACCAGTCCAGAAAGGAAGACTCTTTGAGGCTGTCTGTGATCCACTAGGAAGGGCTTAGTTCTGTATGATTTTCAGGTGTCACAGTGATGACAATGAAACAAACATAAGGAAGGAAGGCTAAAGAAATACAGTTGGATCGTAGCACAAATGAATAGCATCTTTAACTATACTGTATTGGGTAGACATTAAACGCTGCCTTACTGCTCTGCTCACACCAGCATCCCAGGGCACTGTTAAGATGGAAATCCCACCAGACACTGCAACTGAAACCAGCTTTTTCATCACAAAGTCTTAGTTTTATATAGAATTTTATGCCTGAAGTGGAGTACAGTGAAAACATCTCTCCAAGTACTCATAAGTACATATAATTCAGGAGAGAATAGAGGAAAAAAATTGTCCGGCAGAAAAGCTCAAGATCACACGAATTATTTAAAATACCAAAAGAGGGGGGAAGAAGATAAATGGGACAAGAAAAAAAAAAAATCACTTGAAGGCTATGCATCATGGAGATGAGACTGTAAAGCCCAGGAGTATAACTAGGATTGCTTCTGCTTTGAAAAACTGCTCAGCTATATTTCTAGTTTCCAAAGAATAAAGATATCATAACAAGAATTAGAGATTGTCAACAGTAAGAGCAACTCAAGGAGGATTTATTTATTTATTTGTTTTAGTGAGACAGAGGCAGCAGGCACAGATCCAGGAGGCCACAGCTTTGGGGTTAACTGGCTTCCAAGTCTAGTCTCCAACAGGACATTCTCACCTTATAGAGTACTGCATATAGATGCAATCCTAACGAGAGTCACGGCTACAAACACAGGTATTGCTGCCATCAATATAAAACATGTAATTCCTTGAGTCCTGGGATCAAGGAAGTGGTTTCCTGTGAATCTGCAGCCCGGGCTCAGTGATATCCCACTGCACAAGCTTCGAGCAAAGCTCTTCCCACAGATGGGACTGTATTGCAGGACTTTGCCTTGGGCAGATTTTCCAGTGATCATAGGAAAAAGCTCATCTATAGTAACACTCTTACCCTTGAGACTTCTACCAGCTTGTAAAATTTGGCTGTGATTGGCCAATGGGTTAAAAAAGGGAGGAGAAAAGAAGGAAGGAAAATATATGCAGAAACAGCTTCATCTTGTATGCTTGTTTCCTATGGAAACAAGGCTAAACCCAACACATTACAAAATGAACACTCAGTTTAGTGTTCTGTTTCAGAGCATAAGACAGAGACACCTCAGGCAGTAGGAAGTACTTGCCCTTCACTGTCTCAATCAAGAATGCCAGAAATAATTGCCCTGATCCATTTTTTATGTTGTATTGTATTATGACAGTGCAATGGGAAAGGAAGAAAGGAGAGAGAGCAGATACCACACCGTCAGCACAGACATACCCCACCACTGAAGCGCTGCTAAAGAGCCAGGAAAATTAATGATGCCTAACTGGATGGTCTGGATTCTTTTTATTATCCCATCTCCTGCATAGAAGTCATACAGCTTGCTCCTCACTCATATGGTTGCCATACACAAACAATGCATAGTACACATAAGAGGAGGACAAAAATAAAATATAGAGAGATCTGTATATTTAAGCATGCCAAGTATTGCCATTTGCCTATATATACAGTTCTCAGAGCTACTGAAGAACAGAAAAAGCTCAAAATGCCTTTGTGTTTTCAAGCGTCCGTTCTCTTCTCTGTAGAGTGACTCCTCTTTCAATGTCAAGACGAACCAGCATCACTGTAAGTCAGCCAGACACATTCTAAACCAGAAGAAAGGAATTACTTTCCAAGCCCATCGTAAAGTCACTTCTCAGTGCCATGTAAAGCTCTGAATCATCCAGTACCTTCAACTTACTTTTAAGGAGGTGGCTTTCCAGAATAACTTAATTTCTGTTCTTCAGCACCCACAAGAAGCCATCTAAATTACCCACATGCAGAAAGACACTAACTTCACCAGGCAGATAACTAAGCTAAACACCAATGGCTCAAGAACCTTGTACATGAGCTAAAAGAAGAATCTGCTAGTTGACTCAATAGCAGAAGACACAAGATATTTAAAAGACTCTGTCTGCTTCTAGTCAAGTTACTTACTAGCTTAAGCAACTGCTTCTCCCAGATCTACCACTTACCTGCTCATCTGCTGAGGAGAGAGACCACTGTCTACCACTTATTTCCCTGGGGCCCAACACAAGGCAGCTTTGCCTGTGGCTTCTTCCCACTACCAGAGAGCAGACTCTGGGATCTGCCACGAAGCAGATAAAAACACCTTCGACTTGCGTGGAATTGCTTTGTCACAAAGGAAATCTTGTCCAAGAACAACAGCCTTTCAGTTCTCTAACAGGGTTGCAAAATCCTCTGAAAGAGGAACTTGCGGTATTGGCCCTTCACACACACCTCCCAGCACACAAAAAGAAGCGCTGCTCTTTGGCACTGCCAGGAGGGAAATCATGACCTTCACTCAGCCAACTACAAGGCAATACCACGTGATCCTTCTATATTCCAGGCTTCGCCAAGCTCCAGAGTTACAAGCACAACATTTTCCACTGCAAAAAACTGATGCCTCTCTACAGACAAGTTTCCAGGAGCACTCCTACCACTTCATTAAATACTTCATAGGCAGGAAACAACCAATCTTCCAGTTGTCGGTCAAAACAAATGCTTCTTGTTGTTTCTTTTTTGTAATTTCAGATTCCCTCTCATTAGAGGTTATGCTGTACTTCAGAGAGAGATGTATTCTATCTACCCACCAATCAATAGTTATCCAAGATCTTGTCTCAATATCCCCCTTGGAAAGTTAAAGGACACCATTCTGACACAAACACTGCCAATTAACTACACAGAGCCTTATTTTCCAATAGAAATAGCAATTCACATACTCACCCAGCTCTCCCTGAAGATTAAGCCTTTTCTCAGACACCCATGTTGTCAAAGCACACAGACATTTGGCTAGTCCTAATTTTATTACCAAGTAACCACATAGCTTTTTTGGTCAGTAAGTTTTCACCTAGTCAGACAAAACAAAGACCTGTGCAAACCTCATTTCTTTGCCCAGAAAAACACAATTTTTAAGAGCAATCTGCTAACTCATCTGATGACAGAGAGGTCATCTGTAAGCCAAGGCCAATGTCTCCATTGCAGCCACTGTAGAAACGATAACTCAGAGTAAGGATAGTCTAGGTTGGGAGTAATACAGTTGTCCACTTCAAATATCCAGCTGTAGAAGCCAATCAAGGGCTGATTCTAAAGTGCACTTATCATAACAAAAGTAACTCCCTTTTCCCCATGTGATTTTGAGACAAACAACAGGTCCCTCACTGCAGCCTGTGATGAAACATGAAGCCAGAGCTTCCATGTCATCTAACAGGAAGGTTCATCTTTCTCTGGTGTCACTTACTCACTAGCTCGCACCACCCACACTGCTAGAGAGGACTCTCAGCTCTGCAATGGAGCAGGTTTTCCCCCAGGCATGGATGCAAACAAGCCAAGGTGCTAAAACATTCAGAGGGAGAGAACTGACATTCAAGCTGCATACTGCCAGTCTGCTGCAGAGTGCTCAGAGCCACATGAAAGCCCAAACTTACCAAAATGCCACGTCAGCCTCTCCTCCTTTTGATCCCCCCCATCTAATGTTGAGCATTAGGTTATTTTAGATCATTTCCAGTTTCCTCAGGACAGTGACATCATAAAGCAGTAAAGTCAGTAACCACTACCAGGGATTTCCTTTATCTGTTCTCTTTGACATTAAAGGAGATCAGCACATTTGATAAGCCCTTAGCCCCAGCTCTAACAACTCAAAGAACAGAACCAGATGTTGAGGTTGCTGACTTAGGGGAATTGGGTATCTCGGAAAGGTGGTGCTTCAGACTCACATAACAGGCATTCACCTACATCCCACTGCTAGTTTTGTACATGAACACCTCTAAGTCAACGTTTCTCCCAAGCACACGTGTTGGAGTGAGGGTTGAGCACTGAATGTCTTCACGTAGCTGGACATGTAGTGTAACAGGAAACCCTCGCTGAAGAGACGCCTGACTGAGCAGGGTTCACTCAAGACTTTTTTGGCATGTATGTCAAACAAGGAGGAGGTCATTTTGCCCCTGTTCAGCTTTAATTAACAGTTTATTCAGCCAGGAAAAATGAAATATGCCCTTCTCAGTTAAAGAACATTTAGATTTATGGTACCCACCTTCCTGCACTATCTGGCTGGTCTGGATGAAGGCACTCCCTAAACACAGTCACAAAGCAAACACCATGGGAGCAAAAGGAGAACATAACACCACAACTAGTTAAAGTTAAAACACTTTTGGACATGGGAGAGTAAGGTGCGAGGTCTCATTCCAAGAAATATTAAGCATTTGAAGTACCTGGAACTACATCTAGGTTCAGCTCTCCTCTTTATGGATGTGGTTATGGCAATAGCACAGGCTGTTGAAAAATCAGGACTGAAGCATGCAATTCTGATGAATGATGGCAATAAATTAGCATGTGATGAGTCTTCATCTTTTAAAGGCAGTGCTCTCCACTCATCTGTAGTGTTATGGATCTTTACATTACTTTGAAGAGATGGCACGATAAAAAACTCTCAAAAAGCATTACTGAATACTATTTTCTCCTCTCTCCTTCAATTTATATTTATCTCATCATTTTGCCAGTGAAAATCTTATTTGATAATCTCTCTAAAACGTTCTGAAACAATTTTAGAAACCTGAGTCAACTGGATGTTGAATTTTGACAAGTTTTTGAGAGAAAGACTTATGCTTAACATGTGATCTGAGAGGGTAGTCTCAAATATTCCAATCTTGAAAAGATTTCCACTGTTAAAAAACCAACCTAGATTTTCTTTAGATTTTTTAGCCTGTCTGTCTTCCCTCAGAGACAGCTGCTCTCTTGTTCGTAGTAGCAGAAGCAAATAAGTGTAAGGCTTATGACTGATGATACACCGCACATCTAGCCATAGTTTCCCAGTGAAACGAATCTCTAAGACCAAATGTGTCATTCAAATAACCTTAAAACTCTGAGATTGGCACCTGTACAAGAGCATCTGGTAGAGCATGAGTCGTGCTGTGTGGCTTCTTAGCATGGAGGCAGCATCTCAATTGTGTTGTTCTGATTGAGGTACACAGGCAAGTTTACGAAACGCTGTTTTCACTGAGCATTAAGTCACCAAAAGTCAGACCAGCAAATCCCAGAATCCACACATGAAATAGATATACTTTACTAATGCTTATGCATGCAGGAAGGAGACTGTGAAGGATATCATGACTTCACCGAACGATAAGCTACACACATGGTGTGCCTTTCGATGGACTGCTGGGAGTCGTCAGGGCACAGGAACTGCAGGCAGACTGATAAGAGCATCAAAGGAGGCTCTTACTATTTGCATTAATGTAATGGGCTGTAGCACAGGGATGTAGACAGAAGATAATGATGCCAATAGTTTGTTATATTCACTCATTGTTCTTCCTTCTCCTCCTGCAATTAGAGCAACGATACACATAATGCAATGCAAAATTATATTGGCCGAATTTAGTCTGCTAGCCCCAGCAGACAGTTTCTGTTTAGTGCGTTGTCTTTCAACATGCAGCACAATGCAATATCAGAGGCTTAAGATAGATAGCAATAAACAGCATGGGCTCATTACCAAGATTCATTACTGATTATGCCATCAGAATTGAGCTCTGTTTTTTCCAAAATGAAACATTTGTTTTCTAGCAAGAGAAGTGTAGCTATTTCTGTGACAGAGTTCTGTTGAAGTATCCAGTTTGTAAACAGGGACAGAATATGTCAGGTTTGTTTAAATCCAGGATTGGATAAAGTCACTCAGGTTTTGCTGGAAGGACATATTCTCCTGTTATCTGGGGCAGCTCCTGCATTCTGTCAAGATGCAGGAGTGATGACAAAGTGGCTTGGCAACCATCTTGTCAGCAGCAACAACAAGAAGGAAAGAATAGCACAGCTTAGAAACAAGAGAACAAACACACACCGTTTCCACCACTGTGACCTTTTCCTCACAAAGGCAGAGAAAGTGCTGTTATCAGGAAGATATTAGAAGGGACCTTGGGAAAAGAGGGCTGCTTAGCCGACTGGTGGAGATTGTTCTGTCCTCACTTGAAGTGTTCAGTAGAACAGTCTGAGAGTACAGCAAGGAATTCCTAAATAAAAGCATAATAACTGATAACCCACAAAAGGACGAGGAAAGGTCTTCAGCTGAAGTGTTGCATTACAAATCTAATTCTACAATTTCAAACAAGTGAGTGCACAGATGCTTTGCTCTGCAACAAAAGCCTGTATATAGTGGAATGGTCTATAAACTTGAGGAAAACCACTAATTCTCCATATGACAGTCAGACATGTCCTTCATTCGCTTATACAGCAAAGGAGCCATTACAGAGGAGAGTTTGCTGAAGCTACCATCAAAGTTAAAAACAAAAGGTAAAGCTGGGCGCACTTAAGGATAACAACATTCATCACTTGTGCTTTCATTGACCTTGAAGCAAGGACCAGAGCGCTGGTGCTTTTTCTGGATTTCAAAGGAAAGTGTGAGCATCCATGCATACAGGAGTACCTATCTCACTGCACCACAGCATGGGAAAAGGGCCTCGGTCTGTCCATGTGGGCAGCTCAGAGGTTCCATTTACTGGATTCCTCACCCTTACAAAATGACAGATTATTAGGAATTAAAATCCAATCATACACTGAAATTAGGAAAGCAAAAGAAATTACCTGCCCTAAATAAATCTTATGTTCAGATCTATTTGAAAAGAGAAAGTTGGGTTTTTTCCAGCTTGCCTAACATGCGTCCTTCAACAGCTTCCATTTTGAACATCAAAATACCTTGGATAAGATTTAGGCAGATTCAGTACTATTTAGCAAGGTGTATTTTACCATTTGCTGCCTTGATAGGTGAGAAAATATAGGTCCTCAATGAGGTTTTTTCAGCTTCCTTGTTTCCCACTTCACATTACTTAATTCTGGATTCAAGATAGGGAGAAATAATGAATTGCCTAGTAACTGAACCCTCAAATGCAAAGCATTTCTATGCCCTAAAGACAGGAGTCTCACTGACCCCATCCAAAGAAATTCAGCCTTGGAAATGAGTTATTGATCCAGAAATACACTTTTCTACCAAGTGGGATTTACACTCCAGTTTGAAAACCAGCTCCTGATAAAGGAACAAGGTTTCTGCTTCAGAAAGGTTTTATATAGAGTTGAACCTGAACGATCACCATTCAAACATGAAGGTTCAATTCCGATTTCTATCAAAGTTGTTTAAGGTATCCCTATAAGAAGGTCCCAGTTCCCTATCCAGAGACAAACAAGACCCAAATGCAAGTGGGACTTCAGCATCTCACAAGAAGCAGCATTTGTCAACTAAATTAATTTCCAAGGTTTTAAGAGATGAAAACTTTGTCTACATGTGTAAGATCTGAATGCCATGGCGATGGCAGTGGGAAACACAGCTTCATTCTCTACTAAAGCCTTGCTGCTTGACTAGCAGAGTCACCTTGCAGTCTCTCTGAACAGCCTGAATCCTCCTGAAAAAAAAGGATGCTTGTTGATTTGAGGTGAAGAAAGAGACATTCACGAAAACATGTTAAAATAAATATGTAAAAGCTCCAGTTTGAGTGGTGTGGCTGGAACTCAAGAATGATTTATTGAGACTCCACTAACACGACATTTAGAAATCTTAATAAGAGGAGCTAGCAGCCACTAATAGCTGCAATATGCAACTGAATCCAGAAATGATGGACTATTTCCAGCTCTGCCACTGACTGGAAGTATGAAACAGTCTGAATGCCAAGGCCGCATCATTAAGACATTGTTATTTTTTGCTGCTTTAATACATAGGAAAGATCTCTTTGTAGATTAATAGGAATACTGCTAGCTCATCTTCTGCTTGTCCCCTCAAAGGGGGATCTGTTTTTCCCTACTTCATAAACAGAGTTTAAATTTTGAAATATGCAACCTCTCAGTTTGTATTGCAAACAGGTGCATGAAGACACCATGTCTAGGATTAAAAGAATTACATATTGAAGCCCCTCTAATTATCTGGTTTTGTTCCAATGAAACATACCCCAAATTCTTAATTTAAATAGCTAGGGAAGCAATATAGAGAAATTTTGGGGAAATACTGTAAAAACTACTTTCTTCTCTATCTCACTCAGTCACCATCTTCTTCATATGCAAACAGAGGTTTGTTTTAAACTCACAGCTTTTTTGTTTTAAACTCGAAGTTATCCTCCTAGTAAGTTCTTCCCCACATTTCACCAATGCTCTACTTTCTCCCTCTATCACTTAAAGTCACGTCACACAGCTTTTTGGACTTCAGTATGAGCAATTTAGTTTCATTATTGCCATTGGACTTCAGTGTGGGTTGTTATCTGCTAAAAAGTTGTCTAAACCCACAAGCAGCCATCAGAGGAAAACTTTCAGCTGCAGGAAATGTAGTCTGAACAACTATGGATTGCAAAATTGAAAGCTTATTTGCTTCTAGATAATTGCAACACGTTCAACCACCTAAAATTGCATGAAATAAAGGCAGGGAAGGCACCCTAATACTGGTTCTTTTTGTCCTTTGCATAGATCAACCCAGCCTTTCTCTGGGAGAAAGGAAGGAAGCTTTTGATATGAGGTACCAGCAAAAGAAATTGTAGAAGTTCCTTGGGTTGGCCAGCAGGGAAGAAAAAGAGACATTGCACACCCCCTGTGTCCTGCCCCCATCTAGTGCTGCATATTCCAGTGGCAAAACCTGGCAAACCAAATCTTTCAGCTCTAACATGAAAGTTTTGTGGGTCTTGGGACAGAGACCCTCAGCACAAAATACTTAATGGTCTTGTGCTCCTGTGCCAGAGTTTGACCACAGAGAACACAGAGGTGAAGTTTTCAGCTTTGTTAGCAACTGCTGGACATCCCTAGGCCAGATAACACTGAGCTTTCCCCTTTTATACAAAGGGAAACGGGAGCAATCTTAACACAACAGTAGAGCATTGTACGTTCAGGGCTCAGAGAAATACCTTTAAATTACCTCTAGCAGCTTGCCCTCAGATTTTATAGTCTGGACCAGAAAAATAAAGACAGACACAAATACTAGGAAAAAAGTGATTCACGCAGAAATCTCTCCAATATCTTCATAATAGCTTCTTCAAAGGTAAACTTGTCACTAAAACATAGATATTATTAACAGATAGTGTCTCTAGGGACACCACTTCAAGCTAACAGCAAGACTGGGAACCTACTCAGAGGTTATGGAGTTGCTCTACTGGGCATCATATGAGACACAAAGAAATGTGCTTACATTTAATTTTTAACATGGAAGTTGAGCTGCTCCCAACCTACTGAGTTTTCACCGCTAAATACAAGAGAAACAACCAAAGCATGATTAAAACCATTGAGAAATACAACTGCTACTTAAGCATTCCGCATTGATGGCAGCACATGGGAATCTGTTTATAAATAACTAAATGCACATCTGTTCCAGGTTCCGGTTCTCAAGTACCAGTCCTGTAAATGTTGGAAGGAGAACCTCCACACACACCAGCTCCCCGTGAACAGGGGAAGTAAATACAGTTTCCTATAGATTTACTGTTTGGTTCTTTGAGATTTGATGAAGTTTTTGATTGAAACCTTTATTTTGCAGCTGGGATATTTTCAACACCTTTTTCTTCTCTGAGGGTTCTCCAAAAACGGCAGAGGTCAATCTTTCAGTGTTACCATCTGTGTCTGGGCACTAATACATATAGTGTCTTGTCCTCCACCTGCCTAAATACAAGATACTTTATCTGAAATTGCTACTGTATCATAGTCCTATTTGGTTCAAAATAATGAAAGTTATTAATTTGAAAGTAATGATGAGGAAGAACAGAAGAGAAAGGAAGGAGCCTGATTTTCTTTGGAAGTCTTGCTAAAAGTTAGACAAAACTATTCATAATAACACTTTATACTTTATCCCCCCTCCAGCTCTGTAAGCTGGTCCTCTGAATCCCAAGAGCATCCTTTCAGAATGCCCTAGAAATCCATGTTGTTTTGCATTTTTTTCAGCATCTTGTTTCCAATATGCTAATTAGACTGGAAGCAATTAGAACAAAATTAATTTACCCATCTATATTTTGCTGTTTCAAGCTTTCCACAAATGCTGAAGGAAATTGGCAAATACAAAGTCAGCATGTCAAAGAGCTATTTCTAGCCTACCATAGAAGGTGTGAAGAAATACATGGCATTTGACTGGTTTCTCCTGTCCCTACTGAATTTATGGCTTTAAGGATCAAACTGTCAGAAAGGGTGACTGTCACTGACAGTAAATGGTAATCGCTTCCAACAGCCCATGCAATGATGCTTATATCACTTTAACTAAGGCATGTTGCCCAGACCAGCTGCAAACTAAAAGAAAACTCCCACTGCTTAACAAAACCAAACAACTTTGGAAAAAAAAAAAAAATCAAAAATTAAGGATCAGATCTGTGCCTGAATTGTATTTCTGTGTCTGCTGGGGTGGCTTGTTTGATTGTGCTCTCTCTTATAAGGTGGGATGTCTGCTGAGTCAGCCTGGTGATATGGGGAAGACGTGGTGACTGAAAAGCTCTGTTACCTCCAGGTCACCTTAGTTCCTGACAGAAAGCAGGTCTGGATAACCTCAGCTTCAAATGTATACTCCTCTCCTGGGACAAAATCAACAGATATCCATCAGTGACTACAACCAGTTCGGATTTTATTTCTAGCCTTACAGATAGAGGCCAGCAGAAACAGCTCAGGTTCAAGGAGAGGTTTTCTGTATCACGACTAGTACTGACAGGCTTAGAGTTCTTCCAGGGATTTTGTCACCTACGCATTTGATAGGTATATCTCTTCTGCTAAACACTGAACAGAAGCAGTTCCAGGAAAAAATCCACATACCTACAGAGTCTCACTCAATGCATTCTTTAATTTGACAGCAAATCTTTTACAACTGCAGTGGGATAGACAATCATTTTTATCCCTCCTGTTAGACCCCAACTGGGAAAATATATTCTAGATACTGTTTACTTCCAAGATTTTTATATGAGATAGAGTCAAAAGCCAACCTACAAGATACAAACCTTTACTATTATTATAATTTCTTTTACTGCATTTGCAGAACAAAATGTGACTGGTTGGATGCCATTTGTTCTCAGCAAAGCCACTTTGGCTGTTCTTCATCTCTGTGCTATGTCCCAGCTGCTTGCACGCTGTGCTATTATTTCTTTCAGATTTTTCCAGGAACTAAAGCTTGATGGATACAATTCCCCAATACTTCCCACCCCCTCTCCCCTTTTCTAAAAGGCAGGCATTATATTTGATACTTTCCTTTCCATTACTCTACTACCTGAATGACCTCTCAAATATAACCAATACAGTATCAAGGGGGTTTCAGCCTCTTCTTTAAGTGGTCCAGCAGGCCTTTTCCTGACAGCAAATGGGGCTTTTAAGGAAATGGCTCCTACCAACACTTGGAGAAGCACTGATGCTCCAGTGCACAGTGCACAGTTTGTCAGCCCGAGGCCATCACAAACAGTTTTCTGGCAGTTTCATCCATCACTTCTCTGGTCACATGAGAGGGTCACCAGAGGTTTGAATGTAACACAGGGTCACACAGTTGCTCCTGAAACAAAAACTCTGAAAATCCAACAGCCTGAAACAAAAGCCTTGCTAACATCCTGATGTGGTACAGCTACCTCTACCACTCTCACGTAAAGCAGTACAACTTCCTTAGCATGGATGAAACTACATTACCATGAGAACACTTAAAACATTTTATTTATGTACAAAACCACGAGTGTCTGTAAAAGGTACTGCATGCTGTCACACAGCTGAATACAAGCTAAGAGCCACATTGATATAAGCCATCATCACACTTCAAAATAAATACTCAGCTGCTAGAAATCTCAGGTACAAGCCAAGCCTAACATGCCTCACAGCCAAAAGCAACCTTTAAATTATTTGTTAAGGTGGATTGCTTTCTCTTTTAACTGTGAGCACAGACTCAAAATGGATACATTCTATGTAAAATTTCATAACTATACAAGAACAAAATACAACTTCTCATACTGATTGCAATGAGGTACTAGCAGAAAATTCTCACCTAATCTTGCTGTCAGAAGAATAGCAATTTGCCAACTAAAATATTTAGTAACTACTCCTTCTCCAGCACAGAAAGTTTAAAAATATTTGTCTCTAAGAGTTCATGAAGTTTTGTACATTCATTTGGGAATTTGTCCTAGGGGATAGAATTAGAAGATGAAAATATGATTTGTTTTGTACACAAGTTATCCTGGGCTCATCTAGAACACCTTGGGTTGACAACAACCTCACCAGTTTCCCTGGTAACTAGAGATAGTTAATCAACAAGCAAAGTTTAAGGAAGAATGCCTGGTACAAAACCATTTGCATAAAAAAAACTATTCTGAAAGACTTACAAATAGTCACTGAAGAGGAGATTTTAGTATTCTAAAAAATTTGGTATTGCTTTGGCTCTTACACAGCTTTGCCCTGAGCTATGGAAAAGACATCTAGGAAATGCAAGCCTACTATTAGTAGGCTTAAAATCCCTTCACAGGGATTCACACTGGAGCAAGTGCCTAAATGCATCCCCTTAATTACATATTTAAACATAAAAAAACTCTCTAAGCTTCTTCTCAGAATGCTATTGCTTGTTTGCATCACACTGCAACTGTCCTTGTACAAGTAGCTCGTGCTGTTTCCGATTCCATTCTGGGAAGCAAACGTGAGTACCCAAGGCTTTCATCCAATTTAATCTTGGGGCAACAGAGCAGCTTTCACAGTTGCATCATTCTTTTTCCTGAAAGAATGCGGCTGTATTAGAAATACCTTGGTTGTAGGACAGATTCTGATATTTAATTGAAAGGTTTCTATAAAGAATACTTTTATCAAAGCCAAAATTTTCTAATTTATTTTCATACTTCAGGTTTGAGATATTCCTATTGGTCCTTAGAACCTTAGTAATTAAAATGTCACAATCCACATCAAATGCCTTTGTCAGGAATACCACAAAGATAATAAAATACACTAGACAATAAGCCAAGCCTGCAAGTTCCGTTGTACAGACACACCTTCACTACTGATAAAAACTGCTCTGTTCTTCTGAAAAAAACCCCTTGTTAAATAGGTAATTTTAGGTGAAGGTCGCAAAGGTCAACCTGCTTTGGCTAAGGTTATTATAGAACAGACAATTAAGGTAGACTTAGATCCATGTGCAACCATTAAGAGATAGAGCCAAACCCAGGAGCTCTAAACTGGGAAATGGCACCTGCGGTATTCAGCAGAGTTCCAAATTTCCATCTGCATTTCAGTGTACAACTCCTTTGGGAAAACTAATGAACCTCAGAAATAGTAAAGGGTGGGAACTGTCAACAGGAGCTATTCTGCTCTGCAGGCCAGCCCAATTCCCTATAAAGGCAATGGAAAGATTCCTAATGGTTTCAAGAGGGAATCTGACCACACTGATGCATTATGCAAATGTAAGTCTGCAGTAGCTCCATGGATGTTTTAGTTCCTCAGCCCAAACGAATGCGCTGGCTTTGGAGAGTGAGAGTTGTCACACAGCTTCTGCACAGGCCCTGTCTGGGTAAGGCTTTATGAATGTTTATGAGTTTCAACGTAACTTTAATAAGGAGACACACATCTGCCTATATCCTATATATGTTCAGATCAGACTTTTTACACATAGGAAAGGTTTCTTTGGGTGTCTGATGCTTTTATTTGATACACCAGAAACGATACTGATACCAGGGACTCCTATCCATTTATTTTAGGCTGATCAATCTTAGTCTTTAATTATTTATTTCCTGGTGTATGTTTCTATCACTATAACAAAGGGCACTGAGCCACACAACAATATTGATAAACACAATTCAAAATTCCTTTTTTTTTGACACAGGATATAGGGAAGGGAAAAGTGACTCAGAATACTTCAATCTCTACCAAGTAGCTTATTATTTATTAACTTTCTCCTAGAAGGCTAAGAGTGAACAAGCCATCCTGTAAACCAGAAGAAATTGTAGGTACTTCCCTTTCTTTCCGCTGACAGCGAAGTGCTGCCAGCTAAAATTTAGTTCTCAGTTATGGCTTTGGAGGACTGTAGCGTCCTGACCCTCAGATGCAATGGTGTGGTTAGTGGTGATACACAAACACCTGACAGTAGAATGGTAACTGGGTATAAGTCACCAACAGTGAAGAAATTAAAGGTAAAAGACATTCAGAAGTTCTAGAGAAACCTGTCACTCCACCACTTATCAGAGGATCTGGGAATACCTTTCAATTAATTTACCCTCTAAGGTAAATTAACAAGTGTCTCAGTCAGTCAATGTTGTTATTTGATTACAAACACTGAAAACAAAATGGAAAATAAAGTGGAAACATGGAAAATGAAGTGAAAAGAGAGGAAGGAACTCATTCAACGTTATGGCCACATACAGAAGACCTTCATCCAATTTTCCTCCTTGTTCTCTGCAAAGCAAATTGACTGAAAGGAAGTTACATAATCTTCACCAAACACTGACAATGTTTTCAAAAAAATCTTTTAGGAAATTCCCATGTAGCAAGGGTTAGGTTACCAAAATGAATCTCATTTCTCTGAAAAAGCTAACAGTACCTCAAATATTTAATTAAGAGCACTGGCACAAGATGGAAAAATTGTGCAGCATACTCCTTTGGAGCATGGACTTCCCAACCTGTTTCACAATGGGCAGATGAATTGAAGAAGGAAATATTTAACAGCGAGCCAAAAATGCAAACATTTTGGAGTAAAAGCAGCCAAGTTGAACACAAAACAACAGCAAATTTGACACACAGAGAAAGCAGCAACAGATTACAGGAGCATTTTTTTTGTTTACCTCAACATGATTTTAAAAAGCTATTTTATTTTTAAACATTCAAACATTACTCCATATCTAAAGGTATGGCTCTCCAGACACACACTTTCATGTTTCACACAACTTTTAAAAGCTAAACAAGTAAATGAAAGGTAAACAGTTTAATTGCAGCTTTCAAGCACATCTTCTGAGATTCTCAGAAACTCTCTGAGATTATTTCACTAGTACAATATCATTAACTTAGGAATTTAGTGCTAGGATCTAGGTTCAGCTGCTGCAGCAGCCTAGCTGCCTTTTACAAGATGCCAACATTTTATGTTCTTCCAAGTCCATACTTTTCTAAGCTCAACGGGACCATTAGCACTGCTGCCAGAGTACTATAGGATAAAATGCACTCTGCTCCCAAATGTTGTAGGACTCACTACTAACAAGAAAAGGGTTTCACAATTTTCTTCATTTTACAGATAGGGATCCCTGAGCAACAACACACTCAATGCAAATCAGATGGTTAGTGACAGCACAAGAATCACAGTCTTATCCCATATCCCCATCCATTTTAAGCCACACTTCTCCTTCCAGGTCTGCAAAACATAACTATTTGAATGAAATCTCCAGTGTCTTCCCTATTCCTATGGACAATTAGAAGGTAGATAGAGTCAGGAGAGGCGAATCCAATAACGCAAAAAGATGGTGGTCAGAGGCATCAGGAAGACAGGAAAGACAGAACCAGGGAAAACTGACAATGAAACAGAGGTGATGACCACTAACCAAAAAGATCTGACTACAGGGAAGCACTCAGAGCAACTGGAGGCAACAACAACAAAAAAATAATGATGGGACACAGCACAAACAATCCCTTCTCTCTGTATGCAGCAGTGGCTTGACAAAGAGACAGAGGCTGAAAGAATGGGCCAATCTCTTTGATGAAGGGGTGGTAAAAACAGCAGAGAAATAAGGGAAAAAAGTTATCTGAATCAACAGAGAAAGTGGTGGCAGCTTCATCAAGGATCTACCAGCAGAAATGCAGACAGTTGTTAGTTGCAGTTGAAAAGTCTTTGCCAAAGGCTTTAAAGTTTTTTCCTGATCCAACAGCTCAAGTAGCTGACCACCACTGTTCTTCAAACAGCAAGGGACCCCAGAACACAGCATTGGTTTTGATGGCCCTTCATCACCACCGTGAGCTGCAGGCTGTGCCTCCCTGAGGCATGGGGAGCTGAAGTCAGAACAAGCTGTTCACTTTTTGTCTACTTGCAAGTGTCTCCTGGTAAAGAGGTAACTGAAGTCAGGGCTGTTCTGTGGGAATCTGAATCTCCAAGAAGCACCATCAAAAAGGGCTGGGATACATGGCAGGGGGAAGAATGCTCAGCCAGCTAAGCCATAGCCTTTCTTTCCTAATTACACTTTTTTGCCAAGATGTAATTATTTTGCTTGCTTTGTCTTCAGCTTGACAGTCTGCTGATCTCAGAATTACCACCCCGCATGCTGACCTGGCAGGAGCTGCTCTCCATCTTTTCCTGGCACAGGGGTATTTATATTTAAAGCCCTTATAAACTAGATAGACTCCACTGAATCAGCAAGACTACTCCTATGATTCCTACTTCTATAACTACCTTATACCTTTGGGTATAAAAATCCACCCAGCCCTTCTTCCCACACCTACACAAAGCATTTCATTCCAGCTATGCAGGGAATAGAAGCTGTAGGTAGATATTATCAGCATTATCCCAGACCCTCCAAAGTCAATGAACTATTAAGTTAAGTAGTCACTGCAGCAGGACCCGAGTACTTAACTATTAATTAACTGAAATAAACCAACTGTCTTAATGCAGGGTTGTCCTATGTCTAGGCTAACACTTGGTGAGCTGCTGCAGCACACAGTTACAAGAAGTCTTCTGAGAATTTGTATTTACGTATTTCCTCTATGATCTCTGGTGAACCAAAGGAAATCCATTACCTTCCAGTTTATGCAGGATCACAGGTCATGACCAGAGTTATTCAACTTAATTTATATCCATGACAAATCAGACACATCAGTCCAATAATGCTACAGGTCAAGAAGGAATTTTTACTATGGACAAGGACTCTCTGAGATGAGACCCACCCAGAGCTCTGAGCTGTCTGGGCTTGCCCCTTGCAATTTACTCACCCCATCAATACTACACTTTTTCCATGAGGTAGTATGTGCATCTGGTGCCAGGGGAAAAGAGAGAGCCTTGTCCTGTCACTTCAGCTTTGCAATAGAAACTGAGGACTCTCCCTCTAGAAGAGCATTTACAAAGTGCTCAAAATTAACTCTTGGTTTTTGTCACCTTGCAAAAGGGTATGGTGTTCCCAAGAACTGAGAGGCTTCAGGGATGCAGCTAAGGCCATTGATTTTCTCTGCAGCAGGAGCAGTGCTAGTTTGCTCCTTCCAGAGTAAACTTCCTCCCTAAATCTGGTAGCTGGCAGCACAGGCACCCCAGAAGCGTTTTGTTTACTAGTTTCTCCCCAAGCATGTCTTAGACTGCTGATTCTTTAAAGCTTCTTTAGGGTGATTCATTTGCCTTGGAAAGATTGAGCACCAAAGTTTCACCCAGAGTTCACTTTAGCCTCCTCCATGGATTGGCAGGCTTTCAGAAAAACAGTGGATAGATCAATAAAAGTGGGCATGATGGGTTTCCTAACGCATGATTAGGGAGAAAAAAAAAATTTACAAATAAAGAGAACCATAATCCTAGTCTGTGCTGAATCACAATCTTCCTTGGATGTTCTCAGTGTCCCTCTTCTACAGGTCCTTTGACCCATCACAGCCATGCAAGCCTGCATCCTGCATTCCTGCAGCCAGAGCCCTGGACAAGAGGGTTGGTGGTGTGATGGCTCCTGATTTACCACTCTGTCTCCTTCAGAAACAATCTGCACCCCTAGATGGCCTGAAATAGAACAGACATCTCAGATATCCAAAGGGATTTCCTCTCTGTCATTACCACTGTACCACCTGAGACTGTCCCTGGTGTTGGGGGCAGAAGTACTTTAGGTAGGTCTTCCTCAGCCTGTTGGCCAACCACCCCCCAGCTGTGAACAGCTTTAGTTTACGCTCCCAGCTCCAGCTGAGGCTACTGACAGACACATCCCCAGGGACTGGCTTGCATGATAGGAAATGTGAAAAGTGAATTTATCTTTGCTACCTTGCCAGTCCTCTAGGCCAAATGTTATTAACACAGACAATAAAGCTAAGGGAAAAAAGAGAGATACCACGCCCAGCCTTGTCAGTGAAACAAACGCACCATGCCCCAAACCAGCCTTTGCTGGAATTTTCATGCCCACACCACTGCAGCAGGTGTGTGCCTATCTGGGGATGTTTGATTATCCCACACTGAGAATTTTTAAAGCCCGTGGGAGCTAGAGTTAAACCTGGTTGCCACCAATTCCTACTGTGAACAGTCATTCAGGAACATTCGTACAGAGAAGCAAGTCTGAACCTTTTGGTGGGTTTAAAATAGCTCTCAAACAACTTGAGCTGAGCAGGGCTGGTTTGGGGAGTGTTTCTGGCAGCGTTGGTTGAGAAGGCCCAGGTTTGCATTTGTACTTTTGACTTCTGTGTTGTAGGCATGATGCTGCAGGAACCATGCCCATCATTGTGTGCAGGTATGTCCAGACAGCTTTGCTCTTCCAAGCCCCTGCGCTTCTCCTGAAAGGGGGAAATCTCAACTCTTTTACTCTAAACCTTCCCACCTGCTGGCAGGCTGTTTCTCACCAGAGGGCATGCACTTTCTTGGGTACATAATTTCCCAGACACTCTTGATAGAGCTAACTGTCTGCCTAGGATTCAGATGGATTTCTTTCAGGTCCTGGCACCATATGCTGTAAATATATGGCATGATAGGAAATGGGAATATAAAGGCACGAGGTGTGACAGCTCCTACCCTAAGATAGAAGTTGGAGATTGGTGTGGGACATCACACAATGATAAAGTCACCCCAGGGATTAAAATGGAGCCCATGTAGCATTGGCTGGAAAATCAGAGCAGACTGAACAAACAGAGTAGTTGGCACTGCAAGTGCCAGAACTCACAGCGGCTGGTTTCATCCTCCTTCCTTGCATCTTGTGGCTGACCCATTTGCTCCAGCTGAAGTTTTTCTGCAGTTTTGGCACTTAAAGTTTTGCCTGAGTTGATGCCACAATCTTCATTCAGGGGAGCATTGACACCACTGTGTTTTGCCTCCAACTGTGCATTCCCCCCCACTGCTGGGCTGAGAGTCCCAACATTCCCACCAAAGCCCTAGAGCCCACACCAGAGGACAGCAGGAACCACCTGAGGTGGGGAAGGGAAAGACACTTCTCAAAGAAATAATCCGAACAGACCAATGTGAGCGCCACAGCCTGAGATAACTTTAGATTTCAAGTGGAAGAGCTGCTGGCGACTTGCCCAGATTCCCTGGCCTGCTGCCTTGCCAAGTCCTCAGAGACTATTTTTATCATTATTTATTTATTAAAATTAACTGTCTTGGGGCTGGACCGCAGACAGACGGAATCTAAAAATGCAGACGCTCAACAGAAAGCTAGCTGGGAGGTAGGGGGAGAGGATAATTATAATATCTAGTCCTGTCCCACTGAAGAGCAAAAAAAAAAACAAAAAACCAACTAAGAGGGTTTATGGCTTAACAGGCTTGAATTCTTGCAATTCTTTTAGGCACCGCATTGCCTAGAAAGACAAGATGCTGGCTCACCTGGCAGGTACACGTGCCATTTCCATACAGACTGGCACACTGGGCCACAGCTTACGAATTTGGAGAAAGGTCATGGACTAGCAAGAGCAAGAAAACAAGGCCATGAAAGCTGACAATACACTGTACCAATACAGAGAACAAGAGATCACTTCAAGGAGCAACCTGAATCAGTAACTGATCCTGCACTACAAATCATTTTTATCTGCTGGGATGCTCTACAAGAAAAGCATTCTGCCTTTTTTTTTTTTTTTTTACTGCCTGAGACCACCAAATTATATCACATAGAGTGCTTGTAACTAAGCCCTCTGTCAGCTTCTGCTTCTAGATATCTAGTGTTTTGCTAGTGCCTTACAAAGCTAAAGAGAAGCTCTTCCCAACCTGTGCTGAAACAAAGCCAAAGAGGCCATATATCCCATAGTAAGCCCAAACCACACTGCTATTTGGAGAATGCAAATCCAGCCAAAGCCACAAACAAAACGGATTGTTCTAAAATGCATTTCCAGATGGATCACGATGAATGAAATACGGAACACCTACAGAGAGATTTCCATCTTCAAAAGGAACCAGTGCATCTAATCTCCCCGAAAACCAGGTCTGGGAACAGGGGAAACTATGGAAATGGAGACTAACTCTTTCTACAACAGAAATACAGTCAGATGAATGCTTTCCACCCACAGACCATAAAGCATTTTTTCTAAAAGCAAGCACTATTCTGGTTTCACTCAGAATAGCAGAAGCAAGGCATGTAAACCACTTGCTCAGGGTCACGCAATACAATATGGTATTGTCAGCTCTTTGACCTTGCTTTTCCAGTGCTTACCTTGCCCTATTGTGCTGCCTGGACAATGTGTTGATAGACAACAGACTTTCTAATCCAACAGAGCCCTGTAAATCACAGCTACCAGTCTGCCCACATCGTGCCTGGGTTTCACTGATTCAGGAGCTGGTGGCTGTTGCCAGCACAACACTGATGCAGGAAACCTCATCGTATTCACACATTAACAGCATGAGCCTTGCAATCATGACACAGCATACTGCTGCGAGTGCCAGCAGAAATCACATTCACTTGTGATGCTACTGGACAGACACTCTTCTGCAGGACTAGAGAGTGGATCTCAGTGGTTCACATGGCTCTCACGACTGTGCACATCCCCTTGGAGGACATTTCCCCTGGTTTCAGTGAGATTTCTTGATGCAAAAAGATTCACAGGTATAATGATGCTTCAGCACACTCTGAAAAAGTCAGTATGTGTGTGGATTATTTGAAAAATTCAAGGTCTCTCCTGTTTGCACCGATCCAGGCCTGGAATTTGGGTGTCCTCCTTAGGCAGGTTGAAATCACAGCCCAAATCACTGTGGTGCTATTAGCACAAGATTTTAGCAACACCTGATAGACTATATGCAAGTATCTTTCTACAGAAAGTTTTGTTTGTAGTCCAAGCCTCACAGTCCATCAAACATGAAGCACAAAACCCTCCCTTCTTCCACTTAGAACAACACTTTAGCTAGGAAGACCATTTCCATGAGATGTGCACACATTTCAAAATATAAATATAGCAGGGCAGGAAAAGAAAAGGACTGTTTGACTGCTAATGAATCACCCTTGTTGAAAGCTTCCTTTGGGGCATTATGCCATCTGAGTCACTTTGCTGTGCATGTTTCTGAGCTTAGCACTCTCCTGGCTTCATTCACCTGACATACATCTCTCTTTAGGTTGTAGGGATATACACTTTGGCTTTTGCAATTATATAAGCCATTAGCTGGCCAATCAGTGAATATATAGATATATATATATTTTAAGCACACTGCAAGGGCAATGATTAAGGGAACAAAAGCATTCTTTAAAACAGCATTTTTCTTTCAAGAGCAATCTTGGTACAGTCAGAACAGCACTTCTATGCCACTCCTCATCTTCAGGAGAACTTTGCTAAACATTAACTACCTGCTCCTCATATCACTTGTGGTGTGGTCTCTATAAACATACATTAATTTCCTCATCAGTTTAACAAAGATGAGACTGATAAATTGAGTTGCTAGAGACCAGAGCTTATATTAAAGACAAGCAGCAGGACTTGGGCCTTCTCAAGCTCTACGATCTGGCCTGTCTTTTAACAGTGGAAGTGTTAACTGCCTTCTCCTTTTTTATTCTGATGCAGTCCAGGTCAGATCCCAGCCATAAGATGCATTAAACCATAAATAACCACCTCAAGAGCTGTGCTCTGGCCAGTTTAACTCTCATTTCGCGTGTACAAGCACTAGAAAGCACGTTATGTGTCCTTCCCCCCCTTCCACAGGTAATTTCAAATCCAACCAGTTCTCTGATTTAGGTCTCCACAAAAATACTTGTACTGCCACAGCAAACGCTTCTTTTGCTGGCTGTGCCAGGCTAGGCAGGTGCATAGTGTGCATTAAACCAGGTCAGAAGATGTCTCTTCTGCTGAGAAAAAATCTCATCTGGTACAGCACATTCCCTGCCAATATTTCCTCCAAAATACTTCCTCAGAGCTCCCTATCTTAACAAATTAAATTGACACTCCTTCATCTTCAGCATCTCTTGCTTTCTCTCCATCCAGCCCTGGCAGCCTCCACCTCTTCCTTCTGGAAGAAGCCTCAATAGGTAAAACATGACTTCAATAAAAGCAAGTTGTGTGAAGCCTACCCTTTGCAAAGCCACAAGACCCCACAGTCAGGATTTGCTTTAACATAAGATCCAACCCCCCCAAGTAACACTTTTGACATAACTGCTGACCTATGCCACTGGGAAGGGCATGCAGAGGGAAAAAGATTGTGCAGAGTGCTCTGCTTTGCCTGCTGAAGGTTTCCTGACATGAGTAGACACTGTAAAACATCCTGCAAAGAGAAACTGAAATACACCTGCTAGTTGTTGAGCCTGACTCACTCAGAGAGCCACACTAACATGCACCGTGACTGCAGCTGAAGTGACACACCAGTTTCACATATTTATGGGTCTGCCTGCTCCCAGTAATTTGACATGTGCAGGAGGGCATTGTCACCACACTGTGGGAAGCTTCTGATCTGCAAACTTAACTTTGCCCAATTCCAGAGGCTTGAAAAGCCTGGAAGAAGAGGTGGTGGCAGCAACACAAGGACAAGGCACAGGAGCCTGCCAGCAGTTTGTGTTAGATGGATACTGACCCTTGGATGATTAAGTTTGCTAGTGCTCTGCTGTGTTTATAGTTATACAACAGATGGTTCCTTTAAAACAGAGAAGCTCAAAACAGGAGGTAGCCCTGCCACCAAGTTGTTTAGTGAAAGTTTCCTACGATTTTTCCATTGCCAGTCCCAGCTGAGAGTTGTTTGTTATGGAGAAATCACACGTGAAAGAAGGACAAGCACGTGCACGCCAGGAAACTTCTCTAACTGTTAGTCCCAATGTAAGATCTATGGCAAGACTCATCTTCAGAGTATCAGTCTCTGTTTATTCCATCCAGCTCCTTGTCCTCTTCTCCCTTCACCCTCTTCTTTGAAAACTCCTTCAGACAATTTTGAACAACCATTACAAACTCAGCCTGCTGCCATATACCCACAGCCCCCCTCCAAGGCAGCAGCAGGTCTTGGGCATACTTGGCCCATTTTGGTGCCACAGCCAAGTGCTCACCCTTCACCTGCACAGCACAGGCCACACAAATAACAAAACCAAACAGACACCAAGCCTCTGAGTCTACTGCATTTTCTTTAATTTCTAGCAGAAGTCTGCTGTTCAGTTTAGTCAAAGGCACTGGGAGAACCTTTTCTGCACTGCCACACCAGTTTCCACCGTGGATCACATCAGTAACCAGCATGCTGTGGTATGCAGGAGTGGTCAGGCCTTGAACAGGTGCCTGTTCAAGTGCACGTACATCCAGAAGCTGGAATGAACAGTAGGAAATACAGAAGCCCATAAGATTATTACTTATTCTGTAGAAGTGGCTAGAGGCAGGAGGAGGCAGTCACACTGTTTAGTCAATGAAAAATTCTCTTCAGGGAGATTTCAGATGTCTAAATTCACAAGATGTCCATTGGAGCTTTCAGATGCTCGAGCATCCTATGTTGAGAACTTAGGCACTACTGGAAAGAGTGACTTTGGAAACTTTGTTTCACAATTTAACAACTCAAGAGGATGCTGGAAGAAGCTTCTACTCCTTCCCCTGAACTTTCCTCCCTCCTCATGAGGCTGGAAAGCCAAGGACCTTGGGAAGCTATAACCATTCCCTTTGTCCTGCTAGGTAGATGGGTCAAGACAGCTGTTCCCATAGGTTCATTCTGACAACTATGAAATGCTGCACAACACACCAAACCCCACTGCATTCTGGCACCATGATCAAGATGCACAAACTCTGTGCATGCTCATCCAGCAGAATCAGATCGCTGTCTTCGTCACACTCCTCAAACAGCTTGGCATGGAGAGGGATTCTGCTGGCTACTGGGGCTGATCAAAAAACCAAAACCTTGGATCAGACACACAATCACTGCAGAGGGCTAGAACACAGCCTCCCAGACTCAAAGCAAGGGAGTGCTCATGAATACAGCTGCTTGAAAAAAATCTCACCATTCCATACACTGTTCCCTTAGAACAAGTTATGCTAGTCTGGGGAGAAAAAAAAAAAAAGTTGATTTTTAAGAAGTAGCTAAGTTAAAACAAAGCTCAGCCACCATTTTCTGTACCGCATTACCATAAAATCCTCCAAGGCAGATGCCAACATGCAGCTGTGCAGGCAGCAGCCTCAGGACAGCCCCAGAACTTCAACCAGTTCAGAGCACAGTTATGGAAAGAGGTGCCGGCACAGCTTCCTCGGACTGCTGACAATGCTGCTTTGTTCTTCCATAAAGATGTTTTGTTTAGGGTCTTCTTTGAAAATTCCATGATGACACACGTGCAAAGTGCCAGCACAGATAAATGTGCTCCTCCAGGATTGTTTTCACCACATATTCTGCCCCCAAAGACCTCCTCAACCACAGTCTGTTCAATATGTTCATTACTTCATGAGCAGGGATATACAGTCCTGTCTACACACAGTTTCTGTCTGCCCCTGCTCCTCCCAAAAGTCACCAAGCACTTCTGTGGCAGCTGCTTTTCATGAAGTTTGAAGCCAGTTTTGAAAGCAGCCATAATGATGGGGCTCGCACGCTCCTGGTGAACTCCATCCACCTCTGTAAATCACACAAGCCAGTGGTCCTGATGACACAAAATCATGGCTCAATGCCCACTTCTATTACAGAAACATAAGCATAACAGCATAGCACCTCAGCACAAGAAAGTTAGGAAGCACTTGAGTATTAATGCCAGCTAAGTAAATAACCTCTCGATTTCCTCGGCAAAACAGCACTTGACCCACATTTTCTAGAAAGCAACAGCTTGCATGTCTGAGTAAACCCTACTTAAAAAGAAAGAAAAATTGACCCACATTTGAACTGTCTCAGTAATCAGTGGTGCATAAAAAAGGCTCCCAAAGTACCACCATTAACCCAGTGTGTCATCCCCAGTGGAAGAGTTCTCTGAGAATTTTACAGGGAGTAATGCTGAACTTTTTCTTGCCTACAGCATCCACTCAGAGTAAAGCTGGTTACTCCATACTCCCACCCAGAGCATTCCTACCCAGCTTCTGGGGAAAAAAAAAACAGCTTACATCTCAAAAACATAAATCGTAAACTACCAGCTTCCTATTAAAAGACACTGTAAAAATACAACTTGTCAAGCATTCAAAAACCAAACCTAGATGGGTGATCTATGGTGCAAGGTGCTCTGCTACAATGAAGAAAGCAATACAAGGAGGCCTGCACCAAAACTTCATTATTGATTTAACATGGCCCACCTACCCTTCCATGCCTTCTTCCTACTGTCAGTGACTTGTAGGTCTCTTCTAGTACTTTAATCCCTTACTTTTCCTGCAGTCACTGAGTAGTCTGCTGAAATTTTTTTGCCAGACCTTTCCCATTCAGTTTCATTTTAAAAATCTTTTGGAACAGTTAATATTTTGATTAAGAATCATACTCCCTATATATGGAGTTTGTAGACACACTATTATACTCCAGCATATACACACTCCAGAGAGTCATCATTGGTCACAAACAAACACCGCATATCACAGATATTTTAAGGCCCCCATCACTGTGATATCTCGTTCAAGGAGATGGATAACAGGACAATCACTCTGCAGTTTTCCACCAGCATGTTCCTTTGCCAGGTGAGGCCACTTGCAGTGCAGTTCATCAGAAACCACCCCAATGTTCTGCTGAAAAGAGGTCAAGAACCAGGAGTGACAAAGCACGTCAGGGAGAGACGATGCTGGATGTCTGCAAGGCCCAAGTGCAGCACATCGGGCAAGTCACGGCCTGGTTTTCTAGAAATAGGTATCGTTTCCTTTGCAGCACTGGTAGAGAACAGGCAGGTGGGCCAGGCCAGGCAGGAGAAGAAAGAGGCAGGATGCCAAGGTAAGCCTGAAGCAAATTAAATATCAGAAGGCAGCAGGTTCCTTTGAGACTGCTTGGTTGCTCTTTTGGCAGAGGAGGAAAGCAAGCCATTAAAAGAGGCAGAATACACCCGTGTTGACTTCATTTGCAGCACTAATTGCCATGCACGTGCACTAATTGCCCTCACATGAGGTGCAAGGGAGCGGGCACTACTTGAATCCCATGCAGGTGAGTCTTCCAAAGTAACGCTTGTTGGATCATGCTTTCACCACGCATTCCACTTGTACCAGAAAAAAACTGCGGGAATCAGTGCAGTATTGTTTTTTCATAAAGTTATCCACGGCAGTTTATTTAGAGACCAAAAAGGAAACTCTAACCAAACTGCCAGAGACCTCCAAAACATTAACAAGGTAACTTCTTACCAAGGTAAGAGAAAGTAACAGCCACTAAAACAACCTCATTCCTGCTGTCACCGTGGAGCACAGGGCAATGGAGATTTAACCTGCAGCCACCTTACGCAACTGTCTTTTCTTTTGTCAGTAAGCAACACTATTTGATTGCTGTCAGTAAAAGCTGATGGCTGCCAGGGCTCATCCTAGTTACCTGCACAGGTAAAGTGCACCAGAAAAATAAACACCAGTGGCAGGACAGAACTGCACTGTCTAGGGCCTTCTCCTGTGGTTGTTTACATCACTGAAGAGGTGAAAGCAAGGAAAAAGCAGAGGAAGGGTGGGCTGCAGCAGGTAGAAAGATCATGCTTGGCCATCTTCTCTCCTGTTTTGTTAAGGGCTTCCTGGAAAAACAGAATGGTGAGACAGTGAAACAGAGAAGCTGCGGATGCCCCATCCCTGGAAGTGTTCAAGGCCAGGATGGAAGGGGCTCTGAGTAATCTGGTCTAGTGGAAGGTATCCCTGTCCATAGCGTGGGTGATCTTTAGGGTCCTTTCTGACCCAATCATTCTGTGATTCCACAAAAAAGGATTTTATTCCCTTCCCTCCTACAAAGTCTGAGAGCAGCCATTTATCCCTATCAGAATGTTAGTATGTCCTTAACATCCTCCAGCTGCGTTTGCTCCAATCTCCTTTACACTTTTTTCTCACTAGATGTTACCCACCCCTCTGATCTGGCCACTCAGGTGTGCATGTGCACCTCCCAGACTACTTTGGTCCAAATATATGGATTAAACTAACTTCGGTTGAGTTGGGCTGCAAAAAACATATCAGTTCCCAAGTTCGACTGTTTAGCAGGAAATGCTGCTAAAGCACACACAACCAATACTCTGGAAAACTAGAGCCTCAGTGTTCCACTTCCACATAAGTGAAGAAGAGGAAAATGCACATCTCAGTATTAATTTGTTTGTTTGGTTTTTTTTTTACAGTATTTCTTCCCAGGTTTTTTTTCCCCAAAACCTACAGAGCAGTTAGGCTGGGAAGAGAGGAGACACTGCAGACACATCTTCCACCAGCATCTCTTATGCACTGCAGGGTACCTAGTACAAGACAGATGCCTTTCAGTAATGTGAGGATTGATCAGTGTAAATCAGTCACTATTGTTCTACACCAGCTGTCCCTTCATACAGAAAAGCCCTGAGGGGAGTTAAAGGCATTTTGCAAGCAGCCAGAGGGAAAAAGGTATTTTTAGTGACAGGCAGAAAGCATTTAGATTCCAACTCATTTCTTGTGGTCCTAAATAGAAACTAGACAAAGCAACAACGATTTAGGGTATGGTTTGAACACAGGTAAGATTCCTTTCAGATCTAGCTGGGACATGGAATAGCAGCAGCAGGAGTTATCATGGCCATCAAGATTCAGAAGTTAGTTAACTCAGCCCTGGAAAGTGCATCTCTGCCTAAGGCTACTCTTTGTGCAGAAGGCACTCTTCATGGTTTTTTTCCCTTTTACTGAAAGAAAAATCAACACTTTGACTCAGTCCAGACCCAAATGCTGTTTCCACCAGCAAGCCAATGTTACAATGCCACCCATTTGAAGGGAGCACAATATTTCTCCAATAACCTTGAGCAGGAGGTTTGGCAGGCAGGGAGCTGTCACAGCATCTCCCCACAAAGTCTGACATGCAGAAGATATGTTCATGCTGCAGCAAGGCACTGGCTGAATAGCGTATGGAGTATTGCAAATGGATTAAACAGAAGGAAAGCTGCTAGAAACCAAAGGAGCTTCCCCCGGGAAAGATATGGAACAGCATCACCTGCCACCTCAGTGTTTAACAACCTGGGATCCCAGACATACAGTCCCAGTCACAGCTGCTAAGGAATCGGCAGTGGAAAGGTTTGGTCTCAGCCCCATGCAAGAGGCCATGCTCTGACAGCAGGTCATTTCTCTGAAGGATGAGTCGTGAGGAGCACACCTCGCACAGAAACAGGCACATTGAGGAGACACTCGTGACCAGGCTCCCGAAAAGTAGTTTGGAAATGGGGCCAAGGGCTGGCTAAACATGACAGATAAGCTCCTCTCTTGATTCTGTCCCTGTCACAACTGGCCCCAGCCCTTGCCAAGGGGGACAGCACATAGCACAGAGGGTGGCACTATCTATTCTAACAGAAAATGGCATATAAGGGCAGTACACTAAGTTAATAATATAAAGTACTCCTGACTTACATAAGCTACAGTCTTACCCTGGAGATATTAGAGTAAAGATTGGTCTGTTCAGAAAAGTTCATCAAAATAAATTGAAGAAAATTATTTAAACCTGTGAGAACACTTCTCTTAACAAGCGTGACTTTATTTAGTTTGCATTCCTTCTGGAAGTGAATTAAATTAACTCGGTCCATTTACATCTAAAATAGACAAGTAAGGTGGTTTCAGCAGTGGACTATTATTTCTGTATAGCGGGCTCTATATTGTGGTTTAACTAATCCACCCAGTGTTACCTTTCCTAAACATCATTACTTGGACAAACCTTCAGTGTCATGACACAGCCAGATACTCATTACCTACCTTAGAGAAGAAGGAAAACAAACAAACAAAAACAAAATTGCAGTCTCCTAACTTGCTCTAATGAGAGGTGAAAATATTTGCAGGAAATACTTCCTTAAGTATTTTTTCACAGTCATTTTGACCACACCTGCAAAATGCATACACTTTTAAGAGTCACTGAAGCAATCCTGAAGTGCTAAGAGTTACTTAAGCACAGCCATCCTAACAGCTGAGAAGGACTGGGCACCAAAGGGAAATCATCTGTGAAAGGACACGTAACCTTCAAGATTATTGCTTGTACTACAGTGCTTTGAGGAAGGCCTCACCCAGGGATGAGACCCAGCTGTGCCAGATGTCATTCAAACGTCCTGTTTGTGACAATAGAGAAGGCAGACTTTCGGTAGGGTGGGAACTAAAGCCAGGTGAAACAAGGAAACTAAGCACCAGTTTCAGCTAGGAGTAGCCAGAAAACTCTAGTCATGGACAGCTCCTCTGTACTATCTGCTCCTATCCCCTGGCTGTGCTTACTTGTTTGCTTAAAAAAACCCCACTGGCAAAACAAAGAAATGAGAAAACACATCAATACCTTTGTGGCCCCTGAGAGCACATATATAAAGGAAGTTTTTTTTCAGATGGATCTGTGATCCTGCCACAAATGGTTTAGACTGACTTGGTCTTGTCTTGGTGCAGTGGGATGGTGTAGCTGACCTCTAGAAGTATCCTTAAACCCTTCCATCTCTGGCTTTGTAGCTTTCAAAAGTTATCAGTACATCTGTCATACCAGAGGAATGACCTTTGCTCCAAGACACTGACACAATGAAGAAGACACAAGCCTAAACTCTGTTCCCTCATTTTTCTGGCTTGTCAGCAGCCTTGTAAAATTCTCAGATATGATAGTAAACCCACATAGGCACAGCAGCTATTTAATGGTGTACTTCTAAAAAGTCCAGATTAGAAATCAAGCAAAAAAAAAAAAAAAAAAAAAAAAAAAAAAAAAAAACAAACCAAAACCAAGAAAAAGGCAGTCATATCAATTAGGAAGGCAAGAACATAATTATCCAGTACGAAATCCGAGCATGATGTCAGAACCCTTCCTTTCACAACTAACACATCCATCTGTGTTATGTTTTAAGTACATGCCACCAACTTAGAGAAATACCCCAAATATGTTCCATCAGAGTGTTATAATCCTGTCTTACTAAAAGAAGAGAGGAAAATAAAGTAATGTTTCAGTTCACCCTCAGTTCATAGATCACTGCGGATTGTTTTTTCAACTGAAAAATACTGTGCAATTCAGCATTTAAACTTTTTTTTCCTCCATACCATCTGAACAGAGGAATTGTTCAGTGAGTACCGTTAAATGAGCTCGACAGTCCTTCCTGGCCTTAAGACCCAGATAGTTCACCACACAATAGCAGTTCCCACACTAGAAACCTACTTCATGTTCAACAGTTTTAGAGACTGCATTTAGCTTTTATCGAGAGTGAGACTGACATTATAATTACACACTCTCCCACCACACTGCAGAGCATCCTCTTTCCTTAGAACCACAGAGCATTTCTTCCTTTCCTCTATGAGATTACTGGTAACCACCTGCCTGAAAAAAAAAAAAAAGAAATCCCATTCAAAGGGAAACATCTTCATTTATAACATATCCCTTGGTCATCCTCTTTGTGCAACTCCATGCATAAATACCCACGTGTTAAGCAAGAATACACACATAAAGCTGCTGTTGGGTACCTTACAGCAAACGGAAAGAGTTCATCACTCAGCAAGCATGTCTGAGTACCTCTGTCATCTGTAGGCTGGCCAGCAAACTGCTGTTTTTAGAAATACTGATTTGAGTAGTCCCTTACCACATCGCTAGCTCTAAGAATTCAGTTTTCAGAGGGACACAGAGATCAGTGCTTGTAGCATTTAGTCTAGAGCAGAGAATTTAGAGGAGGAGCCGTGGCTTTTTCTGGAAGGGAAAATACAGCCAGGGAACTGTTTGCATCAGCAACGTTTTATGACAGATTCTTGTAAGCAATGTCACAGCCTTTTCTTTTGACTATGAAGTGAGACAGAATGCCTTATACAAGCTGCAAACACATTTGAAGAATAAACAGTTTGCGTAAGTTGCCGCTTTGAGAGATCAATTTCTAATGTCTGGGGGAAAAGAAAGAGAGAAAACACAAACCTTTCTTTAGTTCTATTCCCTCTCTGTTGCATCAGCAGAGTCCTTTGTTTACTGTCTGCAAAGATGCACTCTGATACTAGTGGAATGTGCACCTTAAATTTGTAGAGCAGCTTTAATTCTCAAAACACAACCTCCCAAAAGCAAGGTTTCCCAGGAAAAGAGAGGATGATAGCCAAGCACAGCAGCATCACAAAGACCCAATTCACAGTAAAAAATTTGATGGGTATTATATGGGTGTGTAAAACTTTTCATGAAAAGAAAAGGCAGTTTAATATTTCATCTGGAAACTCATCACTCAAACTCCAAAAGAAACAGTCTAGGTAAAGGAATTATAAACAAAATAAGGGCAGGATTGAGGATGCTTTGAAATATACTTCTCTTCTGCTATTTCTACTGCTATGAAGTAGGAGAAGCCACAAATGATGACTATACAATGTACACTACAG
Source organism: Cephalopterus ornatus (assembly GCA_013396775.1). Taxonomy (NCBI): domain Eukaryota; kingdom Metazoa; phylum Chordata; class Aves; order Passeriformes; family Cotingidae; genus Cephalopterus; species Cephalopterus ornatus. The sequence continues at coordinate 96,539 of VZRE01013801.1, read as the reverse complement.
ACAGTCCTGATAACATCAACACACAAATATGATTTGTGTTCCTGATGTCTGGGGAAGGGAATAAGGATACACGGCAATTGCATTATTGACTTAAAAATATGAACGGAAAAAAAGTACATAATGGTATTTTATTTGCAGAACAAAGCCTGACAATACAATGTAACTTTCTATAGTGAGTGCTGTAACAAAAGCCATACTCAGCATCAGTGAGGCCAGCCTGGCACCAGAAGCAATACTGTGGTGATGCCAATGCTGCCACCATTAATTCTTAAACTGCGGGGGCTTCTACTATTTGTAAATGCATCATCTTTGTGGTGCAAAACTGACTGCGTCTGGCTGAAGCAGTTCACAAGCTGGTCTATCTACCAGGCTCCTGGTGGGACAGAGCTTTGCGAACATTCAAGAGCAAGGCTGAAAGCAGAAGGCAGAGCTTTAAAATGTAATGTGGAATCCATTTCTCTGAGTGTCAGAACAAGACCATCTCATGGTAAATTCTACCACAGATCTGATCAACGATGCCATTCCTGTACCTGCCAGTGGTGAAGCTGGCCAGACTCAGCACCATCATAAAACATCACAGGCGGTTTCACTGGGAGTGGTCCAGCTGCAGGGGCTAAAAAGCATTTTGACTCTTGTCTTGGCCTGACAGTCATTTTATGTCTGATCTTAGTAAATGCTTGAAACTTCAAGCTTTCTTATGATAAGGTGAGAACATTTAGGAGTTCAGGAGACAAATATTAAAATTCTTGTCTGTTTCTCACACCCCCTCATAACTGCATTATCCTTTTTAATATCTTTGGGGTTATGTTTTTTTCATTCACATGAGATTTCCCCTTGGGTTTTTACCTAGCCTAAGGACTCCAGAATAATGAATCAAATTAAGTTTCTGGCAGCAGTGGGATACATCTCAGGTAAAGACAAAAAGAAATTAATGTTTTTTTAAAAGTATCATCAATGTCAAAACAAAAAGAAGAAAGAGCATCCCATGGATGAAAGATATCACAAGTTCAGATCACCAGGCTAGACTTCAGAGGGAGGGAAGGAACTAACACTGAGTATATCCCACATCAAAACACAGGACTCACGGGAGATGAAAAAAGTCACACAGCAGTTATACAGGAACTCCACCCACTTCCCAGAAACTGAATCTTCACATTCCTTGCACACACTTTGTCACTGTCCTATCCCTCTGGGCCATGAAAAAAAACCCCATGTAGCACATCATAAAACTGTGTAGCAGCTGGAAGGCTCAGGGGAGACTGGTGCACTCCAGCTCCCTCCATATTAGATTTTCTGGGTACAGATTACCTGTGCAAGGTGCCATGTAAATCCCACAGCATAAAGCAGATAGGAGGACAAAGCTTGCCCGAGGCTGGCAAAACTTGGAGCCCTGTCTTCTACCTCCCCAAACAAAAGTGGGAATTTCCTCTGAACCACACCCACCTGCAGAGGGAAAACAAAATAAGAAGGGAAAAAAAAAAAGATAGAAAAAAGACAATAAAGAACAAATAAGGAAAAGAACAAAAGGAAAAAAAAGAACAAAAAAAGAAAAAGTAAGTAAAGACAGATGAGAAGGAAAAACAAAAGATGAGAAGGGGAAAAAAAAGGAGAGGGGAAAAAAAGAGAATAGAAAGACAGAAGCTTTTCAAAGTTTTTCAGAGCACAGGTTCTCAGAAGCCACTACCAGCTACAGGGTGGATCACTTTTCCACACCCATGGAAGCTGCTGTCAAAATAATTTCAATTTTTACCTCTCGGTTTTTCAGCTGCTGCTGGAGATTTTTCATCAAGGCAGAAGGAAAGGTTTTTTAGTTCAATTAGAAAATGAGAGTAACATCCAGTAGTACCAAAATACGATGGCCAAATCAGCTATTCCCAAAAGATTGTAACTATTCCAACTACTGCAGTGGCCAAAAAGTTAGCAATTGTTCCACTTTTCTTGAAAGACGGAGAAGGAGCTATGGTACATGACTGAAAGATTAGCTAATCAGTCGCAAAATGAATGCACTTGGAAAAGAGTCCGGTGCCCAAAGTTCACATTCCAGCTGGGCTGAGTCCCAACCCTCTTCCACCCCAGACCTTGGCAGTGCTGCCCACACCACAGTGAACTCAGAGCAAAAGGGCATTTAGGAAGCACTGAGCCAATTCAGGCTCCGGGAGGGCACGACCAGTTCCAGTGAGCCTTTAGCACCAGGAAAATCAGCATTTTGTATCCACTGCTGTCAGGTTTATAAATCTTCTGAATGTAGTTAAACACAAAAGACCATGTAAATAAGACGTCCTACCTTGGGCAGGTCTCTAACAGAGAACAGGGGGCACACTGGTGTCAAATTAAGCCATCAAGCCCCAGACCCTAAACGACAATTCAACGACTGTTTTGTAAGATTAGGGCACAGAAAGCTATCCTTCTGCCTCATGCATCTCAATGAATCCCAACACCTTGCTCAACTGTCTTCACCTCTCCAGAAATAAACAGAACTAGCACACTCTGCCTTTTCAAGAATGTCACAAAAATGCCTAGAAGGACAAGTCTTTTGCTATGAACCGCAATCATCCCCATTAGGTTTCATCTTCAATTCACCAAGACCCAAACCAGCTATAAGACCACAATTACCACTATGAGGCTGAGGGAAATTAGTCAAATGGGTCAGTTTACTGAGACAACAAGCCTATTAAGAATCCAGGAACATGGAAAAATTAGACACACAGCACTCTAACACTATCACACTAACCGCTTTTGATACTGGTGAACATTACAGTGAAATATTAAACTAATTCATGGTGGGTGAAAGAAGATAAAGCGAGGGGGGACACTAGGAGGTGGCAGGATCATAGGGTAATTTAGGAGATAAGACAAACAGATATGCCTTTGTAAACCCCAAGCAACACACGCATTCCCCAGAGACACAGATAATATTCCTACAAAGTACTAATCGATACACAATACCTCGGGGGTTTATTTAATTACCTCTGATACAGAATTACACTAGAAAGGCAACTATCAGTGCAACAGTTACTGAATATTTGAGGTTGCCATTTTTTCCCTGAACAAAAGACCGCAAATCAATTTTCACTGACTTCAGTCCAACTGCTGCTGAGGCAGATTCTTCAGTAGTGAGCAGTGCTGGAGCACTTCCTACTGCATGAGAGCCCTACTAATACCAATGTTTATGCAGAGTAGGACATTAAAAGTGCTGTTTGAGGTACACGGTACCTGGCCCCATGTGGCCAAGCACCTTAAAAATCACATCCTAAATGAACATTACTCAAATTTATTTTCCAGATGCAAAAAAAGTAAAACAGGCAGCATGCAACCATAGGAAAACTGACACACAGATTATGTGCATTTCAGGTAGTTCATCTCTCCTTCTTGATGAATAGTCTGCTTGAAGACAATGAAAGCACTTAATTAACACAGTGGACTTGATTAACACACTTCTGTTAATCTGTCTTCTTGCAATCAGTCATCACTTACATATCTTAAGCATCCTGAGGCTGAGATGGAACATATTAGCACCATTTCTCCTACTATGTGACTAACTTCTTGTTGAATGCCATTCAAACTGCATCTAAAAAGCATCTTTACAAGATGCTAGAAGACATCCACAAGACTCAAGATGACACCCTGTTACAGTAAAAAGTTGGTTTTAGCCCTGCTGAAGTGACAGTTTATATAGAAAAAGGAAAAAGAGAGATTGCATATGTTTTCATACCAGCATCTTCCTAGAAATGGTTAAACTGAAATGCTGCACTTTCAAGAGAACCACCATGCAGCTGCAGATCAATCATGTACCATTAACACGGACTGACAGAATGAAAGGCCAACACATACACAGTTCTCAGAAGTGAAGGATGAGGAGTATTAATGTAATGTTGTTATGATGGAGACATACAGAAAAGGGTAGAGCAAGAAAATCAACATCAGGAGCCTTGACTCAGAAAGCCATTAAAAAAAAGCCATATGCTGGGGCAGCCGTTCAGAACTTTGGTATCAGAGATCATTTGCAGAAAGTTTGCAGAAGTATTTGGGGAGGAAAGAGACAAGTGCATTTCAGTTTCTCTTTCAATGAGGTTACTGACACAAGCCAAAACTAAACAAACAAACAAAACCCCAACAAAAAACAAACAAACAAAAAGTATTTATTTTTCATGGTACCTTAACACTCATTCACACTGAATTAATAAAGTACAAAGGCTTAAATGTATGCTTGAACAAGGAACCTCAGAAAGTTACAATAAAAGAGGTTTGGATGGGAAAATAGGAGTAAATCTAACCTCAGTCCACAGGTTTGCTTGATGTTTGTATACATGGCATTCTTATCCCTTATTCCTGGTCCCCCACCCACTCCCACGCACAATCCCCATCCCTTTTTAAGTCTGATTCAGAGCCCAATAAACTCTCTTGTGAAATTCCCTGTCCCTTAGCCCCTAGTCTTACAAAAATGCCAGTGCTTACTCAAGACTATCTGCACTGAGGGCAGTTGGTCTCCTCACATGATTTCAGTTAAGCATCAGCAGCCCGGACGCTGCGAGCGCTTCCCATGTGCCCGTACAAGTCTGTGGGTCAGCCAGGCAGCTCGTTCTGATCGGAAGAGACAATAAATCTGTGTTATCTATGCTGTGAATGCAAGGCAGTTTACTGGGAAACAGTATATTTCTTTCTCAGTTAAATATTAGAAAGCCTCACTCACACAAAGTAATTCTTATGTGAATCCAGGAGTTGAGTGTGTTTTCAGAGACTGAAAGTGTATGGAAACCAAAACATGGAAAAGGCTGGCCTGAGAAAGATACATTTATAGGCAAGGAGAAGACAACAGACTTCTATGCAATGAAACACATTTGTAATCCAAACTGCATCATCGATTCACTGTGCTCTGTAAAATAAATTCCCCTCCCTCAGCATTGGATAACTTTTTAATATAATAATTTGTATTAATTGGCATTTTTTGTTTCAATCAAACATCAATTCAAGAAACCAAGATCATTGCCCCTACCCAATCAGATACAGAGGTACCACATATACCCACTGCTTTTGATAGGGGTGCTCAGGGCACTCTTTTGAAAGACTGACCCCAGACTCCTCCAGGTAGCAAACAGAAGTCAGAGCCTACTTTGCAAATCCAGTGACCCTAGAAGAATTATTAAAAAAAGCAGCTCAGTTAAGACTGAATAATCACAGCTACCTTTACTCCTGTCACTTTACTGATTCAGGAACAGCCAACTGCATTAACCCTCTCATGAAGTCTGACTATCATAGCCTTTGACCAGAGAGTTTGGTGACAGAGAAGTTCAGTAATGGTAAGAGAAGATAATTCAGACAATAAAACCATGTATCCTTGGCAAGGGAATCCAACAATCTGCCTTTCTCCCAAAATGGACTTAAAACCCAAGAATTTCACTCTCCTGAGAAAGAAGAGATTTTAACAGGCTCTTGAGCCTCATAAAAGTGCTCAGGAGCCTACACAAGAGTCACCCAGCTTTGAATGCCAGTGGATAATAACAAAAGTGTGTGATTTCTTGTGGTTTGGAAACAACTGGGAGAGGATTAAAAGCAAAAAGCCCCACGAAGAAAAACTCGATCAAGTATTATAGTTAAAAATGCCATGAAAAAGAGAGGAAAGGGGATATACATCCTAACTAGCCTTTCTTCTGTGACTGCTGGGTATAAAGTACCATCTGGTCACATAGTCACAAATGCATTCACATCCACTCCTGCTCCACAAAACACAAGCTGGTGTGACTGCCAGCGTGAAGTCACTGAAAACAACTTAACTCCCTCTTCTCAATTTATCTGGTTCTTCACCTGCCTTCGCCCCTGGTAGTTTGGAGGAGGAAAACAGGGCTTGCGTGCCATTAGGGGGGACAGAGCTGAACACGACTGATTTCCACGGCAACGAGATACAGCCCCAGTGAGGAAGGCCTGTTAATAGCTGTGAGGCGATGTGCTCAGCACAACAGATTTTTCTATCCGACAGCCAGAGATAGCAGCTCATGTTCATACACAAACGTGCAAGGAATCTGCTTCTTGGCCTTGTACAACCCCACTGAATCCAGCCAGAGCTACGCCAACGTAGACCACAGCAAGATAGAGACGGTCTTAGTGGGAAAAATAAGCAGGCAATATGGAGAGACGCTCTGCCTTTGAAAACAAAGTAAGAGTACTCCTAGAGTACTCTCATTAACTGTATGTTTATTGTCAAACTGCAGGAAAAAACCCAGCATTAGTATGAAAGGGAAAGCAACCGTGCAATGCACAGATTTGTGCATACTGCACCATCACCTACTGCCCATGCTTTTACCTTTGACAAGTGCATACTTATACACAAGCCCAACCTCTTACAAATAACCCTGCAGTTCGGAAAGGGAGGGAGCTGTAATCACCCCAAAGTCTCCACTGAGAGAGTCAATCATTTGTCCTTTGTAATTTCAGCTCCTTCCTATTACAATACAATTGCCAACACTTTATAACATCATGATATTTTATGCACTTATTAGGATCCTACAAATTCTACTCTGCTCATAGACTGCTAGGTCTTCTGGCCATAATCACGATGGGCTTTGCCTTCATATGTAAGGATACAATCTCCAAATACACTGAATTCAATAGGACAAGTCTCAGTTTTCAAAGACAAGAGCACTCACAAGGCTTTGCAGGACCAGAGCCCCAGTGGGGAAGAGTTCATGCCATTGGCAAACTTTTTCAAGTCAAGCAGAAAAACAGCAACTGTCTCACTCAGAGTGTATTGTCTGCTGGAAATGCACAAAAAGACATTTATGGCAAACATAAGAAAAATATGCCATGTACAGTTTATAAAAATATCTGTAACAAACTAAGAACAAAGCCAGAAAATGTCCAATTAGGCTTAACTGGGCAGGAGGGAGAAGAAAGTAATTTCATAGGCAAAAAATATAGCAGAGCAATGACAGCCTCATCCTAATGAGGTTTTATTTAAGCCCTACAACTTCTCTTGCCACTGCCATAGGTGAAACTCAAAACAACTCAGAACTAAGACTCAAGGGAGGCACTGCACGCAAAGCTTTATTCTGTATTAAGTGATAGGGCTGTAAAGCCACCAAACACCTTATTTAATAAACAATTCCTGGATTCACCCAAGCATCAGGGCTGACTCTGTGATAGGCACATCCTTGTTCAGAGCCCTGCACATCAGAAGGATGACAATTGCCTCACATCTTCAGCATTTTAAGTCGATGGTTTCCTGATTGCCTCGGTGTGTGGAAAGCTTAAAGCACAGGAGTCCTGAGGCTGCTTGCTTTGCTTGAAAAGAAGAGTGGCGCCTTGTATTGCTGTTGTTTATACAGATATGGTAATTAAAAATTGCACTGTAATGCATTCGATAATAGTCTTATTGTTCCTGTGAACTGAACTGCTTCAGTTAAACATGATATCACAGCTAAATAATAACCTGCATTTGCACTTTTGTCATACTTCTTTTTCTGGCTGTATATGAACTATGAACTTCTTCACTGTAGATATTTCCAGCACATATCAGGGCAAAACACCTTCCTGCTAAACCAAAAGCCTACCCCACATTCCTGTGGAGCATGCTTTCTGATGCTCAAGCTCTGTGCTGACACAGAACCCAGACTCGAACTCAGAGTGACACACGAGGATAACCTCTAGCTCATAAAAACAGCCAGACTCTCCACACATTTCTCAGTAACATGGCAGCACGCGCAGATACCGTTCCACAGGTGTGCTGAGCACAAGGCTGTTTACATTAAATACAGCTGAGGGGCATTAGCAGGACTGGCTGACAGTGCTGGAGCAGCTGTCATGGGAACCCAGTAAGGCACATTTCTCGTATGTTTAGAGCCTTAACTTAGATTACAGGTAATCTTATCTTTTTTCCATAGCTTTGCTGTTTTCTCATTTCTGTTATCTACCACACTGTACAACATCCCACCTGGCAGGGGTTCAACTGAGACCCCTTGTCAGCCTTCCAGCACCGTGCAGGCCTGTGGAAGTCCGACAACACTGCTTCTCTCGCCCTTCAATGTTGAGCGCACACCCAAACCACTCAGGGCTTGCCTACCTGCTTCAGGAGGAACTTATCCTCTGCGTTGATCTTGAGGGAGACGGCCAGGTGGATGGCGGAGAGCACCACCCCACTGATGACCGCAGCTCTCATCCGCACGGGCAGCAGCGTGTAGATGCTGTAGATAAAGAAGACGGTCCACCAGATGCCCTCCGAGGCGCTCCTGGGCCACACCAGCAGAACCCCTACCACTTGCACAGCCAGGATCACCAGGATGACAGAGTAGCATGCCAACCACATGTGGTCCTGGTGGAAGTCGTTGCGGTTGCACACCATGCACAGCACCACCATCAGCAGGATGGCCAGGGAGAGCACCACGACGTAGGATACCTCATAGTGGCCGTGCGCCGCATGGAAGATCAGCATGACCACGCAGACCAGCACCAGCACAGCCATGAGCATGGTGAGGCTGCTCTGGTTAAGCCGAAAGAAGTAGCGCTGGTAGAGGCGTTCCAGTTTCTCAGACTGGAACTTCTTAGACCTGAAGATTTGCAGCAGGCTACTGCAACAACTGCCCATGGAGAAGGCCGCTTCGGAGTCCCCCTCGTCCCCGTCCTCTTCCTCCAGCTCCTCAATCTTGGCCTTGATGCGTTTCTCCTCCAGCCCCAGCTCCACCGAGCGGGGCCGCACCTCCCCTTGCTCCCCCAGCTGTCGGGGGCTGGCATTGTTGGGGGCAGCGGGGGAATCACTGCCAGGCGGGTGGCGGGACCGGTGACGTCGGCTGTCGTCACCGTGCTCCTGCCAGGCGGATTTGGACCTAAAGCTCATCATCCTGCAGCCGCTCTCCCCGCGGCTACGGGGCTCGTAGTCTTCCTCGCTCCTCCACCTGCTCGACATGCGGGAGGCCTTCTTGCCCGAGGACCTGTTGGGAGGCGGCGGGTAGGAGTAGCCATTGGCCCGGGCCTCCGCCTCGCCCCAGGCCGAGCGGTGCTGCTCGGTGCCTGCCCAGGGCGCGGGACCGCCGAAGCCCGGGGGGCTCACGCTGTTGGACCGGGACATGCCCTGAGGGACGGGGCGCGGGCGAGGGGACAAACGCTGGGCAGCCGCAGGGGACGAGGAAAAAAAAACCCAAGAGGC